>PVIY010000700.1:81754-184726 GCA_004026745.1 Myrmecophaga tridactyla | reverse complement strand
CCTGTATCATACAGGTAGTAAGTGTCAGAGGAGAGGTTAAAGTGTGGATTTTAAATTCAGGAAAGCCTAGGTTCAAATCCCAGCTTTGTTATTCTGTGTTTGTATGACCTTGAACAAATTACTTGCCCTCTCTGAGTCTCAGCTTCCTCATTTGTCAATATGGGGATTATAATATTTACCTGTAAGTTTAATTTAAAAAAAAATGAACCAAGTAGCATGTGTAACTATCCATTAAAAGATTATTATTTCATGAGAACAGACCACTTCCCTCTCTGAATTGGAGATATTAGTACCTCCGTGACTCAGAAACCTCTTAGCCATATAAGTGAATTTTAATAGGAAATATTATCTCTTCACTGACCTTTGCAGTTTTTCCAGTTGGACATAACCATCTAACATTTCTATTAATAATTAAGCGCATTCTTTTTCCAAGAGAAAAGAAAGCGTTATCCTTCAACCTATGGATTTATTATTAGTAACTATACTTTAAGAAAGAACAAATTAGCTGGATTTTTTAAAACTTAAAAAAATGGATATCTTATCAAGGGCACATTATGTTGCAAGTCGTAGAAAACTTACCAGAACCAGTTTAAAAAACAAAGGTATTTATTGGTTCATGTAACTTGAAAGTCCAGCATTAATGCAGGTTTCAGCCTTGCATTGCTTGAGCAACTAAACCATGTCATTAAGAACCCAGTTTCTTTCATCTCTTCGCCATGTCCATGTGGCTGTCATCATTGAATGGCCCACTCTCCTCTTCATTGCAAACTGACTGCCAGCCACGCCTGGGTCTTCATCTTCCTTATCTACATCCGGAAAGGAAGAGTCTCTTTCCCCAGACATCCCCTATCTCTCATTCCCTCTGTGAGGACAATGTCAGATGCCGACCTGGCTCAGACCCAGGCTACCATGGCTGCTACATCCATCACAGCAGCACAGTGGCGTGCAACGTGGAGAGTTACCAGCCAGCACTAAGTATCTAATTTAGAAGAGAGATTCTTCTGACACCAGAGAGCTAAACAATTGTGTTGTGTCGGACTTATCCCAGATCTAGGAAATTCTTCCACCTCATTAATCCTCTTCATCCATTATAGTATTTTGTTTTCCTAAAACATAAGCCTTTATTCTTTGTCTTTTAAAATAATCCGTTCAAGTACACACAGGCAATTTTTTTCTCCAAAGAAGAGAACCTGCTGTGGCCTCATACTCTCAGGCTGGTTTTTGCTCACCTTTGCATCTTTCATGAGTTGTTGAAAAAGGCAATACTGGACAGTGCCTCCCTTAGATCCAGGCCAGCAATGCTGTTCTTTTGAGCCTGCTTTGTCCTTCTTCTGTCTGTGACACCCCAACAGGATGAGGGGCACAGAGGGCCAAGAGGTAATGCCTATTTGGCGCCCAACCTCCCCCCTTCTAGATGGTGCATCTGGCTCCCAGAAACCAAGACTTCCTGCTTCAGCTGTTCTGAGTTCGCTTCTAATGGCCATTTGGCTTTTTCCCCAGGTCCATCTTCCCAAGGGTGGACCACTCTGCTGGGGTGCACACCCCTAAGTCTACGGATGGCCTCTGGGCAGCTGTTGGTGGGGAGATGTGAACAGAGCTTGCAGACTGAGGTGTCCCCAAGGTTTGGGGAATAATAGAACAGGGGTTGGGAAGAGAATAGGGCTGTGAAGAGAAGGGAGGCCAAAAGCAGGGTGAGGTGAGGGGCCGTCTCTGTGTATTCCTACCCAGAAATCCAAATGTTACGTGAGCTCACGGCACATAATTCCTCTCACGTAAATTTTATCCAAATAAACTCAATCTAGCCATGTTCTGTGATGCCGAACTTTTAGGTATCTCTTTGCACTTCAGTTTTCTGTATTCAAATTCTATTGTGCACATTTCTGTCTACATTAGAGTATAGAAATGTAGAGTAAAAATTTTTAACCAGAAGAATTATTTATGATATAGCTCATAGTAATATTATTGATATGACAGTCATGGTTTTTATTTTACATTTTTATGCATTTTCAACTATTAAAAAAATCATAATGAAGGTTTGGTTAATAAGTGTAATTTAGTTATTACTTTAATCAGTTTAAAACCAATTTCAAAAAATTATCTGAGGGCAGTGCAATGGTGGTTCAGTGGCAAAATTCTCACCTGCTGTGCTGGAACCTAAAAAAAAGAAAGATTATCTGAAATAGAATATTTTTATTAAGTACCTGGTTGTTATACCTGCTACCTTTCTAATAACTAGTATTTATGTTACCAGTGTGAACAAAGAGATTCTATTTTAGAGAGTGAGTCTGCTGATTAGATAAACAAGACAAAATTCCCCTGTAGGGATAACTGCTCCCTGATACAGAACCAAACCTAATCCCCAGGTTAAGGTTTTCTGGTCTTCCTTTCACCATGTTCTTAAAGTCTCTCTCTGCCTCCAGGAAAGATAAAAGAAAAAAATTAGGAATTGGGTATGAAGGAGGAGCTAAAACGATGAAATTGCTCCATATAAGAGAGAGAGAGAGAATGAGAGAGAGAGAAAGAGAGAGAAAGAGAGAGAGAGAGAGAAAGAGAGAGATGCAGAATTTCCAGGAGAGTCTAGGAAGGAGGGAAAGAGGAGGAACCATGAGATGGAAGGGGCAGAGAGGAGACGTCAGCGAGGTGAAGAAAGACTGCAGCTCTGGGATGTGACTCCTTCCACGCACCCCAGATATCCAACACGGAGCTAACAAAATGCCCACAGAAAGTGGGGTTTTTTAGGCAACTGGCAAAGAACTGACAGATGCATGTGAAATTGGGCTGGGAAAAGACAGAAGTAACACGATTGGACCCAGGAATCTGAGCAAAGGGGTCTGGGAAAGCAGGTCTCAGACTTCCATGACTTGTAAAATTATGACTTGAGCCAAGTTTAATCAAATCTCTATAAGTAAGGAAACGCAGGGGACAGCTTTATTCCAAAAACAACAAAAACTAATTTTGATCTTTAGAGCTTGGAAAAAGCAAGATGTTAATGTATCACCCAACCCCCACCCAATACCTTACAGAATAAAATTGAAATTTACAGAGGGTCAAACAATTTGCTCTATATTCCAAGACCAACAAGCCAGAAAACTAGGATGCAACTTGGATGAGACTGGAGGGGCTTCTTGGCTTTCCTTAGAAGCCACTGAGGTTCTACTCATTCCTGGCATCCTTCCCTTCAAGGGACTCTGTGCCTGCACTCACTCCCACCCTTTGCTCTGAACCTTCCCTGTTCCTCTCTGTTTTTCAACCCTAATGTTTCATACTGACCTTGGCATGACCCATCTTCTCCTTGGGTCCCCTTCTCTCTGTAGTCAAAACAAGAGTCCTCTCTTACCACCAGGGTCAAAAACCCTTTTCCATTTTCCCATTAGGGCAGCTTTGTTGTCTTAGTGTATATTGGGCCTAGAGTGCACATGTCTTTATGCCTAATATGTTGTACAATTATTATGGGTAAAATACAACTTCTAGGCACCATGGAAAGAGTACTGCACAAAATACACAGAGTCCTGCCCTCTAACAATTCGTGGTTTACTGGAGAAGGAGGTGGAAGTTTGTCAGGTAAAATACAGGCTGTCCAATTAAATTTGCATTTCAGATGAATAATTTTTAATATAAATCCTTTTTATAAATGCTAGAATTGTTGCTCTTTTCTATCTCTTGCTCCCCACAAAGTAAACTATGTGTGGTGTGCTAGTTTGAAACTATTATGTACCCCCAGAAAAGCCCTCTCCTTTAATCCTCATTCCATATTGCCAGGAGGAATATTTTTATTGTTTCCATGGAGATGTGACCCACACAATTGTGGGTGGTAGCTTTTGATTAGATGGTTTCCATGGAGATGTGTTTCGACCCATGCAGGGTGGGGTTGCTTACTGGAGCCCTTTAAGAGGGAAACATTTTGGAAAAAGCTGTAAAGCCACCAGAGTCACCAGAACAGACAGAGCTTCGGGGAAGCTATTGAAGAGAAAGCTAGCAGATCTTACCATGTGCCTTTCCAGTTGGGAAAGGAACCCTGAACATCATCAGCCTTCTTGAACCAAGGTATCTTTCCCTGGATGCCTCAGATTGGACATTTTGCTTGCATTGGACATTTTCACGGCCTTAGAACTGTAAACTTGCAAATTAATAAATTCCCCCTTTAAACGCCGTTCCGTTTTTGGTATATCACATTCCAGCAGCTTGCAAACTAAAACATATGGCCACAGGTAATAATATTTTTTCCTTTCTAAGATATTTAATCTAGTTGTTAATTAACATTAGTAATATATGCACATGGTTAATATATTTAAAAATGCAAAAGAAAATGAATTGAAAAAATAAAGCTCCCCAACCTCAAACTCTAAAGACAACACCTAGCCGAAAATCACTATTGATGGTTTCTTTTGTAGCCTTCCAGAATTTTTCTGGAGGTCTGTACATTCCCCACCTTGTATTTTTCACTTAATGATTAACCTTGGCAATCTCTAGATATGTGCATTTTATTCCTTTAGCTGTTGTATAGTGTCCCATTCAAGGGACCTGCTATAATGGATTTAACTAGCTCCCTATTCACAGGATGAGCAGGTAACTCATATCATCTAAACTTGGGTACCTTTGAGAGCAGAAGGGCTCTATTAACAATCAAGTTAGAACTGCAGGCAAACCTGGGTTTCCTGATCACAGACCTGTGCTATCTGTTGTCTAATATCTGAAAATATATTTAATATGTTTATCTATTGATCTCATTTTGAATATTTCTGAACTGTAGTTATTACAAACAGCATTGCAGTAAAATCCTTGCAATAGATTTTGGTATATTTCTGGAAGTACATCTGTCAGGTAAATCCCTAGGACATCCATGTGCTACTGACTGGGAGTTTAAATGTGCAAAAGCCCATAATAGCTGGTTCAATAGTGAGAGTCTTTCATCATTGTTAAAGAAAATATAGTACTGAAAAGGAATGAATTTACTTTGACAAGGTAAAAAATATAATTTTAGTAAAATTATATCATGCTAAAAATTTAAAGCTATGACTCATTTTAAATTCCTACTGCCAGACTGGAAAACAATTGTGATTAAAGCAGTGGTAAGCAATATCACTGCTCAATGGCATATTTCCCTTAAGTGCTAAATCTTAATAAGAAAACTGTGTTCCATTGAATCTTTGCATATTCTTTCAACTTGTGCTTGAAAAGCAGTACCTGAAATCATTATAAAAGTCTTGCAAGATATTTTACATTACTGATATAAAGAATGTTTCATTAAAATAAAAAAAAAAAAGAAAGCAACAAACCATTCTCTTTTTTTGCATGGGCAGGCACCGGGAATTGAACCCGGGTCTCTGGTCTGCCAGGTGAGAACTCTGCCTGCTGAGCCACTGTGGCCCACCCTAAACTATCCTTTTTAAAAGTCACTCCAATTTATTTTGTGCGAATATACAGATGGTAATTTGGGAACAATGCACTAGGACTAGCCTTAGAATTTAATTTATAGTCGAAGAAACACCTATCAGTCTACCTACAGTTACAATGGTAGCTGCTGTTTTGCTTTGTTGCCATCTGCATGTGTATTAGTCAAGTTTCTCTGGAGAAACAGAACCAACAGGAGAGATCTGTAAATATGAGATTTATAAAGGTGTCTCACGCAACCATGGGAATCCAAGAGTCCAAAATCCATAGGGCAGGCTGCGAGGCTGGCAACTCCAATGAAGTAAGTGTCTGGACGAACTCCACAGGAGAGGCTTGCTGGCCGAAGAAGCAGTGAAAGAGTCTCTCTTCTCCCTTAAGCGTCTTCAACTGATTGGATCAAATCCGAATGAATGGATTTTTCTTTAATTCAAGTAAAATTCACATAGCATAAAGTTAACGATTTTGAATAAACCACTCATTGGTGTTTAATACATTCACAGTGTTGTGCAATGACCATTTCTATCTGGTTCCAGAACATTTTCATCATCCCGAAATAAAACCCCATACCCATGAAGCCATTACTCTCCATTCCCCTCCCACTAGACCCTGGCTCTCACCAATCTTTCCTGTCTCTTTGGATCACCTATTCTGAATACCTCATACAAATGAAGTCATAGAATGTATTTTTCTTCATGTAACTTATATGCGAAAACATTGAATCCTACAAGTGATAAAAAAATATACAAAATTGAACAATGGCAAGCTCTCATTTGTACTTATTAAAAATAAGAACAAAAATGAATTAAGAATGTGAAACCCAATCCTAATGAGGTTTTGACAATGGTAGCACAGAGTGGATAGATCTAAAAGCAGATATAACATTCAGAAACCTTTTGGGAAACAATTTAGAAATCTGCAATTGGTACCATAAAAATACTTCCATTAACTGATAAAACCAATTGCACAGAATTTATCATAATGAAATAATTTGACAGAAAAAAATGTTAAGTTTACTAACAGAGGTGTTTACTTAATTCATCTTTAAGAACAAAAATTGGGAACCACCTGAGTATTCAATGTTAGGGTACTGATGAAATAAATGATTACCTGTGACTCTGATAGATGATAAACTATTCACAAGACATTCATGAAGACCATGTGAAAGCAGAATATATAATGTAAAGATAGTGAAAAAAATAATGAAACATCAAACTATGTAATATGCTTTCAGTTGCTTACAAATATATAAGCATATGTAAAAAAGATTAAAAGGAAATAGAATGAAATGAAATTATAGAGTGAATGGATTACAAGTGCATTTTTTTGTTTCCTCTTATGTTATAACATTATTTTAACAATATATAAACTCAAAGAAAAAGAAAGTAGTAGTCCCTTGATGTTCATATATTAAGGAGAATGCTGTGCAGATACCTAAGCAACATTTCTCTTCCTTGCTTCAAAATCTCAGCATGTATTTTGTCCAGTGCCAGGAGTTTAACCAATTTTTTTTTTACAATTCTGGCTACTATGGTTATACTTTGAAAATCTAAACAAAGTTTGTATTGTTCCCTGACAGCACCTCATATTTGTATTAAACCATGAGTTATGATATTAGTGCATCCTGTTGAGGATTCTTTGAAGGCAGACTATATACCTCTTTTTCTGATTGCATAGTAAATGCTAGTCCTCTTTCATGGTGTAGTCTGTTTCCAAGTTCTTATGCTTTTGCTATATTCAAATAGTATATCAAAAATTTCCCATAATAGCCATTGTTATTCTAAGTCAAAATCGTTTTGCCATTTTACCAAGGGAAGTGCAAGAGTTAGAATTATAGTGTGACTTTATATGGAAAGCAGAAGTTCTTCCAGGAGGTTAAGACTGTAGCAACTATAATAACCTAATGTAATAGTAAAACACTTTTTGCATATCTAGATAACACTATGAGTGTCATATTGCTTAGTTTATCTGTGTATAAATCATCTTTTTATAGGTTCTATTTCATTTAATTCAGCTCAGATTTTTATACATCCTGAAGACCATTACTAAATAAGAGTATAAACCAAATGATAATGAGGATAGACGTATTCATCATCTACTCTCTCCTAAGTTTATATCAACTTCTAGATTCACTCATGCATTCATTCGGCATTGTAGCGTAGTGTTAAGAGCACAATCTCTTAAGCCAGATCATGAGAGCTCAAATTCTGGCTATAGCTGTGTAACACTGGGCAAGTTACTTCAATTCTCTGTGCCTTCATTTATTTACCTGTAAAATGGTGATAGCAAATAATATTACCTCCTAGTACTTTGTGGGAACTAAGTGAGTTAAGGAATGTGACATTCCTCGCACATAATAAGCACTTAAGAAATATTACTATTATCAATGCACATGTTTTTGAAGCGAATAACACAAGTCTAAGAAAGGAACAATCCCTGCTCTATGGGTGCTACATGTCAGACTTGGAAAATATGCTCAATTAAAGAAGCAGTCTCAATGCAAAGAAGAATGTTGCCCAGTAATTGGGGCACATTGTAAAGGATTTTGGTGAATGTTTTTAAATGAAAATTAAATTCTAGTTGAAATATATTTGAGCCACAAATAGGATAGAGGGTGACGGTATCTTTCCTTTGCTTCTGGGCACTTGAAGATTCTTCGTCTTTACAAAACAGTTGCTGATTCAGAGTCTAGGACAACTGGTATATGTGTTCATCTTTCTGAAATGGGATAACGTTCTAATGCAGTAGCCATCATCATTTTCCCAAAAGCCACTAAGACAGTGATACCCACAAGTCTGATTGTTTGATTCTAATTATTTTTACAGTAAAGCTGGAACAAGAAATTAATGCCATTTTTTTACTCTTGTGTTAAATGCGTCTAAATGAATTAAGTAAGTGTTCAAAGATGTGTACATTCTTCAAAAATTTCAATTTGGAAACACTCATTTGATTAACTCTGACCAAAAAGAAAGGTAATGATTTAGTCTTTCTTTTCCTGAGCTGATGAATCACTTAAAAGTTTTCCATTGAGAGGCTCATGTTTTCTATTGTCTTCTACTCATGCAACAAGTATTTATTTGCTTCCTATAATAAACCCAGCAACAGGCTAGATATTAATTTCTTTTGGTAAGTTGCTTTAGCTTTCTTAATGGGGAACAGACTGAACAAAGGAAATCAACCCCGTGTTGGCCTTGGTACCTTGCATATACGATTGTAGACTATATAAGCTAACTTGTATTTACACTAGTTGGCACTCATTTTCTGGCTACTTCTATAGCATTATTGAATGGTTATCCCCTCTAATGATGTTTATAACCTAATGAGCTCGTCTATTGTATTTAGTAGTGTTTATTTTTCATTTTGAGGGTGAACCCGGGTTGCCTGGAGCAGTGGGACAGCATGGAATTCCAGGTCCAAAGGTTAGTTCATATGAAACCAACCATAGTCATCTGAGACCTGAATTTACATGAAATTGTAAGTTATTACAATGTCTTATATCCTGCTGGTTATACTTGGATGGAAATTTTTTGTCAATAATAAAATATGCTATAGTATGGAATTTTGTAACTAAGGAATAAATTACATTTGTGATTCTCATTAGCAATAAAAATGCAGGAAAACAAATAGGATATGATTCTCTATAATCTTTACTCTGGGATAACCTCAACATAAGAAAGCCCATATTTCCTATAGTCATGAGAATATAAAAACATAGACCTTGTCCACATTGCCTACAATTAGCATAATATTTACAAGATTTACTGGAGATGATCACCGCGACTCTGTGGCTTTTCCTCAAAATTCACCCACCTCCAGCACTTATGCAACGTAACCAGTTCATCGTGTAAGAGCAGAATAAAGATGTGGCATGTTTAAAATTTTAAAATGGGTGTAGTCCGAATTACTAAATAGGGAAAAAATGTAATGAGCATATTTTTTTTGGATTGCGAGCTTTTCTTTGTTTCTTGAAGAACAAATGAGTCTGTTAAATATAAAAAGATTGGTAACCGTTTAGTTTAGCCAAACAGACAGACAAATCCCAAAGCCTTTGATGTGCAAACGTCCCTTTCAGTACAAAACTAACGTCTAATCCTGTCAGCTGTGCTGGTGTGTACCTATAACCACAGATGCCCGTCAGCTGATTTTACAGATCACATTGCCATTGACAGGAGCCTACGACAGACCTAAAATTCTTAGACCTCATCCTTTGTCCTGCAGGAGAGGAGAGAAAATATCCTTGCTGAGGCCACAGCCATTTTCCTGTCTTCTTCGCTCCCTTGCTCCATGCTAAAAAGCCAAGCGATAGAAGTCAATGCTTAATGCACATTCATGCTGCTATTCTTGTGTTGCCTAGTGGCCACTGGGATAAATGTCTAGCAGTGAAGGGGGCCAGAAATTCAGAAAGCCAGTCGTCAGGTTGACTTTGAATGAATGAGTCTCGTCTGCAGACTGATTCCAGAGTGAGTGGGTTGTCGTAACAAAGAACTCAGTCATCTCCTTAAGCAACCTTTGAAGAGCAGTTTGATTGCATGGCCATACTAACCCAAGTTTTTCATAAGAGAAATGTTATCATAATGTATATGATTTATTGTAGATCCCATTCCATCTCCTGTCCCTTGCCTGCTTAAGGTTATAATGAAATTCTCTTCAGAACACAATATTATGTTTTAGCTCTCATTCTGTCGTGGTCTACATTTTCAGAAACAGATTATCTCCTAAACTTACTTGGATACTGTTGCTTTCTGGTGTCTTTCCTGAAGGTACCAATGCCTCTTATGATACACCTGATCTGGAACATTCTGGACACCAGCAGGTTAAAGAGAGTCTTTGGCCCCCTTAAGGGGTCCACTCAGGACTGAGTACTTGTGGTTATGTTAGGGGAAGACGGCCTGGAGAACCGCTGCAGAGAACCTCCCTGGAGAACCGCCCTGGCACTCAGGACCCCTGTAATAATCCATGAACCAGGGGATGCTTTGAGTGAAAGGCTTTGTAGAAGAACAGGCCAGTCTACCTTGTTGATGCTGTGTTTGATCAAGATTAAAAAATAGCAAACCATTTGAATCCTCTCTCAAGACATTGAACCCCCATGCCATTGGTCTCTTTTGTGCACCAAAAGCCAATTTCTGGATGATAATCTTAAAATATCTTTTGTTGTGCTCTAAAAGCAAAAAAGTAAGCTTATATTTGATATTCATATTCATACCCAGTTCTCCAGGAAACTCACCTTGTTTGTTTCTATATGGCAACCATATATAACCAGAATAGAAATGATCACACATGGCTTAGCTAGCATGTTCAACATCTTATTTTGTTGGATGTCATTTAATTATGTATTTTAATATATTTTATTTGTATTTTAATATATCACTCAATCTCTGTTCTTTTGCTCAGGGAGAACCTGGAGAACAAGGAGAAAAGGTGAGAATGATTCTGCTTATATATTTCTCCTTTTTTCCCTCCAAAAGTTATCCAAACTGAACCAAATTGTGTAAATATATATGTATAAAATGGCAAAAGGATTTTTTAGTGGAAGGAGAACATGGTGTAATTCTTATGTGTGGACAAAAGTTGGGTACAAAGGCTTAAAGAAATGGAAGGAAAGGGAGCAAGTTTAAACATTCCATGCTGGGCTTTTAAGTAGTTTTCAAAAAGACGTAGGCTTGAAAAATTTCTATTCTAACTACTTAATAACGCCACTCCAATCCTTTTCTCAGCACCACAGCTCTCTCTACTGCTTCTTATGTCACGAGGTTAAAAGGATACAGATATTTACCTGCAGCAAATGTGCTGAAAGTTGCCTACAAAGAATGCTCATAAAAACTAAAAAAAGAAGCAAAAGCAGCAGCAGTAATGGTGCATGTTAAATTTCTCCTGGACTCTCTTCCTTACTACTTTGGGACCTATCCCGATTATTTTTAGATTCTCAGTGTATATTATGATGCTTATTTTCCTGATTCTCTTGCTATTTACTTTAATAGTGAGTAAGAAATATGTAGTCTGTGTAGGAAACAACCTGTATGCTATACAATACTATTCATAAGTCATGCGATCTTTCTGGCCAATCAATACTATGACTGTAATTCCCAAAAGACATTCATCTAAAGATCAAACTTCTTGACTATAACTCTATTTTTTTTCCTTTTTTTTTAATCATGAGTAGACACCCAGAATTGAGCCTGGGTCTCCGGCACGGCAGGCGAGAACTCTGCCTACTGAGCCACCTTCGCACTGCCCTATAATTCCATTTTTCAATATTGCAAAGCAAACAGAAAAATACATCTATTTAAATGGGATAAAAATAGAGAGTGGAAAAGGCAATTTCTTGCTCTGAGTCAGTACTCCTAAGAAGGTTTTTGTTTTTTTTAATAAAGAGATATTCAAACAATTTTTTAAAGCATGCTGATCGGCTGCCTACCAAAAGTCCATCATAACTGATTGTCAGTGTATTTGTTTGGCATGCAACCAGATCACTGTAAGTTATGTGAAAATTAATGAGACAACAGATTAGACATCTACTCTTTTGTGCAGAAATTAAGGAGGAAAAGTTGCGGTGTTAGCACGTTCCCGGGATTCATAAGATAAAGGGTCTCAGGCTCTCCTGGGCGCCGTGGTACATCGTCCTGATAGACAAAAGCCCGAGCAGGTTAAAGTCATGCTTATTTGAAACAATAATAGAAAATGGAAAGAGAAAAGTGAAAGTCTCCCTCGCCTGCCCACTCCCCTCCCCCAAGGAAACTATTATCATTAGTTGCTTTCTTATCTTAAGGAAGTTTTGACATGACAGAAGAGTGACCAGCCTTTGGAATATACAGAATAATACATTGCTGTCACTACTAAGAGCTACCATTTATCAGGGTTTATTATGTGCCCGACACTGTTCGAGTTGCTTTACATGAAGAATATGTTATTTCATAAAACTCCATAAAGCATTTTTATCCTCACATTACACACGATAAACTTGATGCTCAGAGAATTTCATTTGCCCAGTAGGTGCTGAAGCTAAACTCAGAATCCAGGTCTCCCTTGCTCCAAACCTATGATATTTCCGCTATAACTTGCTGAAGATTTACATTAAATAATTCAGAGTTTAAGGAAGCAAAACATAGATAATAAATGAATGTCTTTTTCTAATACATTGTTCTGTGGGTACAAAGGAGACATCAGTGATGGAAGAGGCATAGGATATCTCAAAAATCAAAGGGAAAAAAGCCTTCAAACTCATTATGCTGTGATTCAGAAAAATAAAACCCCAGCTTTATAATAAACTTTTCATATTATTAAATGCAAAATATATAGGCTCAGATAAATAATCTGCACATTTCAAAGGTATTGTCAAACACTTTAAGGCTCTTGAAGAAAGGGTAGGATTTATACAACCAAATGGGAAAGAAAGGTTGGGATTCCAGGTGGAAGGAATAACAGAATAAAGTATACAGAGGAGGCGACAAATGGGAAAGAAAAGTTGAGATTCCAGGTGGAGGGAATAACACAAGAAAGTATACAGAGGAGGTGATGGCATGGCATCTTGAGGGAAGAGGAGAAACTCTTTTTTGGTGGGAGGTTTAAGCATGGAAGAAAATAGAATGGGTTAAGGAGGTTTTAAGTGCCAGAATAAGGGATTGGAAGACAACGTGGAAGTTAATGTTTTCTGTTAATATCGTGGAGTAGTTGAAAACTGTTCAGCCATGTCCATTGTAATAAAATTTCTTTGGATCAGTTGATATCAGGCATCATTATCCATTTAGCCACATTCATTTAACTGGTCAAGTTAAAGTATATTAGCTCTGTAGATCATCTATAAAAAATCTTAATATATGATGCTTATGAAAGAAAACGTAAAATGATGAAAAATACTCTTTGCTTAATGTTACCAGTATATTTTACATACTTCACTTTTCCACCCCCCTCTCAGGGTGATGCTGGAGAGACTGGCCCTAAAGGTGACACAGGAGAAAAGGTACAGTTTTGTGAAATACGAAAGTGTTCAGAATAAACAAAAAATATGATTTCACATATATGAAAATGGTTAGATTTTAAGAGGATAATGAGTGCGTAGCTTCAGAAGACAAGATTAGAGACAGTTCTTCAGGATTAGAAAACCTTTAAATATTTGATTTATAAAAGGTGACTATTCTACCAGTTCCTGGCTACAAATCTAAACATTTTTTAAAGTAAAATACCATGGCACAAATTCTAGAAAATATGTAGTTAAGTTTTCACTAAGATGGCTTTCAAGGAATAAAAACACATGGTCATGTGCAAATGGGAAACTTCCTTTATTCCCAGGATATAAAAATACAGTTCCTAAAGTGATTCAGTTTACCCCAATTTTAGAAGGGAGCATGTCAGAAGATAGGGGGTGAGATTAAAGAGTTTGATTCTTAATTAATGTCACTTGTTAGAGCCTTTAATGCAGTCTTGAAATTGTGCCTCAATTTGAAATCCACTAAATCTTGATATTTGTTCAGACTGTTTCTGCCACTTTCTTTTCTAATTTTTAAACCATTATTAGCATTTATATTTCAGTAGTCATGTGGCTGTCTTCCTACTTCTCCTTTTTGCTCCCTAGTCTCTTGCTGTGGCTATCTTTTGCTTGGGTTCATACCTTATAGATGTCTCTGACATAGGAAGAATATTTTACTTCACTTGTGCTTTGCATTAGGAAATAAGAAGATCTTTTTAAGACACCGAAAATAGAACAGAGTCACTTGGATTTTAAATTAAATCAAGCTAAGCAATTGAGTGATAAAAAAAGAATTATTCATATAGGCTCACAGTTGAGAATACAATTATTCTGCATTGGAAATTATTACAGTACAGATGGATAATGATTAGCCATAAAATCCACAAAATAGAAATCAATTTCGGTGGGCCACAGTGGCTCAGCAGACAGAGTTCTCGCCTGCCATGCTGGAGACCCGGGTATAATTCCTGGTGCCTGCCCATATCAAAAAAAAAAAAAAAAAAGCAGAAATTAATATAAATATGATGTGGGTGGTAGGATTGAATTAATGTCACCAGATAGTGTGTTTGTATTCGAGGAGTAATCACTAGATTACTCCGAGTGTCTAGAAATTTATGTGGACACTCGGCTTCTTGTAGAACAGGTTTCTCAATCTCAGCTCTATTAACATTTTGGACCAGATAATTCCTCATGTCTACGGTCCTAGTACGATAGCATCCTCTCTCAATTTGTGACAACCAAACAGGTTCCAGATACTGCCAAATGTACCCTGGGGGGGGGGGGGCAAAATCACCCCCAGGGTTGAGAACCACTGCTGCACTCATTTCACTTATCTGTCAAGCAGAAATATCATACTACAATAAAAAATGGAAGAAAATGTTTAATACTAATGAAAGCAGCGATATACTCCAGCTACTCTTGAAGTCAAAATTTGAAATCCCAGATATATAAACCTCGATGTTATATTTAACTTTCTGGGGTGTTTTTTTTTTTTTTCAAGTGAAGTAATAGATTTACAGAAAGATCATGCATAATAAGATTCCCATATACCCCCTCATTATTAACACCTTGCATTAGTGTGGGACATTTGTTACAACTGATGAAAATATTATTTCATATCAACTATAGTTCATGGTTTACATGAGGGATCACCATGTTGTACTACCCTATGTTGTTATTTTTTTTATTTTTATTCTAGTAACCTATATATAATCTAAAATTCCTCCATTTAGCCACATTCAAATATATAATTCAGTGCTGTTAACTACATTCACAATATTTGTGCTACCATCACCACCATCCATTATCGAACCACCTCTATCACCTGAAATAGAAACTCTGGACAATGTAAGCATTCTTGTTCACACTTAGAAGCAGGGTCAAAAAAACATTTTCTGTAAAGGGCCCAAAAATAACTATTTTAGGTTTTGTTGCCAGTATGGTCTCTCTCACAACTACTTAACTCTTCCAGGGTGAAAGCAACCACAGACTATACATAAGCAAATGAGTATGGTTGTGTTCAATAAAACTTTATTTCTGGGTACTGAAATTTTAATTTTATGTATCTTTAACATGTCACGATATATTCTTGTACTTTTGATTTTTCTGCAACCACTTAAAAATGTAAAAACCACGCTTAGCTCACAGGTCATACAGAAACAGGTGGCAGAATAGGCTTAGTCCACAGCCCAGAGTTGCCAACCTCTGCTTAAAAGAAAGAAAATCTTCTAAGCAGAAAGCAATTTCTGAGAGTGAAAATAATGTTTGCCAAGTCTGAATTATGCTTATATGGATTTATATAGAAGATGTGTTTTGAAGCTTCATTCAGAACATTGGCCAATAATTGTTTATCTTATCACACATATTTTAAATTGAATTTTCCAACAGGAAAGCATCATTTTTTTTTCTTTTAAAAGATCAAGTACTTCTTAAAGGAATACTGTTGTTATTTTTTATATTAATGCAAATCATTTACCATACTGGCTCACATTGTAAACTCTTATAAATGTTACCTTTTCTTAACATGTAGAAATTGAAATCGACTAGGTTGGTTGTTTTTCTTTTGTAACGAAACATTTTATTAGTCAACTGAAATTAGGCACAAGAATGCTTCAGTTAAAAAGGAAATCATTTCCATAAACTTTCAATAGGTCTAAGCAGGGAATTGTAAATAGAAATCTGTAACGTATAATATGTAATCTGACCTGTAGCATTCATCCCCGAGAATGCTGTAATTGGAAAATAATTTTTGATGTGTTTTTTAAACATTTCCTGCTTCTGTCATATAATTTGTTTCCAGCATGTTGGAAACACTGTTCTTGTGGCCTTTGTATTCAGTATGTGAAACTCATTCATCATTTACCAAGTTTGGGATGTAAAATGAAAAAGTGCTTCTTTTGTGCCATTGATGTAGTAAATTACGTCATTGACTGATTCACTTTAATAGGATTTTTTTCCTTTTGATCCAACTCAGCGCCTTTGGATGGTAAAGCAATCTAAGTCTTTCCAGACTAGTCATCTGGAAATGCTGTGGAACTATAAAAACCATTAGGCTGGGTTTTCTTCATGGCCAGCAACCATGCCGCACTCGAGGTTTCAGAATGACCTGCCAAAGACTGATTTCAATCAAATGTACAGTTATTATTGGAAGGTTAAGTTCTAGCCTTTAGAGTATTAATCCCACCACCTAAAAAGTATGTAGAAATGGGTTTCTAAGTCATTTCCCTGCACTTGAAAATAGGTGTTTGTCCAGGACTCTGGATTGTTTGACCATGCCACTCTATTCATGAGTCTATCCATTGATTCAAAAGCTCCCCCTTCTTTTGGTTGGTATTACTTTATTATGTCTTCATTTTGCTCGCTGCCACCTCCATTCCTACAAATATGCTGCTTTCTCACTCTACATATGACATAGCATCTTTGAGTTGCATCCTTGAGTATTTTCCCAAGCCACAGTCATCTTTGGAGACACCAACCCAATAATTTTCTTTCAATCAAAGCTAAAGTGAGCACTCCTATCCCAGTCTCTGTTGGGCATCCTCTAACTTAGCACAGTATTCTCTTAGCTTAGAACACTTCTACCCTTTGTCTACCTCTCCTAACTCTTTACCTCCACCTCCCCACTTTCCAACCTTAGGTTCTATTCCCAAATTCAGCCCCCCGAAACACTGACTTCTAAGTCATTTCCTTGGGGCAGCCTTTCAACCTCCTCTAAATTGGTTAAGTCACCTAATACATGCCCCCATCGAACTCATAATAATCCCTTTCATAATCCTCTCATGGTTTATTGTAATTCCCAGTTTAAGTGAACATCCAGATCACTGGAAAAATAAAAGCACACAAATAACCATATGATGCCAGACAGCTGTATTTCCAATACCAAGTCAAGCTCCTGGCACATAGATAGAGCATAATAAATATTTATTGAATGAATAAACTTTTAAAACTGTGTCTGATTTTCACTAAATGGTCAGACTTTTTCTTATTCTGTGCATTTGTTTATCATGTCATCTGTGTGACTACAGTGAGTATCAGCAGTCACTGTCATTCCTGAATGCTTGCCTTGTCCCAGCCCCTGTACTGAGTGATTTTCCTCCATTGCCTCTTTAATCCTCACAACAGTTCTAAGAGATGAACGCTAGTGTGGAGAGGCTTGAGTATAGGCTCAGTTGGAACGTGGTGGCTCTATCTCCATAATCCATGCTTTCATCCACATGCTAGGAAGGGGATAGCTGTTATGTGGACAGCAACCTTAGGCCAAACCACCGTTTGTAAATAGCATCTTAGTTTTTTATTTCTATGGTATGTGAACTGCATGACAATAATGGCTGAGTTAAAAAAAAAAAGGGTATATTTAGGATTTGGGTAATGGGACAGATAAGCAAGATCATGCATATGATTTATGGTATCTAGCCTTGACCAACTGCACATAAAAAAAAAATTGCAAAACAATTTGGTGGACACAGAATTCCCCAAAACATGATGGTCTCTTCCTATCACAAATTTTAAAAGTAAGAGAGAAACAGAAAGAATTTGTTATTGCCAAATTGCAGGTTAAAGACAGGGATTGTGACTATGAACTGTTGTCTCCCCAACTCCCTCGTCCAGGATATGCTTGGCGCATAATTGGTGCCTAATAAATATTTGTTGATTTAATTAATGAATGATAGAAATAAGTCACCACGTTCGCTTCAGATTCCACTCGTTCTTTATCAGCGTGTACATTTAATTATCTACCAAATGTGTATTTGAAAATAATAACAAACAAAAACAGAAATGCTGTGGTTGAATGAACAAGAATAAAGTCAAATTTGTTTAACTCTCTTACCTTCTTACGGTATTTCTCAACTAAGACTTATCCTGTGGAAGCTTTTATTTCCAAGCCAACTGACTCATCAGGCTTAAAGTATACTTAAGGCGCTTCCCCTATCCCCCTACTTTAATCCTCCTTAATCCTATATTCATTTTCACTTTTGGGGAAAGGAAGATTAAATATTCACTGTTTTATTTCCATTTCTTCCAGCATTAGCTTTGAATATATTTAAGTTGTGAATGTCTTCCAACAGTTGCTTGGCCACTTAAAAATTATAAAACTTCTTTGAGATTTCACAGTTTTAAGTTATTAAAAAGAGAATAAAGATACCATTCATAGTTGTACACCAAAATGAAACTGCTCAGATTTCTACAAATAAATCAGTTTTTCAGGAAACTATCCTTATCTTCTACGAGAATTAAATTTAGTCTTTATTTTCATTAGATTAGGTAGTCATGTGAGATTAAAAACTGGAAAGAAAAAAAAACCCAAACTGTTAACTAAATTAACACAAGCAGCTTGCTTTTATTTACAAGTTTACTGCAACTTTTATGCCCCTGTTGTCAAATCGAAATGAACCAATTATTCTTTTCTTTGTTCAATAAAAAAATGAAATTTAGGAAGCCCAGAATTCACTTAACCTCAAATTGCTTCATTTTCCTCATCTATTAAATCTGCCTATTTCATGGAAATTTTGTGACGTGTACATGAGTTGAAAGAAAGGTCTTTGCAAAGTCAGAATCGCTTATATGAATACAAAAGTCTTATTGTGCTAAGTATTACAAACCTGACTCGTTGGTGTGGATGGCTCTCAGAATTGATTTGCTAAAAATAGAAATGTTATTTTATTAGCTGTGTTTATTTCGCTTCTTATTCAGTACTCAATGACTGTTCATGATTGGGAAAAGAAATCATTGTCATCCTACAGTGACACAGTAGGACTTGAGGTCCTCTTCATCTTTAAGCTGAGTCATGTTCTCATTGTTACTTGAATAATAGCAATTACAGATGTCAAAGAATTTCATATATATATATATCAGTTTCCTCAATAACCTAATTTACGATTTCCTTCTTGTTCTTAGACTTTATTTTCCTTAAAGCTTTTTTTTTGTTTCATCTTTGACTGCTGAGCTGCTTAAAAAATTATTTTTGAGGTGTATTCATTCCTTCACCATGTATATATATCAAGCATATACTAGTGCCAGGCACTGGATAAAAATAGAATCTGCTCAAAGCCAAACTGTTTAATGGAGGGCCAATGAATAAGCAGAAAATCTAAGTCCACAGTTATAAAATGAGTTACACAGGACATGGACAGAGCCCAGGGCTACGCAGGAAGGTGTTTGTGGGAGAGGTATGTGTCTGGTTGGTCAGTGAAGCTTTCTCTGAGGTTTTGCCACTTCAGCCGAGACCTGAACAAAGAGTGCCGGAAGACAGAAGAGAAGTTGGGAGGTGAGGACAAATGTTCCATGTACAAAAGCCTGAGGCCTTATCTCCATCACTAAAAGAGATTTATGAGCTGCTTCCGGAATCTAGAACAAGGAAATGGACACCTGGACCAGCCCCTTGACGACTTGCACAGATGGGGCAGCTGAGGAAACCTGAATATGTGCCTTCCTCTTTGTGGGTGTTTCTGTTTTCCAGATGGTCATAAATGACTAAGTTTCCCCCCACCCCCACCCCTTTTTCCTTTAGTATATTCAGGTGAGAGAGAGGGCTAGAAGATGCTTGAAGATAGAAGTCCTTTGCTAGCCTCATTTCAGAAATAAGCTGTATTCCCAGCTATCCTCCATATTCTGTCCTCTACTACTCTCCCCTGTTTATCTGTATTGTATTTACTTTAGAAAAGTACTCACCCTCTTTGAGATCTGAGCCGAATTTTGTGCCTTTTAAAAAACCCGATTCTGTGTCAAGATGTTATCTCAGAACTTACATGCATCCCATCACCCACAAGTCATCCGTCATCCTGTAACTTCGCAGTGACTGTGTTACAATGAAATAAGTGTAATGCTTGAAAGGTGGTGGCTATAACTGTGACAGTGCTTCATGAAGAAAACAAACCCACCTGGTACATGGCTTTTTCCAACCCAACATCATTAACCCTTTGACTTCATCTGTTGAACCTTGACTTCCCGAAGACCAAGAGGGTCAGGGAACTCTCAGTAAATGATAGCCAGTGACATTAACAAATTCCAGAAATAGAGAAAACCAAAAGTTCCACATCTCTGAATTATAAGCTATTACTGCAAAATGCATTTTTGCACTGTATCAAAGGAAAAGATCCATATTCATAAATTGATATTATTTTAAGGAACATAGCCCTTATGTGTTTTGCAATCCAAAGTAAGCCCTATTTTTAGGAAGCACACTGCTTATCTTGGAAACTGTTGACATCTTAGCAGTGACATATTGATACAAACGTTTGTGAAGTGTAGTTAGGCCCATTAGCCATGGGGCCCCCTTGAGTACCTGTGTCAGTAATGATTGGTTGCGTGTTTGTGTTCCTTTCTGTTCTCACCATACATCTGACATGTGGAATAATCTCTTGTGGATTTCATTTTAGGGTGATCCTGGATCATCTGCTGCAGGAATTAAGGTAATTATAGCCTTCCCAGCATTTGTACCCTAAGGGCCACAGTTCAGAATTTGTAAGTTTTGACCTTGCTTTCTTTCATCAACTTTGATAGTTATAACTCTGTTTCTATTCTTCTGCATAGTCAGCTTCAAACATAAGAAAATTTCTCTTAGAAATCTGATAAAGGCCTAAATAAGAGATCTTGCCTTTTCTTCCCTTTCTGCTTGACTCTTCTGGAGAGGGGGATTTGTATATTCAGAGAAAAAAGTTTTCTTATGTCTAGTAAGATATTGAGCAGTAGAATAACATGAATAAAGTACATGCAAACGAGAAGGAGGCTATGCTTATTGTGAACATTTCCAGAGGCCTAAGCGTTTTTGAAAATTCTTGTAAGACTGTCCCTTTCATTGTTGGTTTTCTTGACCAGGGAGAACCTGGAGAATCTGGTCGTCCAGGGCAAAAGGTAATTATCTCTGTCTCTACTGTGTGCTTCGTACTGCCCCATATTCACTATTTTACATCTATTACTTACTACGTAATACGAAAACAATTATGGAAAAATGATGTGGTTTCTATGCTTTGCATGTAGACTGTTATTGATTACTTTGCATTTTCAAATATCTTGGTGTTGGCCGTAGCAACACCTGAGAATTAATTTTGTGCATGTAAAAGGCTGATATATGAACTAAGGTTGGTGTATACTCAGCTGTTTGAAACTAACAAACATCAATTGCATTGGAATGCCAACAAGTTATCCTGCATGTTTAAAGATAACCTGCATGTTTTCAATCTTTCTTGAGAAGAAATGCATATTGACTAAACTGTCTCAATAGGTAATGATGGACAGCTCTTTAAAAATTATATTTCTTTTCCTTTCACTTTAAATGTTCCCCTTCGGATAATTTTATTATGCAAATCATATCTGTTTGTGCAGTGAATGTTATATTAGGCAAACCAAATTTGTTAATAAACTAAATTTTAATTAGAGATGTGGCCAAACATTTTAACTAACCAATCGTTGGATACATGAATTTTTTTTTTTAATCACTGTGTTTCACTTCAACCGTAAATTAGAAGACATGTATCAAATACGTTTAGATCCACATTCTCATTGGAGTTGGCGGCAGGAAACAGCTGTTAGCAGTGCATGGTCTGAGCCTCTGGGTCCCCATAGCCAGGGCAGTCAGATTGTCGGAAGGTGGACTTTACCTCATTAACGGAAAGGGAGAGAAAGAATAAATTCCTTTTGCAGTAGTTGGAGCTTTAAGACATACTAAAATAATGTTCCCACATTCTTGAAGTCATTGAGAGGACTGTTATTTTATTTTAAACAGTTGGTATTGAAATAATCTTTTGCACGATCTTTCACATCCTTTTAAAATTTCTCTAATTTAAAAACGATTTTTTCACTTGAAATTAAGAGTCTGAGAGAAATGGTTCATCAGGCACAGTTTCAGGTAAAGTTGATACTTTTCCAAAGAACCCTGATGAACTCTGCCACCTTTACTGTTAAATTCCTAAGATTTCTTGATTCTTTACTTTGAAACCTTAAAATTAGTAATGTAGTCAGAGATCTAAGGTCTGCTTTCATTTGAAAAAGCAAATATTCTTATCAGATTATCTAGTTGTAGATTTCTTAGACTTAAACAAAATTAAAGGCTAAATTTAAGCTGCCCTCCAAATCTGTGATCTGCTAAGAGATGAGCCTACCAGACTGTTCTGTCTCTTTAAAAAGCAGCAAAACTACTCTGCCATAATCTTTGATAGATTCCACTGTTTCCAGAGTAGAAAATCCAAATTGATCTCAATTATTTAGTGAAACATTACCTTATCATGAATATTTAGTAATATAGTTTAGATTCATTTTTGGGAGTTTATAGGTTTGCAAATGAAAACATTGGTTTTCCTTTGCAGTTCATTAGAAAACAGTTGTAAATTATTTTGAGAGAAGGGGATAGCCTTATTAGAAGCTTATAATGCAGCTGAATGAACATGTCCACTTAAATGAGTAACATCTTTTTCATTATTATGTAGACTAAATTTACTCCTCACTGTAATTCTCCTTTCTCCTGGTATTATTTTGTCTAATACCAGGATTTGATAAGATTTACCCCAACACTGATTTAAAAATCAAATATTTCCACACATGCTGCTTTCCGAGATTACAAAAATGACAAACTGAAATGAGTACAGGATCAACTCAAGAACTCTCCCTATTTTCCATGGCATTTTCCTCACCGCTGTAGAACTGGCACTTAAATGCCTGTGTTAGGGACACTCCCAGGAAAATGTAGGATATCATAATGGAGCCAAAAAAAAATTGATTAGCTTTCCACTCTGGTTAATTTCCAGTATGGAAGTTTGCTATTTATAGTAACATTCATCATATAAGAATAATGTAGTTATAAACTTTCATAACTTCAACAATGGCATGTATGATTGATATGTGTCAGTGTGTGTATATGTAGAGTGAGTGAATGTGTAGATTTATGAATTAAGATATGTTTTATCACATAATTCTGTCCTTCCTCACTTCTCTCACATCTTTTTTAAAGTATTTATTTTAATGTCAAAGGAGTGACATTAGTTGATTCCTCCTGAGAGGGATATTCACAGTGGAACTATTTCTGGCAGGAAAGGGCAACAGTAACAGAGACACAGGGTGGATACAGAGCCCCAACATTGAGAGCGTACAGGGGTCTCTTGTGGTGACCTTCAAATTATGACCCAGATCTGACCTACTAGCTATGCATGCCCAAAAACTCAGCTCAGGGACGCCCCCAAACCAACGAATATGTGAGAATGGTGATGTTAACTGAAAAACTCTCTCTTAATTGGAAGATAGGCCTTCATATAAAGATGCAGAATTTATATAGAGAGAAATATCTTCCTTAAAATTTTAGATGATCCACAAAGGGGAAAACAGCAAGAGTAAATATTGTGTAATCTTCCATTACATCAACTAATGGATTTGAGCTAAATGCTCAAAGTCTATGTAAGTATTCAATCTCTTTTATAAAATGTTCCATAATGTCTTATACATCTTTCTTGTTGTTAAAAGACATGGATTGTGTGTCTGTGTGTGGATGTGTGTAACAAAATCTTTCTTTGAAGTAGTCATACGATCCTTTTGATTTGGTGGGAGGGAAGAGTAGACGATGAAACAGCATGACCACTTATTTTTTTCTACCAGTATTTCAGATAGAATGGCCTGAGCTTGGGGTGGGAATGGGGTTCAAAAAGAATGCAAAACTATAGATTTGTCATCAGTATGTTTACGTGTATTGGTTGCATATTCATATTGGTTGCATTAATGTGTTTTCAAGGGCATTAAGCTTTTTTACAGTGAAATGGAGTCTGCAGTAAATATGGATCCAAGCTCTTTCAACTGGATCTTCCTCAACTTTTTGAGTGAAGGGGAAAGGGAAAGAAAATAGAAAATCAAATTACTCTATTCTATTTATGTAAAGTTTATTTGGACAAGTATTCTATGAATGGAATAACAAATCAGTTCTTAATAGTCATTCATTAGCATAAATAAAGCCAGAATGATTGAAAAAAGATCCTTTCTTATTTGGCTTAATCCCATTGTATTGTTCACAATGCAAACTTTCATTTATACAGTTTCAGACAGAATAGTTTTTCTTTTGCATTCCTGAAGTACCTTTGACCAACACTATCAAGAAAATTATTGTTCTTTCTATGTCTAACTACAGAGCTTAATAAACAGTGTCTGAAATGATTCTGTGATAATATCAGAGCAAATTATGGTGCTTCACGATTTGAAAAATACGTATTAAAGATGGCGTGTTTGATGTTCTTAGTAGATTTTCCTCGGAATAGGGACAGGTTACAGCATTTAGACTAGAAGTGCCTCCCTGTATTACTTTTGTTGTCAGTTTTGTGTTCCCATCTTTTTAAGCATAATTATCCCACTTAGTGACCATCATGAAATAACATTTCTTATACCTTCAAATGTTATTTCCATAAAGAATAATCTCATCAGTCCAAAACAGGGTGGGCTTTCTTTTCTCTTGCAATTTTTTTATACTTCTTTCATGGAATTCAGGAGATTTTCTAAGCAATGTAACCTCCTGTCACCATGCTTTGTGTTGAAAGTAATGTAGACAATTCTGTGAAAATGAGAAGGTTTAGTTTGTCTCCAATGAGCTCACCCAAAATGTACCACTTAATCTCAAACCTGTATTCAGGAACAGCTGCACTGTACCATTAGCCCTAAACTGCTAAGCAGCATTGCCCAGACTTAAACAAATGTCAAGAACATAGGCTGGAGTTAAGTATGACCTTAACCATTCATTTATCTTCTCATCATTCAGGAATGGAAAAGAAATCTTACTATACTTTTAAGTGAGCGAGACATTTAATGTATACCATTTTGATGTGACCATCTGTTCCTCCAGCCAACTCTTGATAATCTGAGGTGAGGAGGGTACTGGAATCGGATGCATTACTGGAATGCACACATAACCCTCATTTCAGCAAATAGCTTCAACCTCCTCCACAAATCTTTGACCGAAGAAATAATGAAATATACTCACAGACGTTCCTTCTCCTTTCATTCTTCTTTCTCACCTTCTGCTAGAGACGATTAAGAGCATGAACTAGCAGGAAGAGGGAAAATCCTAAGTAATCTGCAAAGTGGTCAGCAAATCCCCCGAATCAAGAGTTGACTGAACTGCATAATCTCACCAGACTTCTTGAAACTAGACAGCATTTTTTATATAGCAGAGAGTATTCACTGGGATCATTTGCCATGTTTTTCTCCAGATATTGTGACTGCGTGAATATCCTCCTATAACGCTATGTGATTTTCCCGTGTAGGGTGAACCAGGGCTTCCTGGCCTTCCTGGACTTCCGGGGATAAAGGTAAATACTGTACTGACAGTCTTGGCTTCATAGAACTGTACTTACTGGAGTCGCCCAAACAAGGGGAGAATAGGAAAAGATGAAAAATAAAAACACAGCAGTGCTCTTTAGATGCCCTCCAGCCATCTCAATCAATTAAATTTGTAATTAAAAATTAAGCACAGGTACTGCTAAAGTTTGCCATGCTCTATGAATTGTATAATCAGCTATTTAACCCATGATGCCACTTAAGTTGTAAAAGCTGTGTCATTTGTCACCTCGGGAGTTCTTTTAAGCCTGGAACTTCCCTTTACCCCTGTATTTTAATTTTATCCTTAAGAACCTGTCAGATTTTGACCAGAGTTAGAGTCTTAGAATCCCCATAAATCTGACATTTAGGCAGCTGTTTTTGTGATTCACCCATTATAATAATCCCTCAAAAATGTTTTGTGCTTCCACTTCCTGTCAATAATTGTCACTGTGAAATACAAGTCGTGTTATTAAAATATTTTGACCCAATGTGCACAGTCCCTATAAACTTTCTATATATCTTTTGAAATAATTGCTTAAAGCTTAGTTTGAAAGCATTTTCTTTTTCAAGAATAGACAATGTTCAAAATGTCCCAGGGCAACCAGCAAGCTTAAAGTTGTATTGCCATACCTGTAATTACTCCTTTAAAATCAGCTTATTTCCAATTTTTTTTATTCTAAAACTATTTGATAGGATAACCTAATGTAAGTAGTTTGTCCTTATAATGTTCTCATCTCAGAGTTCTGACTCCATTTCTAATCCATATTTGAGCACTCTAAAATTAATATTCCTGAGTTTTTGTGTGAGAGTTGTGGATGCTGATTGTATGAACATTATGTTTAGAGTGTGAGTTACTTGAAATAACATGATTTTTTTAAATAAACATTAAAATATTGCATTCCCTTAACAACAACAAAAAATATTGAATTCCCAGAGATCATATGGTATCATATATAATTTTTTAGTAAGTCTGTTTAGTATAACCATTAGAAATGAAAGCTCTGTCTTCCCGACTGGCACTGAGGAATTTTGGTCCTGGCATTTTGTGTGATGTTTCCAGATGAGTATCATACATATTTAGATATGTCTTTTTAATATATTTTTGGTCTTTGGTTTCTTCAGTGAAAAGTACACTGTGTGACACCAATTTGCTAAATAGTCAAAGTCACTACCTTTTCCCTTGGTATTTTGCAAAAATAACTTCATAAATTAATAGGCGATTTCATTTTGTAGAGTTCATTTACAGCACTTCCTTAATTGCCACACAGAAAAAGAAAAAGCTTATTACAAATGATTGGGAGAGCATAGATTTTATAACAAGCTTTAGAAAATTATATTCAGAATTAATTTAAAAGAGCCTGGCACCTTTATAAATAAGGAAGGACAGTGTTTCAAAGGACAGGCATTGTGGAGGGGCTGGGAAGAGGCCCCTGCGTTGCGAGCTGTGGCTGCACTAGCCAGCTCGTCTGACGGGAACCTCTGCGCGCTGAAATCCAGTCTGCATGCAGCACTTTCTGAGTGGGAAAGCATACACGAAGGTAAAGGGATTGGGTCTTCCCCTCCAAAACAAAAGGCATATGTATATAATTTCCACTACTGCTATTTGTTATCATTATCTTTTATTTATTTTTTGTTCTCCAGCATTGTAAAGATTGTAAATATCCCACTTGGCACTTGCCATTTCCCTAGTCATCAGTAGACAAGTCTGAGTACTGTGATCTTTTCCAAATAGGGAGGGATATTGCTGGTCTCCCCCCCCCCCCCCCCCCGCCCCCTCCAGCAAATGCTTTTCCTCCTAGGCGCATAGGAAATTACCAGACTGACTTTGTGAGGTCATGGAACTCTGATATTTTCCTTTGTTTTTCTAACTCTGATGAGTGACTAAGTGAGAAGGAGCTATCAGTTTGCAAGGACCCTTTTTATCCATTCACTACAAATACTTTTCTATGTAACCATCAAGGACTATCGGCTAACAGTCCGGCATTAGATCACAGATGCTATTTTGGTGTAATAAGTTTTGTCTTCTCGCTCTAGTTCAGGATGTGAGAGATTTGATTTCCTAACGATGTAGTAGGTAGTCAGTATAATTAAATGCATTTTAAAAGGTGACAATTTAAGGACTCATCAAGGTCATCCGTAGGCATTGGAAATTTGTAAATGCATAATTTAAAGTGTGTAATTTTATGATGTAGTTCATTAAATTGAGGTTTTCTTTATTTGATTAATTTGCCTCACCTTATTAGGTGGCAGCTCCTTATCAGGAATATGTGCCTTCATGGTGTGAATGAGAAGGAGCATGTACAAGAGGAAAACACCAAATATGGATTTAGAATGGGTGGCAGCAAGAATGTTAGTCATTTTCTTCCTAGACTTGTGTGTTTGTTTATGCTTTGGAAATACTTCCTGTTGCTACTCATCCCTTCTTATCTGCTGGTGCTACAGAGAGCACACAAATGCCATCCATTATTGCTAAGACATTGAGGAAACCAGCCATGACATACCAGGGAAGCTTTGATTCACCACCTGTTGCTCTCGGGGAATGGTTGGAAACTTAATGAGCATCCAAATGCCTTCCACACAGCTTTCAGGAAATGAGGGAAGTGCCTAAATCCAGACAGCAGACTCACCTATCTATCATCTTAGAGTACCACTCCGAGAAAAGTGCTAATACCTTAGGCATACATAATAAAAGTCATGAAGAACAGAAATAACCTAATTTCAAACTACTCCTAAGCTTCCTGCACAGCTATTCATGTGGAAGGCATTTGGAATTCCTATTTCATGCATTCATGGTTCATATAGTGTCAAGATATCCAACTGGGAAAATTAAATTATGTACAATCTACCATGCAGGCATTGATCTTCTGGAATAAGATTTTTGCTCAGAATGCTTTTTTTTAAATATACAAACCTTCCAATATATTTTTTAATAAGTAAAACTTATTGTAACTAGCTTTTTTGATATTACATTAAAGGCTAAGATTCTAAATTCCTAAGTTTTCAAAATTTTCTCACCACGCTTACTTTGAGAAATGTCAATGCATTTCTTACCCCATTTTATGAGTACCTTACCCTAGTCATTAGGCAGTATAGAGCACTGATCAAGAACCCTGATTTGAGAACCAGGCCACCTGTTTGCGAATCCTAGTTCTACTCCTTAGTAGTCATTAGGCCTTGAGAAAAAGATGCAATCCCTCTGCCCTTCACTTTTCCTCACAAGATGAGAATCATCATTGCATATAACTCAGAGGATTGCTGCAAGGATTAAATGAATTAAGATATGCACAGCTCTTAAAATATTTATTACCAAGTATACAATAAACTGTTGGTTTACTAGGGCTGCTGTATCAAACAACCACAAACAATGTGGCTTAAAACAACAGAAATTTGTTGTCTCACAGTTCTGGAGGCTGGAAGCCCAAAAGCAATGTGTTGGCCAAGCTGTGCTTCCTTTGAAGTCTTTCCAGAAGAGTCTATTCCATGTCTTTTTCCTGGCTCCTGGAGATGGCTTGCCAGCAATGATCTTTGTTCTCTGCCTCAGTTGTCACATGCCATTCTCCCCTCCTCTGTCTGTGTAACTAGCCTCCCCTTCTTAAAAGGACACTTGTCATATTGGATTAAGACTCACTTTAATCCAGTTTGGCCTCATTGTAACTAAAAACATCTTTGAAGACCCTATTTCCAAGTAAGGCTACACTCACAGGGCACGCCTTTTGCGGGGACACAATTCACCCCATAGCAAATGCTATATAAATTTTAGATATGTTATTTCCTTCTCTTGGGGCAGCTTAGAATGTTGGAAACATTGGTTATACATCTGTTCTACATAGTCTTTCCCCGTGTGAGTAATGTTAACTATAGAACATACAGCAATTTGTACTTTAGAGTTAATAGATGTAAATTCCGAAAACTGCTCTGCAGTGATGGGTAAATGTCACTTTCAAGAGCAGTAAGAGTACCTGCTTTCTCTTGAAATGTGACAGCACACTATTCCCCTTGTCCAGGTGCCTAAATATATTCCCAGGAACAAACGATGAGGGAACACAATGTCCTGGACATAAGACGGAGTACTTGTCACAGCGCTCCTCGGCACTGTGATGGGAAAAACATGATGTGCAATGATGGAAAGTCTCCTAGGCCCAGTCAGTTTTGCCTAACCTAAGACATTTTAACAAATATGGAGGCTCAATGCTTGCTTTTCTCCTTTCAACATATACCACCAGTTTATCACACCATATTCAGAGAGTAAATTTGAAAAAAACATGTAGGGCAAGGGAGACATAATATGGTAAAAATTGCATTCAATCAAAAAGGGCATATCAGTTCATGTCATAAAGAAATATTTATAATATATTTCCCCTAAAAGCTCGATGTTTTTGCTCTGTCTCCACATTAGTGAAAATTTATCATTCAAATCAGGAGCTAGAGGACTGAGATAGGATGAGACAGTAACTGCCTCTGTCTGGCTCATTATGTTTAATCACCCTTGACACTCAATCATATAAAGACTTACTTTTATAGGTGGCAGAAACATTTACTTTGGCATTCTTAAGATTAAGTATATTGCTCAGGAATCTAACAGAAACCTATCCTCTAAATCCACTGGAGATGAGGTTCCTTCCTCTGAAACGTCGAATCACATTTTAAAATTAGCAGAGGAAAACTTTGGGAAGTAACAGAGGATGTGAAATGAATTCCTAAAGGAAAAAGGAAAGAGAAGAAATAATGGTTAAAGGATAACATTCTCTTATTGTTACTTATAATTATTTCCTGCTTGCACAAAGTCTATCTGAGTTGAGTAATTCAAAGGTCCAATTAGGAAACTCCTGCAACCAGAAATCAGAGACTTTTAGCAGTTATAATGAAATCTCCAATAAATACAATGTGTGCTTTCATGATGCAATTCTGTTTTAAAAAATCAGAATGGTGTGTTTTCTGGGTTTTCAATAAACTTGCTATTGTAGTTCACTTTTAACATAGCAACCAGGATGTTTTAATTTATACTCAAATTTGATCCTTAAGGGAAATAAGTGTTTTGGGGCAGATACTACTTTCTCATTCTTTTTTTCTCTCCCTCAATAATTTTACAAATCAATCATTACCGAAACTGGCTGGATGGAGGTTGTTATTACAACAAATGTTCTTGCTGTAATCCTCAAAAGCAGGTATCATGCTGACTTGAATTCTAATCAGCCTTCAAGCAAGAAGAATATTATATGGCTAATGCATTCAGTGTCAAGACACATTAATCAAAATTATTGGTGAAGTTTTTAGCACCCAAGCAAATCAGCACATATTTTTCAAGCTTTGTTGTACTATTTTGGGGACAATGAAAATTAAATCTTCTTTGTGGCAATAAATGTCTTGGAAGACATGATCTAGTTTAAGCTGGCTTGTTAGAGGTTTTAGACAGGTTTAAAAATAATACTCTTGATCCTTTAATTGATAATGACTTATAAAAATAAAGCAAATGGTAATAAGTGAAAAACCAGAGATTTTTCTGTGGGTAAGAGCTATGCAATTAAGGCTTTCTAGCCTACCATTCCATTTAACAGTTGTTAAATTCTGGAAGTCCATCAGGAAATATCTGGTGAGCCATTTCTGTGTGAATGAAACTCTCTTTTCCCTCCTTACCTCGATTAACAATTCCATTTGAGTATTTGTTGATTGTCCGCGTCTATATGAAAGACATTCTTTATGTAATTTGAAAAAATAATGTAAAATGAGCTGTCTTACTGGTCATTTTGAAGATAAAGTGAATTCATCTGAAATAATTTCTTGCTATGTATTGAAAGTGGGTTTAGAGATGAAACCTAGCCCAGCCTCTCTAGAACATCAGATAGTTTCATCTCCCTACCTCATATTAGTGACAGACCTTTCCAATATGAAAAATCTAGAATTGCCGTGGCCCAAACACCCTTAAACAGAGGAATGGAAAAACCAAAGGTGATGGTAGAGTTATACAGAGAAGATAGGATTTAACAAATGAGTATGAATGCTGAATCATTAAACTGTATTTCTTTTAGTCTCCAGTATTTTAGGACAGCTAGAAGTAGAAACCTAAAATTATGAAATTGTAACCCAAGTCAAACTCTGAACTATGTTCTACAACTAATTGTGGTGCCATGCTTTGAAATTTATAGCTTTTTTGTCTATATGTTATTTTTCACAAAAAAACAAAGAAGGAAAAAATGTCGATTGTGATGATAAAAAATATTTAAGCCCTCTAGCCTCCAAAATATGGAGCAGCTAGAAGGAAAAATCAAAGAGGATCGTATGGCATCCCATGATAAACTCTGAGATCTGTCCTGTAACTACTTGTTGAAGAGTGCTTTGAAAACTATTGCTTTTTTATTTCTTTGCTTTGTATATATGTTATGCTATATAATTTAAAAAGTTAAAAAGAAAATAAAGTGGGTTTAGAGAAAAATAAGTCAAGATTTTATTATGAAATTCTAAAACTCAATGAGACCTTCGGTGGCCATTGTTATATTTCAGAAAGGTTATGTTCTTAAGGAATTTCCTAGCTTCTCCTTGCCTTTTTTGTAATATATTCTGTTGTGGTTGGGAAAGGTGGTCTCCCTCCCCCTCTTTTGTTGTCTTGCTTTTGTTTTTTGAGCCAGAACATAGAATTTAAGCTGCAACCTCAATAAGCTATTTAGCAAATGGATTGAAGCAAAATGACTTCAATCAAAAATCATATTTATATATAGTATCTTCCTTTTATCTATAACCTTTGGATAATTTCACCCTGAAAGATAAAGAGAAAAGAATTCAACTTCTTATAGCTAGATCTTCTTGTGGGTCACTTCATTCATACATATTGGCATACATATACAATATATATTGGCAATATACATGTTGCCAATTTATGACAGAAAGAGAGGGAGAGAAAGAGAGAATCAACCCTAATGCTGATACCCTACTTAACAATGGAAGCTTTTGGCTGGTGCAGAAACAGGATAACATTTCAAATACAGTGCAGATGAGTTATCATGGCTTACATTCATTGATTTTAATAATACTAGGCCTATATTATGCTTCATCCTGGATTAATAACATATTGAGACCTGGTTTGTGAATTCAGTTGATTGTGAGTTTGGCTAATTAATAATGTTAAGGAAAAACAGCCAAAGGATAAAACTCATGAAACAACTCAGGATGAAATCCAATACACTATCCAGAGTAAAACCAGAAAATTAGACCAAATTTTTCTTCATTTTGTAATTTGATGCTGCATCGGTCCCAAATTATAATAGCAGCAATAGGGATGAGATTTTTATTGCCTTTACAACCACTGATCACTGGTTAGGTATCAGTTTTTAATTAATTATGTTTTAGCAATTAAAATTTTGATTTGTTTTAAATAATCTTATAAATAGGGTTGTATAGATTTTATTTCCAGGTGTTGGTTAAATCATAGCTGTATACTATTTTAAGAATTAAATAATATATCTTTCATATTTTTTCATATTTGTTACAAGTACTCTTGTATAACTAATTAAAATACAACAAAACTACATAAAACAATAACAAAAACAAAAGTAACAAAATAAACTTGGATGTAATTCCTACTGTAATGAGTAGATGAACAGAACATTTTAAAATACCTTTTCCTCTTTATTCTTGCTCTTTCCTTTTCTTTTTCTCTATTTTTCTCCCTCTCTTCCCCCTTTCTCCCTCCCTCCCTCCATTCCCTCATCTACTCCTTCCTCTGCTCTTCTTTCTCTTCATTCTTTTAACTTTTCTCTCACTAATGAATTGTTTTCAAAGACTGATTTTTAGCCAATACAACTTAATTTTATCCTCCAGTAATGCAAACGACATACTATAAATTGTTTCTAGTTCTTATTTGCACTATTATTAATAATACTTTTTAAAAATCTCTGTTAAATAATCTCTGTCTTTTATGCTCTACTATATCCTTTTTTCAGGATATAAGAAAACTGAAGCACTTAGACTTTCTTTTATCCAAAGTTACTCAGTGAGTCAGCTACAGGGCTGGATATGACAGCATCTTCTTTGATGAATGTTACCTTCTGTGTTCCACCTCCATAGTCTAAAACTCAAGGTCATGCTCTAGAAGGCAATGACAATGTGTTGCTTACCGTGATGGTTGTGTTAAGTAGGTAGTGCTCAGGGTGACTTTTTTGCAAAAATGTTTTAGTCCTTTGGAATGCTATAGCTGTAGGTGCCAGGAATTATGAGAGGTAGGAGGTTGCTGTTATCACTTTACTGATTGCATAGTAGGCAAAGTATATTAACTGTTAAAGGAGCCTTGGTGATTATCTAGTTTATCCACTCACTTGATAGATGAAAATCTGGAGACTCAGCGGGTCTTTTCAAGAATTCAGAACTTGGCTTTTCAAGAATTCAGAGCTAGACCATGGAGAACACAGACTGAAACCCATCCCCAGGCTCCCATCCATAGCCCTGTCAACCTCTCATACCAACCGAATGTAAAAAGTTATGATGTACAGAATACTGCTTGAACAACTATGAAACTAGGTCATATAAAGTCTCAGATCTGTATTCTTTTAGGTCTCCAAATTAGTGCTACTAAAAGTCTGCAATGAGATCATGTACAGAAATTAAAATATATAGGAAAGTTTATTATAACTTTATATCTGTTTTAATAATAAAAAGTCAGGCTTATATTTTATATGTCCTACTGTCTTAAATTTCATTTTTCCATCAATTAACTTTTACATACTTTACAAAATGTTTTGGTCGGTGATTAATTGGGAATTAAAAGTATAAAAAAGTGGTCTGTCTTCCTCCCTTTCTCTCACTCCCTCTCTTTCTTCCTCATCTTTCCATTATGTAGACAAAGTCTTTTCACTAAGCCTTCTCATTTCTTTCTGCTCCTCCCTTTCTATTATAATAACTTGCTCTACATTCCTTGATTTCCCAACACTGCATCCAATAATGACCATCTGGTCAGGTGAGGACTGTCCTCTGGTAGTGAGAAGAGTGGGGAGGAAAACGGTGCAGCCAAGCCTAAATCTAAATGGTGTACATTTGTTTCCTTTTACCCATTTGTGCACATATTTAAAATAAAGCCATTCAGAAAGAAAAATGTATTTCTTCTCATGCAAATCATGAATAGCTGCCTTAGAATTACAGAAGCCACGTGAGTAATAATTAACTTTTAGCTCACTGATACTTCTGACACGTTATTAGAGTTGTTGAACCTTCAAACTCAAAGTCTGAGGAAACATTTGAGAAAACAGATCCGAGATGTTAAGTGACTTACCCCAGGTGGCAAAGCAAAAAATGCCAAGCGTTCGGAAATTCTTGCACTGTGCTCTTACCTTGTTTTAAAAATTACAGCTTGGCATTTTATCTATAGGACTCTTACGCCCATGCTCCTCCAAATCCATCAAAATGAATCTTCAGATTGGTTGAAAGTATTTATACACCAAGAATATGTGTAAATATACAAACAATAGTCATCTTGCTCATTCTACCCATATTAGTGATACAAACAACTGATAAGTGTTAGGCACTGTGTTGGGATTTTGGATGTAGATCTCATCTTATAGAAAATTTTTTCATTCTTAGGTTTTGATTTAGATCATTGAAAATCCCAGACTATGGAAACTGATTCATGTTTTTGCTGCATTGATACCTCTATTTTCAAATTATATTGAGAATAAAGTGTTAAGATGACACTGTTTCCATTATGGGAATTTTATTTTTTTTAATTCTATAAATAAAACTTTTCTGGATTGTGGTTTTATACTAACAGCATAGCATAGAATTAAATGTTTTAATACAGAGGTAAAAAAGTAGGCCATTTTGAGCAAATGTATTCCATTTATTCTATAACTTCCCATTAAACAACCCACATAAATAGCCTTTTCCTAAATTTACCCCCCCCCCCCATTTCATACACTAAAGTAGAAATCCAACTTTGAGATTTTATGCACCTTTTGACCATCATTTCTGTAGTTGCCCTTCCCTGTCAAGCCATAGTACTGGTATTTTAACAATGGTATTTTAAGATCTCTCAGTTTTGGTTGCCTACACTCTTTTCAGTCTTTCCTACATGCTGTTGACAGCACCAATCTGAATGGAAGCAAAATTAGCTTTGTAATCATTTAGCTGATCTAAATGATAACAAAAGTAAAAATCTAAAATACTCTCTGAATTGACATGGTGAGTAACTAGAGAGATGGGAGAAATGTACAGCATATACTATATAAATGTGTATACACACACACACGGGAAACATGAGAGAAAAACAGACTAAAATGGCTCTGAAATAATTAGTGCTCTTCTTAACTTATCTTTATGCTATTCTCTGGTGCCATGGTGTACAGGACAAACCAGACATTAGAGACCCCGCCATTCCCCCATTAATTGTAGAAAAAAAATTTTTTTTAATCAATAGACCATAAACTTAAAAGATAGTTTCAAAAGATGCCCTATTTTATTGGTTTCACTTCAGGGGCGGAGCTATCTTTCTTACTGTTTGCCTGCTTAAATCTGTGTTCCCCTGCTTATAATAGCCAGCAAACCATATCACTGGCTCTTTTCAAAGATCTCTGCCTTATTTTCCCATTTAGTCCTAAAGTGGCTTATTGAAATTATGATTTGAATTTTTTGTTCAGGCAATTGTCATAGTAAAAAAGAAACCCCTGGTCTTATTTTTTTCTTCATTAAAAGCAATTACATTGTAGTTGTACTTTCCTCTATTGCATCTCTCCCCCTCTTTGCCTACTTAGACAAATGCGTGTGAATAACCTTTAAATTAGCATTCTCCTATTCCTCATTAATTAAATGAGATTGAATATGTTACACAGCCCTGAGAATTGTTATATAGTGATTGTATGAATAGTGATTTCTCCCATTTGTTGCCCTCAAAACCTATGGAACTTTATTTTCTTGTGGGCTGATTTACTCCAAAGATGATTCCCCAAAAGCATCTTCTCTTTGATTCTATTTTGATTACCCATCCCCACCTTTTAATGACCCAATCTCTTTTCTTTGTCTGGTTAGTAAGAATTGTGACAACAACACAACAGCCACTTGTTTATTTTCTATCCAATTAAAGAATTTACATAACCTTAGATCATCATTGTCTTTCTCCTAAGTATTTTAGATTTTAAACCTTTGAAATTTATGTCAGTCTTTGTCAAAGAGGCAAAAAAAATTTTTTTAAAGGATTACATTCATTTAGCGAAAATCAAGGGATATGGCCATTTTCTCCTTTCCCTTTCTTAGGAAGAAAAATCATTCTTAGTAAACCTGTCACTTCTCTACATCACAGAATCCTGATGTGCTTTAAACCCCTTTTAGTTTTGCAATCCTAAATGCCCTGGCAGATGGAAATTCTCTCTTAAAATGATGATATATTTACAAGAGAAAATGCAGGGTTGATTTTTTTTTTTTTTAATTTGCATATGGGCAGGAGGCACCAGGGATCGAACTCCAGACCTCCAGCACGGCAGGTTGGAGCTCTGCCTGCTGAGCCACGGCAGCCACCCGTAGGGTTGATTCTTGAAGGAAGTCGGAGAGAGGTTGAGTATAGCACCATTCTCATGGCAGGGTGACAAGAAGTCACCTCACATACACCCTCAGATTGCAGAGAGCCAGTCAGGTCCTGTAACTACTACTAATAACAGTAGCTACCATTTCTTGAGCCTGGAAATTGAGGACAATAATAATAATGATAAGCATTTTCTGAACACTTACTTTACTCTGGGGATAGTGCTATGTGCTTTCTTGCATTATTATTTATAGGTCTTTACTAAGCTACCTCTCACTAAGCCAGAATCTTCATCACTTGTCAGATTGAGGCTCCAGCTTGCAAAGTTGGGCTCTAACTCAATTCTGTACCTTTGTACACAGCAGCGGTTCTCAAACTTTTTAGTCTCAGAACCCCTCCTCAATCCTAAAAATTATTGAGGCCCAAAAGAGCTTTTGTTTTTGTGAGTTACGTCTATTGATAGTTACTATGTTGGAAATTAAGGCTGAGAAAGTTTTTAGAACCCATTACATGTAATATACATAACATGTTTTATGCAAAATAACTGAGTTTTCCAAAACAAAGTTTAGCAGGAAGAGTAGCATCACTACACATTTTTTTTAAATCTCTTTTATGTCCAGCTTAATAGAAGGTGCCTGGATTCTTATATCTGCGTTTGCATTCAATCTGTTGGAATATTTTGTTTGGTTCAATGTATATGAAGAAAATCCAGCCTCACACAGAAATGTAATTGGACAAGGGAGAATTATTTTGATAGTCTTTTCAGATAATTGTGTATATTCTTCTTTGATCCTACCTGCAAACTCCACAAGTAGTTGTTTCTTAAAGATTAGATGCAATGTGGAATCTGTAACATCAATGAACTTTTCATACTCTGTACACTCATGAGGGAATGAAAATAAGGCAAATCGTGTCTTTGTGTTATTATTAAAATCGTTTTACCTTGTAGACTCCCTGAAATGGTCTCAGGGTTCCCAGGGATTTCCAGAGCATACTTTGAGGAACGTTTTTATAAATTTAGGAAAATAAGAAACAGCCCAACCAGCTCAAGTCCATGAATGAACCTGCTCATGACTTATTTTCTTTGATAATTGTCTTGAGAGGCAGAGAGGGCAGAGAGACCACTGAGCAGGATCCTACAGTATTTTACCACGGGCTCACTGGCTGACCCTGGCAGATGGCATAAATTCAATGGCCTTCTATAATTATCTCCTCCTTCTCCTGCCAAGATATAGAGATGCTGGAGATAATGGCTCTAAATAATTGAGCACTCCAGAAGTAAACACAAAACTGTGATCCAATAGTTAAATGTGCTGCTATTCCCCTTGAATAGATTGAAATAAGAAATGTGTCAGTATGTGTGGATATGGTAGATGCCTTACTAGATTGGCTTGGTAAGATGTAACTAATCATACTCAAAGTCTTTAAAAGTAGTAGGAATAGTGCTGAAATTGTTGCGACTGTCAAACATATAGCTAATTTTATATCTTGGAATATAAATTATTCCTGAGAATATTCTGTTTAAAGTGACTTTCTATTCACTAATTAAAGGGAGTTTATTGTAGGTTTTGTTTTTAAAAAAATGGCAGGAAATGAAACACTTTTGTCTAGCCACTGACATCACAAAGGCTTATTTATTTATTTGTGTATTATGAAACTGCATGCTTCATTTTTTAAAAAAATTTTAATAAACTAAACACTAACATGAATATGAAATGTGTTTTTGCAAATTTTAATCTTTTTTCTACTCTATTATCAGTTGTGCTTTAATGATGCTTCTATTTGCTTTGCTTAAAAGTCAGTTCATTTTCTTTCTACTTGAAGATATGCAAGAAGTTTTGAATACCTGTAAAGTTTCAATGTATTAACTTGCATTACATTTTCATGACAGTAAGTCATTTCTGGTGATACATGTTGACTTCAATACAGCTTTTTTTCTTAAGGGTGGATAGGGAATCTGTAGATTTCATTTTATGGGAAAATATTTTACTTGTAAATAAATGTATTCCTTAATTTTTTTATTTATGAAATAATTAGAACACTTTTACTAGAAGCAGAACAGTTATCATTGATTTCTCAGAATACAGTTCAAATTGTTATTTTAGACATTAAGAGAACTATACAATACTATTTGTCCAGATTTTCCTTTCCATTATGTTTAAGGGTATGTATGGGGAGTGGAAGAGTAGTTACAGACACCTCACAAGCAGTGAATCTAAAACATTAGTCGCCCCCTTTTTTTCTTAAACCAGTGCCGTGAGCATCAGAGTTATAAATAAATCTGAGTTACATATCAATATGATATATAATGTCACGACTTTGTAGGGGTGACACCCTATTGTTTCCCACCCAATACCTTAGCTTTTATAGAGCATATTTTTAATGTTTGATTTCTGTTCTACTCTAAGTGTCATAAAATAAGGGTTGAAAATCACTGCCTTGGAAAAAATTTCAAAAAGAAACCAGAAATAATTATTTCTGCTCCAGAAATAATCTCGGGTGAAAAAAAACAAACCAAAACAGTAAATGTGGGAATAGTACCATTATATCCTTTGCTTTAAAATTTTGTTACTGATTTCAGGTAACTAGACATTTACATTTGAGCTCATGTACTTAAAAAGGCCATAAAACTGTGGCTATTCAATAAAATGTGAGCACTGGATTCCGCTCGGTATTTTCACTGTATGTGATCAAGGGAGGAAAATCTCAGTAGAAGGAAGTCAGTTTGACTTTACTTACTGACAGATGAATAACAATCTTGTATCCCCATCTTTTCAAAGGGAGAGCCAGGTTTCATTGGTCCTCAAGGAGAACCGGGCTTACCAGGGTTACCAGGAACAAAAGTAAGTGGAAAAAATAAAATAAAATAAAAAGTAGGGGGAGACTTTCTCCCTTCCTTTCTTTCTGAATTTTCTTCATCTATATTTAGTCCATTGTTGCTGAAAGAAATGTGGGGTAGTCTTCTTATCTAGATGATCAGATATTTTCTCCTAATGGAAAACTAAGGCAGTCTATTCTTCCCTTACTAACACGTCTAATGGAAATATCATTTCAAGTAGAGTAAAGGGAAATTAAGTTCAGAAGTCCTTAGGCAAGATGGTGGTATATATTACTTGTTCCAGTGGTTCCCCAAATTGCTCCTAAAAAAATATGATGCTCTAGGCCTACCAGCCGCTGGAAAGATGAGGCAACTCTAAGGAGGACACATAGTACTCATTAACGCCTACTCCTCATCCCTGATTTTAGGACAAAATGTAGATCAAACATTATTACTAGATTTCAAAGGCAGATAGTGATGTCATATAGATTCTTCTCATCCCAGGAAGTTCCCACCTGAATCATGTCTGCAGAAGGATCCTGTAATGAAAGCCATTGCATGACCTCTACTTGGCTACCCTAGAGAGGGCCCTAAAAGCAAAGTCTGTATGCTTCCAGGTAAAAAATTATGCTGCCACAGCCATAGTCAGGCTCATCGTCTGCTTTTCTCTACCCAGTGAGACAGAAAAAGGTACGATGCTGCTGATGGAGCTTTACTCATGACAGACTCATGAATCAAAGCGGCAAAATTAGATCAAACCACATCAGTCTTTGCCTCAATGTGCATTTCATTCACCAAGAGCTAAAGAAATAGGTTCATGGTCTGTTCTGACTAAAGGGTCCTCATTTCTGCCGGTCAAGTGAAAATTAACTCTAATCCTAGTAAATGGAAACTATGCGTGGCCTAAGAGAGACGGAAACTCAGTCAAATGATGCAAAATTGCTGTTTTCTTAAGCAATTTTCTTTTTTTACATAATGAGCTGTCAGGCTTATTAACCAAATATGAGGAATACCTGTTTTAGCCTGAACAGGTTCACACAGGAAATGTGCTTTCTGGAATTAAAAAAAAAAAAAAGAGGAAAAGCAATTAGCACACCCTGTTACTATAAGAACTGTTGTATGTATTCAGGCTGGTAGCTTTAGAGCGGGGCAAAGAAAGACGCTGTCCCCGGTGAGCACAGCACACAGGCAGGGGACAGCTGAGCCGTGTGGGAGGAAACCAGGTGTGAACAAGCTTTGTAAATATCGGGGGCTTTTTGTTTGCTTAACCAGGGAAAAGAGAAGAAACACAGGCAGTAGAGAGTTGAATTCATCCCTGAATGTCTTTTCTCTAATTCACTGATGTTAAACTATTCAGCAATTTCAAAAAGATCCAGAGGCAGATACATAACATCAACATAAATTGCTGCTTATGAAGAATCCAGCGTGATGTTACCGACCGGATACTTTCATAAACAGACACCTACTCTGAACCCCCAATAAAAAGAATGTCCTATATATCTGTTTCGTGTTTCCTTAGGAAGGGAAATGGATAGGAAATTTGTTTTATTAGCAATATTTTGAAGTTAATTTTCAGCTGAATTGCCTAAGATGAATTCAGTATCATAGAAAAATACGATTATTTTAAAATATCTTTTAGTTAAACACCAGCCTTTGCCAGAAGTCTGGGTTTGTATCACTGAATTCAGAATAAAAAAATAAAGTGGGGTTCGTTTCCCAGAGCCTGCCCATGCAAAAAAAAAAATTTTAAATAAAAATATAAACTGACCCTTCTTTACTCCTAACATAGAGATTACAGGGGGAAAGATCTGTATTAGCCTCTAAAAATCTGGTCTCTGTACTGCTGAATCATCAGTGTTTATATCATTGCCCAGGATTAGACCTCTGTCAGCCTAAATAAATGGATTTTATTCAGAATGTTTTAAGATACATTGAATGATATTGTTTATTCATCTATTCAACAATTTTTTTGCTAGATGTTTTTCTAGCATTTGAGAATGGGGCATAAATACAACAAATGCCATCTCTGCTTTCCTGAAGCTTACGTTCCAGTATCTGTGAGAGAGGGGTGGAAGGAGAGAGAAAGAAGTAAACAAATAAGATAATTTGAAAGAGTGATGGGGAACTGATTAGGGGCATTGTGATAGAAAATGATTCTATGTAAAGATGTATAGACTCCATTCCTGTGGTAAATTAGAGATAAATGATTCTTAAAGAAACATTAAATTATGTCGTTTTTAAAGCAGAAGTTTCATAAACGGATGGAAGCCCCTTAGTCTCCAATCCTTTCTATCTCCAACATCTGGTCAAGTCTGTTCCTTTCTCCCAACTTCTCCATTTTCACACCCTCCTCAATTCATGCTTGGAACCCTGCTGAATCCCCTGCCGTCTTGCCTCCTGTCTTTCTTAATCCTTGCCCCGATTTATTCCATCTATCCTACAAAGCAGCAAAGGCTTCCCAATGGGCATGATACAGATAAGGGTCTTGGAATTTAGAGTTCTACATCATCCATCATAGATCCAGTCCTTTCTCCCCTTCCTTTCCAAGATGAATCCCTTCCTTCAGTGAGGAACAGACCAAGAGTCTGAATTTCAAACATGTTTGATTATTGAAATTCTAGCTATCATGCAGGAAGCCAAACACATGGGGAATGTAAAATGGCACCCTTTTCCTGGAGGGCAATTTGGCAAGCTTTTAAAATGTTCATACTTTTTGACCCAGTCAGCTAGGACTTATCCTAGGAAAATGATAAGAGATACCAAAAGATTTATGTATACAGACATTTATCCAAAAATTGAAGATAGCGCACAATCAGCTTTAAATGATATCTCTCCTGCCTTAAGAGCTTTGAGACTTTGGGCAAGTTATTTAACCTCTAATATCTTCCCCATTTGCTCTGAGGAGTAAATGGGATAATGCACGTAAAGCTTTTTGTGCAGTTCCTAGATTCATCAACAGTACATTAGCAAACAGCAATAATCATAAAGTGAACCCTACCCAGCTTCAAGACATAACTCAAGTCTCACCTCCAGGAGCCACTGCACCAGTCAAGACCCCTTGGGGTCCCTCTGCTGTCACACACAGCCTTACATTACTCCTCAATTCTTATCTGTTTTGTTTGTGGAACTCTTGTGGAACTAGATCACTAGTTCCTTGAGGGCAGTTACCAATCTATACTCCAGAGATTAAGATGGAACACCTATGTGCATTGTACCTTTCCGTGCTCTTTTCATCATAAAAGAAACTGAGCCTCAATTTATTCTAACTGAGCCACAGTTAGAATCCAGGATGTTGAACTACAAAACCTATGGTTTAACCACTTTGCTATGCTTCTTCCCAATAGTATTTAAGAGGTGGTTATTAAATAAACACTCATGTACCGAGTCCATTGCTATCTTCAGGTATAATGATGGTCCATATCAATTCCCATTAAAAGTTCCTCCTATTTATCAACATAGGTATCTGAGAGGCATTGACCAAATCATCTCCTTATCTATCAAATGGAAATGATCTTATTTTGTCATAATTGATTTAATTATTAAATGAGATCATTCATGTTAAGAAATTTATATAGTGATGGGTGCACGGTAAATAAGTAGAAGTTCTCTGCTCTCTTTGATTTACTCAACTCACTTATTAATCTCCAGGAACCATCCTGGGAGCAAGTGGGGTTGCCACTGACGTGTTCTGTGATTTGTGACAGGGTGAGCGTGGGGAGGCAGGGCCTCCCGGAAGAGGGGAGCGAGGGGAGCCTGGAGCCCCGGGACTTAAGGTCAGTTATTCTTATATTAGAAGATAACACTCTTTGGTCTGGAAATATGTTCCACTTGCTTTAGAAATTGAAACTAAAATAAAATTCTACAAGAGGCATTGAAACAGGCTAAATCCCAAAGAACTTATTGAAATGCACACCAGTTGGGTCTTTTCAGAAGGAATGGAATGATTCGGCTTTTCCAGTATATTCTATTTTGTTGGTCAACAAATTTAATAACATATCTGAAAGTAAAGGGGGGAGGTATTGCCCTACTAATACATTACCACTCAATGTGTTTTAAAACTTACTGAGAAAAATCTCTGTTGATATGTGCTGTGTTAGTTTCTATGGTAACCTGATGGTAACACCTTGAAGATATTAGAGCAAAGGATTTATTTTATTGTTCAGTCTTTACTCATCTAAACTTCCTGCAAGCTAATGTGGAAACACTTTATTTTAATAACCCATTCTAGAGACCAAGGAAATGATTTGATTTGATGAAAAGGAAATTTATGCAAGCAAACACCGTTGAGACTAATTATTGAGAATTATTCACAGAACACTTTCCTATCCACTGATGGGAGAGCAGCCTTCAGAATGAAAATGGAATGAAGGCTGGTGGGGAGAACAGAGAATGAACTAAAGATATGGTAATGATGCTTAGTGTCATATATAGGGAGTGTCATGTATGTGCATATGTATTATATATATATATGCATAATACTATATAAATATATAGTATTAAGGAAAGCCATATATTGAAGCAATTAAAATAAAGTGTTCCATTTTTCTTCATTATTCTGAGTCAATGCTAATTTCTTTTTTCTGTTCTTATCCCCCTATGTCATTTTCTCTTTTTCATCTTCATATTCTCCTATAATAGGGGAAACAAGGTGAATCAGGAACTAGAGGCCCAAAGGGGTCAAAGGTCAGTAACAACATTGGGTAATCATTTTAATGGAACATGAGCCCATCAAAAGCTTTTGGCCTTTTTCACAGAGAATCTTCCCACACTGAGATTGTAATAAATTTATTCCATTTGATGAGATCTCAGAATAATTGGTTTGTTTCATCTTGTTTCTTTGTGTATTCTTATACTTCAGACTGTTCTTTAACAAAAGTTTGCTTTTTCTGTATCATAAATATAGCTTCTTCGGGAAAAATTAAGTACTTTAAATTATGCATTATGTAATATTATTTTCCATCCCCTGACTATCATTATGATAGATGTTCAAATTATATGTTGTTTTTAAGTTAGTTGACTCCATTCATAGCATTAAAATTTCACCACCAATTGAAATTTTTCCTTTTACTGTGTCCTTTTGTAGTATCTGCCACAGTACTATAGACTGTTAGCAGAATGATGTTATTTAAAGAGCTATTAGCTAATAACATGGACAAATGTGTGCAAAAAATTAAGAAAAAGAGCAGAAATTAATAATGCTCCATTTCATAGCAAATGTCATACTTATTGCCAGTCATATTAGCCTAATGTAGATGAAAGAACTTATAATCCTTTTTCCTGCTTATCTTCACTGGTCCCCCCCAAGCACATAGGAATACATGTAAAGACATATAAAAATGCTTTGAATACATATAGGAAAGAGGTTCTACAGATTTAAGGCTATTTTAAAGAACCATCAGATTCAAACCTTCTATCCACTGTTTTGGTTTAGGCTACTGAGAATTTTGAGTGTTCTTGGAGCCGTGCATGTGCAGTTTGGGGCTTGGATTATTCCTGGTGTCTCTCCTGGTAGAGTAATAACACCATAAACGGAGAGATTTTCATATTGCACTGAAAAAAGAGCTGATTTTGCCCTGCCCCTGGCCTTCAGCTAGCTGCCCTCCCAGTACCTTCTGAGTACTGAAATGCCTGTACCTGTGCATAGATGTTTCCTTAGATCCTCATCAATGGAGGGAGGGCTAGCCAGTGACCTTTCCCTCCTAATTCTCCCTAGCAATGAACTTTCCATTCCGCCGCTTCCCCAAATATGTATTCTTTTCTTCTAGAACACAGACAACCTGATTATTTGCCTTTCCATTTTCCCTTTGCCCCAAATCTCTTCATGTAGAGACAAGGACTTGGCTCAATCTGAAAGATAAAAGCTTTGCATGCTATGAAAACCAGTCACTTTGCCTTTGAAGATCACATCCAGGAAGAGAGTTGCCATGTTGTTCCAAGAAACTGTTATCTGAAAGGAGAATTTTAATTCCCTTCAAGATGTATCTTAAAGAAGCAGTTGCTGTTATGGTGATATATGCTACTGCTGCTGCTGCTGTGCTTTTCCACCTCAAAAGTTCATATTAAGAGTGCTGCTGGATTAGATTTGCAGAGATTTCTTTTGACCCCACCACTAATTAGTATCCTTTTCTCTCTTTTCAATGGGGACAGGGTGATCGTGGAGACAAAGGGGACTCTGGAGCTCTGGGACCGAGGGTAAGTGTGCCTATCCACCAAGTTTTTGCCCCATCCAAGCCCAGATCTGAGGTTATGTGTCTGTGTGACTTTTCACAAGGAACCAAAACGAATAATACCCAATATTAGCATTGGAAGGAAACTGCTGTAATTATTTCTGCTACACTCCTCCTTTCCTCTTTTTTTTTTCTTAATTTTGTTTACCAGGAGCAATGAGTGTGGGGATTTTAACACATAAAATTAAATTCATGAGAAAAAAGGTCTAAGGAATTCTCCCTAGCTACTTTCCCTCTGCTAAATGAGCAATATAGCAAGCTCACAACTATCCAACCGACGGCATTGTTTTTTTTTTTTGAGTAATCGAACTATAAAAGAAAGCAATAACCCATATGTTCAGAGCCTTTTTTATAAACAGGCAGAGTAACAGGACATGACGAATGGTAATTAAGTGACAGACCTAATGACTAGGGTAGAAGTCTTAAAAGAAATATATGTTCTACTTTTTGTTCCCTATTTGGTTTAATTTTAATGTGATTCTATTCCTTTTGGGAAAGCTAGACATTTCCTACAGAACAGTGTTCTATCCTCTTAAAGAATGAGGAAGAAATCTATGGGGTTTAGATAAGAGAAAGAGGTGAGGAATTGCTTTACTAAATATAGATAAAGCCGATACAATTTTGCAAGTCACATCAGATTAGTTGAACTTTGTAATTTTCAGAAAATAGTTGCAGATATTAATTCATACCTCTTTCTAATGAAATTTCATATATTAAATCTACCAAAGACAAGAAAGATAGAAGTGGTTTGCCTCTTTTGAAATTAGGACAAAACTTGAATGTCATTATTTACTTGAAAATGCGGTTGGGCCCTCGTAAGGACGTGATGGTCAGAGAGAGCTGTGAATTGCGATTTCGGTTCCGTCACGGGCCCTCTACGTACTGTCCTAACTCATGGCTTTCCCCTTATTGGTGTTTTCCATAGGGTCCACCTGGTCAAAAAGGAGTTCAAGGAGCCACCGAGATCATAGATTACAATGGCAACCTCCATGAAGCCTTGCAGGCAAGTGCTGCTCCCCTCCCTGACACATGCACACAATGACACTAATGTAATGTCTGTAAATATTAACTCCCACGCCTCTTGATTTTTGGAAGAACGCTGCTCAAAACATACGTTCTCCTGAAGCCATCCCTTTCTCCCTTCCCCGGTTGGCCTTCTTTATTTTGTAGCATTTGCAGTCTCTCCTTCTTAATTTCTCATTTTCTTTCCCTTCTACCTTCAAATATGCTTGTCTTGGCAGACTCAATCTTTGTGTTAGTTTAGCCAAGATTTACCTTTTGACTGGAGCCGCCTGGGTTCAAATCTCAGCTCTCCCACTTGCTAAATGCTCAGCTGTGAAATTATTTAACCTCTCTGCCTCAGATTTCCCATCTGTAAGATAAGGATAATAATCTTTATTTCATTGGAGTGTTGTGAGAAGTAAATGGTTCAATATATATTATGCACTTAGAACTGTGCCTAGGCCATTGTAAACCCCATATAAATAATTCTTACTATTTCATTCAATTCTATTTCTTCCATTAGCTAAAAGTCCGTAGACGATGTAACCTGACTCCACCACTTTTGCTTCCTATCCATCCTTTCATACTTAAATCCTTGTATTCTAGCCTCTACCATCCTTCTTTTGAAACTGCTCTGACAAAAGTCAGCAAATAACCTCTGGATCAAACCCACTGCCCTCATCACCCTTGGCTTTTCTATGACATTTATACTAAACCATCTTCTTTTTGAAACTCTTTCTTTTTCATCACTTAGAACTTCTGTCATTTCTTTCATGTGTGTTCTTTGATGGATCTGCTCTATTTTGGTATTATTAATTTCTCTGTCCATTCCCTAATTTTTAGTATCAAGTCTCTTCTTTTCATGGCACAGTCTCCCCTTTGGTCCTTCACTTTATGGGTCCCAAATCTTTTATCTCCAGCTCTGATCCACATATGCCTCCAGCTGCCTAAGGGTCTTCCCACTGTGGCTGCACCATTGTCTCATCACCTTCCACCATAACATGCAGTTATATTCGTTATCTCTCCCACCTATCAAACTCATTCCCTCTCTTAACTAACCAGTTTCTGTTCATGATATCAGGAGTCCTGAGTACCTTGGGATAGAAACTTTAGAGTCTTAGTCCTTCATCTATTATAAATCACCAGATACTGCTATTTCCCCTTGGACATGTCTATTGAGGTTTCCCCATTCTCCCCATTCCCACCATGACTGCCATGTCCTAAAACATTTCAGGTCTAACACCGCAGCAACCCCAGATCAGTTCCTCTGCCCCGGGGGCCTCCTTGTCCTTCTGATATTGCTTATCACTCCAAGGCTACTTTTCCTGAACTATCACTATTTTGATTCTCATCTGCACAGAAACCTAAATGACCTTCTGTTGCCTACTATATCAAGCCCGAATTTCTCCATATGACTTTTAAAGCACTCTAATCCTGTCTTTTCTGTGCAGAATTTTGTATTTATCCACTACATACAGTTTCCCCTGAAGTGGTCATTTTTATCATAGTTCTACTGATTCCCTCATTTTTCCCTCAGGCGCATCCCAGTCTTCTTTCCTTTACCCATCTAAATTCTTTCTAGCAATACACTGCCACCACCCAGAGGAGTTCTTCCTCTTAATCCCTTTAAACATTAGCAGCCCAACTAGAGCCCAATAGTTTAACATTTAATTGTTTGCAAATTGCATAATTGATTTTACTCTTGCTTCTTACCTGATTATAAATTTTTTGGTGACAGGAAACGTGCCTTATGCTTATTTGTTTCCCCCAGAATGCAAATGTCTAATCCAAGTCTGGGCATGAAAATATTAAATAAGCTGTTATTGGTTGAATAATTGGATATATATAATTCATATAAGCAGGTCATTTTTCTGTTTATTAAAGCCCAATTCATCGTGTTAAATCTTTCTCTGCCATTTGGTACCTGCTTGAATTGTTTTCTGTCCTTATGAGTTAACATCATCTAATTATGATAGATCTGCATTTCTATAGGTAATTTGCTACTGCTACCATTTTTAACTATAAAGTATTCATTAGTTTTTCAGAATCTATCTTCAGTTTAACCTATTTTTCTGTTGTTTCCATTCTTTTTCTTCTGGTAAAATGTAAAGAGAAGCAGGTTTATTATTTTGAAAAATGCTGCCTGGGCAGTTTATACAGTCGGCAGCTGGATTCCGTGTATGTCAGAGTAACTGGATTATACATAAGCAGTTCCCTCTGGACAGTTGTCACTGTTCAGAACCTGATTTCTGAATTGTTGCCTTCCTCCTACAAGCTGTTATCTTCATGTGGAGAGAAGCAGAGGCAGAGACAGAGAACACACAGTTTTGGTGTTTCTACTGTATTTACCAAAATTCTTACTTATAAAATATAGGGACAATGTATTTTAAACCTAATTTAATTGCAATATGGTAAATTTCCCTCAAAGTGCTTCCAATGTTCCATTCATCTTGCTATCACTCTTATCTTCCAAGAAATCTTCCATTATTATTGACCACTTTCTGTGAGATTGTGAGATCCTTTAGAGCACTCTTTGCATGAACAGGGCCAGGCATGGGGAAAGCTACCCTTAGCCTAAAACTGGAATCTCTTCTTTGATCTCCTTTCTACTATTAACTAGCTGAGTTATTTGGAGAAATCGTTTAATGTATCTATACTTCATCCATCTCATCTGTAAAATGAGGATGTTATCAGGATAGCTTTTTTCCGAGTCCTTCAAATCTGATGTTATTTTTTTTTTCAGAAGCGCTTGAACACTTTATGCTGATATGCCTAAAAGCATTGTACTTAAAATTTTAAAATCTGACAACTGCATCTTGATATGACAGATAATATGGGGTGGGCCACGGTGGCTCAGCAGGCAAGAATGCCCGCCTGCCATGCCAGAGGACCCGGGTTCGATTCCCGGTGCCTGCCCATGTAAAAAAAGAAAAGAAAGATAATATGTTTTCTCTTGGTTTTTTTTTTTCTCACTTCAAGTTCTGAATGGCTGTCAACCAGTCAATATCCATTAAAATTAACTAATTCATACTTATGCTTCAGCCTAAAAAGTTATTCTTATTGGATTGTTAGGGCAATTATATGTTGTGCTTGTAAATAGCTTATATTTATTTACTTTTTCACTTCAAACCTAGTTACTGGTTTTTCTAACACAGTACTTTAATGGACTAAGAGTCCCTAATAAAATCAATTTAAACTAATAGCCATTAGACTGAAAATAGGTAAAAGACATTTACTTTCCAATTCTCTGAACAATAATGGATAGTTACAGTTTTGCAGATTTTATTTCATTATTGCCTCCTCTAAAAGAAACATCTGCAAAACAAATCTAGAATAATTAAATAGTAGTATATTACAGTTATAAAAATACCACATTAGAAATATAAAATTTTACTGTCGCTTCTACTGAAAATTGTTATTTACATGTACATTCTCCAAATGTCATTTATTTTATTTGTATTTAAAGTGGTTATGTTTCCACAATTAGCAGTAAAATATCTGTTTCCTAATGCAAACTTTTAAAAAGCCTCATCACCATCTAAACTAAACCTGTTCTCTTGCATGAATCATGGGTGATTTTAAGCTTGCATCATTATGAGAAATGAAACAAAATACTCTTTAATTCTAAAGAGATTCAATAAGTATCTCAGGAAATAATTAAGAAGCTGCCTGAATGGAAGCCTTCAACTAATTTACAGTTGCTCTACCTCATGCCTGCCATTTCATTTCCTATCTCACTGGAGAACTGAATGTCTTTCTCCATCATACCTAAAATTCTGATTTTCAAATCATTACTTGAGTGCAAGAGAAAGTGAGTTTATGTAATTTTAACTTAAAGGATCCTGTTACAAGAAATCCAAGGCGAGCTTACATCTTTAGCATCCTCTGGGTGCCTGAACACTGATGCTTCAGGGTGGTGGTAAAAATGATGTATTTGTGAAGGCAACTTAGTTTGTTGTCATTTGTTCTTCCATTAACTGGATGAAATCTATCCTGTACAATATTCAGGTCTCCCAAACATAATTATTTAACAAAATTATTTAAACTCCAATAATATTCTTTTATTGTGACAGATATTATTAAGCCAGTTGTTATCCTTAATCTTTTTTTTTAAAAAAAGCAACAAATTATCTTGTTCAGATGAAAAAATAAATAAAATAATGCATGACACATGGGAAACTTCAGAGTCCCTTTCTACAACTATTTTCTCTTCCTAAGGTTTTATAGTTCTGCTTCTTACTTTAAAATGTAATATGTAATTGGAAAGCAATGGTAAAGAAATTATTTCTACCCTCTAATTTTCTAATAGCTTGTTTACATGACTCCTCTACACTCTAGTGAAGAAGTAGCTTTTTTGTAACTCTAAATCCAACTCTTGCTCTAGGTGAATCTCTTAAAAATGAAATATAGTTTCTTATGTTACACAGATCTAATGATTTTTTATAGGCTTGATTTTTTTTGTAGCTTTGCCCCAGTTTTGTGGCCATTTTTGCCTTTTGAAGCACTAATTTTTTTCCTACCATGTTTTCTCTGAAGCTATGATGATCATGACTGACTTTATCTTAGAATACTAACTTTGACCATTTGTACATGTGTATAACTCTGCTGTTTTCTAAGGAATATTGACACGATGTCACTAGAGACACAAATGTTTGAAGTGAGATAGATTATTTTAAGATTTTTTTTTTTTGCAACAACCATAATAAAAATAGCAAAAACAACCTGAATCAGAGATTAGGACAGAATCATGGAAAACAAAGGGATGGTGATATCCCCAAGTTTAAATGTAATTGGGTAACATTACCCTATGACCAGAGTCCCTAATGAAAAATGTTCTCCCCTGGATGATTTCATAAGGTGGGTATAGGCTCCATAGAACGTTTAACACAGACATAGACTAGAAAATATTAATGCAAAAGCAAGATTCATGAGTTGAGGTCCAGATTTTAGAGATTCATACTTTGAGAGAGTATATTCTGTAACTGGATTCTAGTACCTTATACTAAGAAACAATAAATCCATGTCAATTTGTATCTTCAGTCATGGCACCAGAAAAAAAAAAAGCTAACTATAATGGAACAAATGAACTGCAGGTTAAAAGAGAAGAAAAATATTATTTATGTATTTGGATATTTCCATTTTCTTTAATCAGAGTTCTTTCTGGAATAAATCTCTTACGAACAGCAGTCTCTTAGGTTCATAGTTACACTGGCAAACCTCTAGGGTATACCATGCCACTATATAGTGTTAATTTTGACATTTTCTTTTTTCCTTATCCACAGACTTTTTAAAATAAAATTCTATAAATATATTTTTTAAAATCCTTTACAACCATACTGTACTCATTTGAAGGCAGGATAATATTTTCTCAGTACCTTATCTATTCTTCACAAGATGTCAAACTTGCAGACATACTCAAAAAGTTTCTTATTTCAGAAATGTGTTATTGTACCTTGTCACACAAAATAGGTAACTCTGTCTTTATCAATACATTTTCCCAACAGAGGATTACCACCCTAACTGTCACGGTAACTCAGACTTGCATGATTTTTGTGGTTTATGGCTGTCTATTGGTGTTCATGCATGCTGGTCATATGGCACTAATATAGCAATTCCTTTTGTCTGATACTTAATAGTACGTTTCCTTATATTAATAACCTTGTATGACATTTTGCTCCAATTGAATTACCCTGTTTGCTTACTGCAAAAGTCAAGAAAAATAAACTGTTGCTATTTTTCTTAAAAGTCTTTGGCCCTATCTTAATTATATGGCTGTGTTCTTTAGTGCTTGGGAAATCAAGGCCTTTTTTTTGGTAAGGGATGATGTGCATTATAACTGTGGGTAATCTTAGTAGGCTAATTCATCCCAAGAGGATGAATGTGAGACAGGGCTGCAATTTTACGTTGTCGTATAGAATCAGCCCAAATGCATCTTCCATATTATTTTCACTTAAATATGTTGATACGTTAGTAGCATTTAAGTAAGTAGTTTTTATACTTGGGCAACCTGTAAGATTTTTTCCCCATTGCAAATCAGTTTGGGGGATATTTGATTATGAGAGAAAGAAGAGAGATAAATGAAGCTTTTGTTATTTGAACGTGGATCCTAATACATACACCTGCTACTTTAAAAACTCTGTGTCTTCTCTTGACCTAGGGCCCCCCGGGACCTCCTGGACCTCAAGGACTGCAGGGGCCAAAGGTTATTCTTTATGTCACTTGTTTCTCTTGCGACGGACTCACGGTGCAGATGATTCTGTATTACGTATACGGGCCTTTGAAAATCAGCCTTACAAAACACTGGAGAACTCAGCAATATTGTTTAAGAGAGTTAAGAAAGGAAAGTCTGGGTTGAAGTAAGAGATATCAGAAGAAAAGAAAATTAGGAAAAGTGGGAGAGAAATATGATGGCGTTTATCTTAGGGGGAGGACGCTGAAAAGAACAGAGAATATAAAACGAGAAAAATGAATTCTGCAGAAATTGAAATTCTAAAGAAGCACAATGTGCTGTTCAAAAAAAAAAGGAAATATTTAAGTAGAGGAGGATTGAAGGGAATTTACTCTGACAGTAAGAAAGAGTCTTCCCTCCAATCCTTTTGTAATAAAAAAAACAAGGGACATTTTAGCATGATAGATTCACAAAGGACCATTTTTTAGTTTTTTTTAATAACACTTCTCTATATTATACATATTCGGTCAGATATCCTAACCTTCGCATCTTATCTAAAGAAACATGCCAACTATAAACAGTAGAAACCTAAAATTACTTGATTATATCTAGAAATTGTTAGTAGTGTCAGCTTTATGGCTTCAAACTAATGCTTAGTTATTCAACAGTGTTTGATTAATTAACACAGGGTCTATTCAGAATAAGGTTGTCTGAGCTACATATGTTGAAATATGGCTTTCATCATTGTATTTTGCAGGGGATTAAAGTGGTTTTGAAATTCATCTTCTGTTTCTGCTTCTTCAGGCAGTTTATTTGCTAAGTCTATTACAGACACACTCATTGGCTTTTGCACTGTTTTCTTTTTAGATACTTATAAACAGAAATTTAGTGCATAACAAAAGCAATTTTTCTTTTACGTAAGGGGATTTTATTACTTAGATCCTTAGATCCTTGCCTATGTCTGTGTTATTTAGAACATAAATCCTAATTTCAAACAGATTTCATTTATAACATTAATGTAAGGTTTTGGATTTTTAAGTTTCTATTCTTCCACCACATTCTGGCCCCTAAGAGATGTAACACAAAGAAAGTTCCAGTCATACAGACAAGCTTTATTCCTGGTGAGCAAGTCTGCCCGGATCCTTATTCTGTAATATCTTGGTGAGCTGGACTAGACAACTTGGAGGAAAATCTGCAGGCTCCTCTTTCCTCTACGACCAAGGTTCAAGTCCTTTGCTTTGTCTCCCCTAGATTACCCAATCGACTAGGTTTCTGAAGTCAAAATTGTCCTCAAAGCCAAATACATACCTCATTCCCTGCAAATCACAGAAGCTTCTAGGACGTTGTACCCTTCCTTCAGCCTAAAGGCCTACAGAGGCCAAAAAGGCGCCCATCCCTTGACCTTAAAAGACAAAAAGGCCCAGATAACCAAAAAGTTGTATCACTAAAACCTACCTCCCCTTTCTTTTATAATCCAATCGCTATTCATTTTCAATTAGTCAGTAATTTCTGAGCCACCACTTTGATAAAGAGTGTGATGTATGGTTTCAACAAGGAGCTTATTGCCTAGAGAGAGAGACAGGCAAGTGGAGGCACAATTATTAATAAATAGAATAAGTGCTTTAAATAAGAGCACATGCTATGGACAGCCAGGGGAGGGCCCCTCTCAGTCTTAGGAGTTAAGGAAGCCTGTGAGCAGAAACTGAAAGGGAGAACTTTACCACCGTAGGTCCAAACAAGTGGTGTGGGGGCAGGAGTGTGGGGTGGGGGGGAGGTCAAAGTCCTAAGAAGTCTTATTCCATATCCACTTAAACTTTACCATTTTACACTTTCACTATTGTTTAGCTGATTTGGTCCTTTATGCTTTTGATGATCTCACCTTGAGAAAGTTGGGATAATTGGGGAAGGATATGGCTCAACCAGGAGTCTGGAAAGCGCCTGGTTCACAGTCTTAGATGGAAGGGGAACCAAGTCAGTTAGCATTTCTCCTCCTTTAGTGAAACAAATATTGTCTGATTCCTTAGACATCAAATAAATGTTTACAAAGAGCATTTGAGCGGTGAAAGATAAATGCAGTAACAACCCATGAATTATGTTTCTCTTTAAACACACTGGAGGGTCACATTTTAAAGGCAAAGCCTAGCAAAGCAATCATTGTTGGACCCAGAATGCTGACAAGTTTGCAGACGCTAATGGAAGGAGGGCTTAGCCAGGTGCGTCCAACCTCAGCAGACTTGTTTGTGGCAAAATAAACTTTGCTGCTACCACAAAAAGAAGGAAATCTGAAATCAGGAAAGGCGCCTTTAAATTTCATTTGTTTGGAACCACAATTCATGCCTTCCTTAAATATTGGAAAGCTCAAATTTCATGCTGTGGCTCATAGCTCTTAAAGTTTTTACCAGGGCAAAAACTCTGGCCATTTCAATATTGTGGTTTATAACATCACCAAACAAGTCTTTCTAGAAAATACAGCTTCAAATCAGCTCCCTTGGAATTGTGTCTGAGAAGCAGGCCACTTAGACCTCAGCAGGCTGTTTTCACAAAGTTTCCATGGTGTAGGAATCAGAGATATTTGTAATGAGATCTGCATAAATGCCACATTGATTTAAAATAATACCAAGCCTTTCAAGGAATTTGTTCAGTATCTCTCAAACTGAAAGGTGACTGGACATTTGTTGTTTGAATAAATCTCTAGCACATTATTTTTAATGGAATATCTTCAGTTCCTTTTAAAAAAAGACAACATAAATCTATTTATTTTTAGTTTGTTAAGGGTTCTACTAAATCATAACATGATATTAAATTTTATTTCATTCTTAGCGTGATATAGGAAATTGAATTGATCTAAATGTAATTTTATGTGAATTAAGATATTATCTGTTTATTACACCCATCAGTGAAGCTTTTCTTAAAGTAACATATTTACAATGATTATGAATTTGTATCCAGTGTTCAAACCGTATCAGTTAAAATATTGTAAATACATGAGACTTAACATTTTATTATTTCTTTAGTTAACTCATATTTTGTTTTTTTTTTCAAATTGGAAAATAAGACAATTCAGACAGATTTTTTTAAGGAAAAGAAAAATAACGAACTAGGGCCAAAAAGCTGTTGCCATAGTGGTCTGCCATCAAGTGGTTTGTCAGTTGACTTTCACCATTGTTTTTCTTTAGCCTGCATCGCCCATGGGAAAAAAGTTAAAACACTGGATTAGTTACATATAAGTAGTAGTATATATAATCTTCAAAAAAAATTTACTTCATTTGGTTTAGATATGAATTTTGATATAATGAGTATTCTTAGATTGACAATGGATTTGTTAAATTGTACACTTAACGAGTATCATTTTTTATTTAGTATAATATGTGACCAACGATAAATAGACACACAGCATGATGTTTTTATCTTAACAGGGAGAGCCAGGTTCTCCAGGAATCCCAGGAATTGATGGAGAACAGGTAATTTCCAAAGATATATACTGTCATTTAATGCAGCATTATTGATCACTGCTTTTATTACAGTTTAGAGCCAAAAAAGTAGGAGTGTTGATATATGATAGTCTCTTTTTTTCACCGTCTATTCGGAAAACTATTTTTTTTTTTGGCACAGGCAGACTCTGGGAATCGAATCTGGATCTCTGGCATGGCAGGTGAGAATTCTGCCACTGAGCCACCATAGCACCCCACTACATTAACTTTTTTTTTTTTTTTTTGCATGGGCAGACACCAGGAATCGAACCCAGGTCTCCAGCCTGACAGGCAAGAAGTCTGCCTGCTGAGCCACCATGGCCCGCCCCTACATTAACTTTTAAAAGCAATTAGTTTTGAAGTAGAATTAGAGTGGTTTTTTTTCCAGAAAGATACAATGTGATATTTTAGTTTTGTCATTAATACTCCTTATCAATCTACCAGTGACTCCTCTGTGAATTTTTAACAGCCTTGCAAGATCATTATCAATTTCATAAGAATAGTTTATTTTTTTGTCAGTGAATGCAAATAATTCAGGATTAGAATTAGTGACTGTAGTTTCCACAAAATTTCTATATGTTGTTATTTTGACCATGCTTTTTCTCCACAATTAAAAATTATACCTAATATTCTGGTACCTTAGAAAAGACAGGAACAAGCAGGGTACTTGCAGCTTTGCAGATGCAGCAGTATCTCAGAAAGTTTCCCCTAAAACATTACGAAAATGGGTCAGCTAGTAAATGTCTTAGGCTTTGCAGGCCACTTAAGTTCTCCGTCCCGTATTTTTTTTTAACACCCTTTAAAAATGAAAAAAATATATTGAAAAGTAAATTTTAAAAAGTATTTGGGCCATACAGAAACAATTCCAGGGCTGTAAGGGCCATAGTTTGCCAACTCCAGCTCTGAAAGTATCTGATCAGCAGAATGTGGACAGTACTCAAAATTCAGAATCAAATCTCAGGGCTTATTTCAAGATCTTTGATGTTTTCTGGGCTGTCTTTATTTCCCAAGAGATGGTTAAAATCAAGACCATAAGAAATCAATAGGACTCTTGATACAGGTGGTGAATAATTTACTCCTCAGGACAAAATGCTATGTAAGAAAATTCAGTTTAGGAGAAGAATTGTTTTTAATAGTAGATTTGTATGTTGAAATCATGTAATGTCACTTTAAGTAAATATGTGATAGTTAAAAAAGAATTTTTTTAATGGCTTTAATGCCTTGCTATATCAATCAGAGATCACATTAGAAATTTCAAATTTGGTTTTATTACCTTTCCCATTGTTGGTTATTATAAATTATCAATTTGACATCTGTAGTGACCTTGACATTCGTAGTGACATACTCCCTGGCCGCTATACATGCAATAGCTGGATTTTTTTTCTAGAGGCTTTACAGGGTCTTATTCTGCTAAGTACAGTGGTTAGTTGTCCTGCTGATCTCCAACATTGGATTCCTAACACAACCATGGTCTGATTGGCCAGTAAGATCCATCTAGCCATTCAGGCACACTCACCACCCACCCAGTGGGTGATTTTGAGCAAGGTTTTATGAAATAGATATAGTTTACAAGAAAAGACACTTTTCTGTTCTTAATGTAGAAAAGGTAAACAGGTTTGTGCATCCTGAAGGCACTTACAATAACTGTGATCATCTCTGCTGAAAAGTGGACCATCTGGTCATATTGTAGTGGATGAAAATGCTTAACAATGGAAATTAATTTCAGTATTAGTATCACAAATTTAAAATTTACTAAGATTCAGAATACACTGTAAAATGAGAATAAAAATAACATCCTGGCTTACCTCAAAGAGATGTCATGAGAACAAAATAAAAACACTGTGAAAAAGTTCAAGTTTCTAAAGGATTAACTGAGCATTAGTTTGCAGTAAAGTATTTACCTGTCTGTAGATTGGACCAATGAAAATTGATGGTGATTGAAACTTCTGCCTGAATTTAACAGGGTATAGTGGGTGGAGGTGGGAGAAATGTATTGGTATTTTTGTTATAATATTCAAAATTATATTGTTGACAATTAAATCCATTGAATTGTTTTCAGGCTGATGAGAGCCCATATTTTAGCTGTGAGTTAAAATTACGGAATCAGGAGAAATGTTGCTGTTCTAGTTTGCAGGCTACCGGAATGCAATATACCAGAAACAGAACAGTTTTTAAAAGGGGGCATTTATTAAGTTGCAAGTTTACAGTTCTAAGTCCATAAAAATGTCCCAATTGAAGCAAGGATATAGAAATGTCCAATCTAAGACTCTAAGGCATCTCGAGGATACCTTGGTTCAAGAAGACCGAGACATTCAGCGTTTGTCTCTCAACTGGAAGGGCACATGGTGAACACGGCGTCATCTGCTAGCTTTCTCTCCAGGCTTCTTGTTTCATGAAGTTCCCCCAGGGGCGTTTTCCTTCTTCATCTCCAAAGGTCTCTGGCTGGGTGGTCTCTCATGGTTTTCATGGCTCTCTGCAAAATGTTTCCTCTTTTAAAGGATTCCAGTAAACTAATCAAGACCCCCCTGGAATGGGTAGAGTCATGTCTCCCTCTAATCAGAGGTTAATGCCCACAATTGGGTGTCACATTTCCGTAGAGATAATCCAGTCAAGCCTCCAACCTTTAGTGATGAATGGGGATTAAAGGAAACAGCTGTCTCCACAAGATGGATCAGAATTAAAATATGGCTTTTCTAGGGTACATAATTGTTTAAAGCCAGCACAGATGCCAAACCTAAGTTCATGTTATTCATATTTAATTGGCATAAGTAATAGAATTTAATCCTTTCTATTGCATGGGAAAGGAGTATTGATTCAGTGTAGAGGGTTGCTATGAGATATAACCATACCTAAAAATGAAAACTAGAATGATCCCAGCAAAATTGATCTGGAATGCCATTTTCCCTAGAATATAATTATCAGGAGTCAGTATGATTCTTACGAGCAAACCATATCATTTGTAGGGACTCACAGGCTCAAAGGGAGAAACGGGGGACCCAGGTATGCCAGGTGAAAAAGGAGGAATTGGACTTCCTGGATTACCGGTATGTTTACACTTTTTATGATATATTCTTATTAAGACAAATTTTTAAATCTCAGAATCACATATTACTAGCTATAGTCTCATATAGTGGGTATATATAATATTTTTATTTTGAAATATTTGAGGCATTATAGTGCTCCAACTGGGACACTAAAATGAATTTTAAGGCATCTAGCCAAATAAATTATAAAATAGACATTCCAGTTTTCCTAAATCATTTTTATTAGATGATAGTAAAATAAATATATGTGGCCACTTTAATTTGGCATGGATAAGATGACAGTAAGTGATCAATCTAAAATAAGCTGTAACTGAGAAATCACATACCATGTAAAATAAGCTGTAATTGAAAAAAATAAATAAAACAAAAACTACACAACTTAAAAATAAGCTGCTCTGGAAAGTGTTCTCTTTGTGAGTGGGACACTGTGGGATGGTGTTTTATGAGGGTTTTCCTCCTAATTTTAAGTGAAAATTTACAGGGAAATTGCAGGAAAAAAATGTAGAAAACCTCACTGCCCCAGATTTTTTTTAAAGAAGGATGTGTATAAGTAATGTCAAATAAAAGCTATAGAAGACTTATCTTATTGATTGTACACTTTAGATGGATTGTGTGGTATGTGAATTTATCTCAATAAAATTGCTTTAAAAAAAAGACATCTTTGCTATTTAAAATGAGTATGACCATAAGAAATACAATATTTATAGCCTGATATATTTGACACTGCATATGTTTAACCAATTAGGCCTAACCTACTTTTTATTTACTTAATATTTTCTTTCGCAATCCTAGGGATTTTAAGTACACTTGCTGTTTTAGGCTAAACTGCAAGGAAATAAAGCCTTCTTTTATATTTACAGTATATTTATATTTATGTATAACAATCTCAAGAGGATGATGGGTTTGGGGGAAATTGTCAGTTTTTTGCACTTAGGAAATAACGTTCACCAGGTACGCTCTGTTTACTGGTTATTTGTAGGGGGCCAACGGAATGAAAGGAGAAAAAGGAGACTCCGGACTGCCAGGCCCTCAGGGTCCTTCTGTAAGTCCCTGGGGGCTGAACTTTGGTCCCTGAACAACTCTGATGCGAGCCTGTCATTTCCCTAGCGCCAGGTGCTTTAGCAACAGTAGAAAGACCGCGAACCTCTCGATCTGTCAAACTGTCCGCCTTGTTCAAAATGCAAGTGTCTCAGAGACCCGAGTTAGAAGCAGTTTTTCAGAGAACTGTCTAATCCTGCAGAGAAAATCAGTGGTTTTTCCACAGCGCTTGTGGGTAGAGCTCTGTGAATACAGAACATACGCTCTTGTTTTTTCTCCCTTCACAGCACTGTTTTTGCTTAGTGAAATGTTTAAGAGTTTAACAGTGGTTGTGGCGTTATAGCATTTGCTCGGTAATCAGTTGCTTCCTTTTCTTTTAATGTACTTTTGATTTATTCTGGCTTTGGTAGACTGTTTTCTTTTTCTAAGGTTTTGTTGTTGTTGTTCTTATAAAGGGATTTCTCAGCCTAGAGAAGCACATGCCTCGCTTCTTCCACTGTCCTTCTTCCTCTGAAACTATTAATGGCCTTAGCAGAACCCCAGTGCCGGATTCCGGCTGAACTGCCTTATCTAAATGAAGTAACCAAACCCATGTCTGTTTTCTGGACATACAGATCATAGGTCCACCAGGCCCGCCGGGTCCCCATGGCCCACCAGGCCCCATGGTAAGTCTCTCTTCTCTCCAGAATGTAATTGTCTATTTATGAGCCTGCTACTAGAGAAGACATGAACATGTCCCTCCAACAGCCAGCCTGTAGGTTGTACTATTCTCCATGGCATGTTCAGAAAATACGAGGTGCTTTGAGATATACGGACTTTACAGTGTGTCCTTTGCTCCCTCAATCACACAATGCCGGAAAGAGATGGAGTAGTTTCAGATAAGATTGTTGAGGAAAGACAGATAGGTCTGGCCAGCTTTCCTCCTCCCTTAGCGTATGAATATTGGCAGGTCATTTTGACCAATCACTCCTCTAGTTTATTAGTCGTCAGATAATATTAATGATCATAGCCATTAAGCAATATTTCTAACCTACTTTGAGGCTTGAGGTCCTTGAATGAAATGTTCAGTGAGAACATTTATAAAATGAGGCTATAAAAAGTGGAGCTTACTTCCACAGGTATCATCTGTTGGCAGACCTCTTCCTTTTTGTTTATAGTGCTTTCGCTGATTCAACTTGCAGCCCCAGTATTTCCTGCAGGTGTCTCACAGTGCCCAGCACAGACAGGTGGCCCTACCCGCGTGGAACTGATATGCAGTGAGAACGGCCCCCATTAAACAAGAGTAATTCCCCAAATGGTGAAGGAGTGATGGTTAAGACCAGAATGTAGAAGGCAGAGTGCCTCAAATGTTTATAACTGGCTGGGGCCAGAGCAAGTCAGGCAGATTAAATAAAGTCACATTAATCTCTAAAGTGGCTCCATGAATCAAATCTCTTCAGTCATACAGGTTAAATAGATTGTGGTCACTGTCTTCTCCTATTGTGCTCTAAGAAAGAATATCATTGGAATGATTTAAGCCATAGAGTGTAGCTCCAAATCCAATCATCTACTTCTTACTAACTGTTGTTACTATTAGATAACATGAAACAATTATAATTGAACTCTTTTTCTTAAATTTAAACAGTTCGTTAAGAATTAAACAAATGACATACTTTTGCTTTTTTATACTCCCTCCATTTAAGTTAGAAGGTTAAGTTAGATAATACTTTATCCTGCTTATATCATAAAATTAATTAAAGGAATTTTTAACCATTATTAAAATGAGATAAGAATTCTTAATAAAGTAGCTGCCATTTCCTGAAAATGTTTATCTGCAACTTATCTAAAGGGAAAATAGTATTCTAGTATAGACATTGTAACAAATATTTATGCATTGCTTGATAAAGTACTTTTTCTCTGATGGATATTCAAATATTCCTTTCTTCAGACAGTTAATTAAAATCACTTGGGAACTTTTAAGTAATCCATAGTAGATTTCAATTAATTTAGCATGATTAATTAGTTTCTATATTTAGATTTTCCACAAAATATATGTTTTGTTTTATTTTTATGCTGGACTCACACATACATTATGGCTCTTACATTGGTAAACAATTGTTACCAGAGCCTTGAATAATTCATCTTTTATGCATTCTGAATAATAACACTTAGACCTTTTGTATTAGGATAATTTCCTTAATCTTAAGTAAGTGATGCAAGGAGGCTCCAAACTCAACTGTCATCTTCCATTTCCTTCCTCCTTTAGATTCCCCAACACTTTGGGTCTGAAGGCACTAATAAAGGAAGTCTCCTCTTCCCTAGTACTTAAACTGTGGGACGTCTCTTTGGCAAATTACCATCTTTTAAGTCCTACCTTTAGTGAATTTAAACACACTAGGCATCTATATTCCATTCAAATTTTTTTAAAAATGAGGATTTGAGAAATAGGAATAATATGGATTCCACATACTTTTTTTTCTTCCATATAACTCCTACAAGACTATCTGTCCCTCCCACAGGTCATTTATCTCATAGTGTTGTTACGATGATTTAATGAGGTCTGACTAGCAGACAGAATTGCTATGAATGAATTTCCTATTACAGAGGAATCTGGGCACCGGAAGGAATTTTCCGGTAGGTCGTGAAATCCATTCTCCTGCCTTTAGCTATAGCTCAGACAAGAAGACTCTTGTTTTGCATCCTTACCTTTTTTACTTTGCAATAATATTCACTCTTGGAAATAGTGAATCAATTCTTAATTAAAAGCTGTGTTTTCCACTTTCAGGGACCACATGGACTTCCTGGACCAAAGGTAATCCAACAAATCCCTTGATGATTTGATTTCCGTTTCCTTGTGAATCTTGGAGGAGCATGATGGAGCATGTCTGTCCTGTCTTATTTATTTGTCAAGTAATGTTGATGCTCTTTAAGCCTTTAAGCATCCAGATGTTTAAATCTCACAACATTAAATGGCTCACACCAAATTAAAGCTTTTTCCTCGGCATTATGTAAGTGTCTTAAATTACTAATCATAATATACTCAAATCAATCAGCTAGAAGTAAACCTGATGAGATTATCAGACGAGTCCAAAAGATCTTTTTAATCATGGCATCTTTATGTTATATTTGGATGTTATTTATTGGTGCTACTTATTTACCATATAGTAGTACTATGTTTGAAGATTTTGACTATCTGCTATTTTAATTTTGTATTGCACAAGAGGTCACTGGTCTAGAATCGGGGAGGGTGTGCTGTGGTGGGGGAAGGTCACATCACATGCATGTGTTGTAGTCTATACTCTTTGGGTTAGCAGGAGGACAATGGAGAATAGTCTGTCCTTGCCAGAACTACTGCAACTTGCATGGAGATATTCTCAAACTGATATTTACAGTTGTGTAGCCCAGGAGGACACCCTGGAGGATTGAAAGGAGCCCTGAAAGACAGGCTCCTTCTTCTAGGGACAGTATGTGGTGAAGCTTTAGTCTCCACTTTGCCACTGACAGACTGTGTCATCTTGGGTCGATTAATGACTCTCTCTGATCCTCAACTTGCACAATTACTTAATTATTGGGTAATTTACCTCATAGTACTGTTGTGGCAATTTAATGAGGCATGATTTTAAAACTCTTGGGAAATTATCTGGTACCGTTGTTGCTAAACACCCAATAAAAGGCAGTTGTTGTTGTTGTCTTACACTTCGATGCTTTGTTCTGAGCAAAAAAAATTCCACAGCTAGTTCTCAGGGCTGATGAAGAGTAGGTTCAAGGACCCCTGAAAGTTCTCCTGAGTTGGGGCATTTAAAAGGAGGGAGGGGCACGTAAATGCAACATTAGCACTAGGCATCAGAGAACAAGAGGCAGCCCATCCTTTCCTGTGGCACCTTCTGGCCCACCTCACCTTAGGGATGGCAGCAGGAATTGGTCTGATTCAGGAAATCTGAGTTTCCTTCTCTGGGTCAAGCAGGTGACTCAACTAAGAATGAGAGGAGTTAGTGCTTGTTAGAACATGGTAAAGCTAGTAACAGTGTCTCAAAAGCATAGATTGGCATTTAGGGAAAGAATACTGTTCTAAGGGGATCGCAGAAGAAAGATTCCTCCATCAGCTTTGTGACCTCGGTAGTTATCTAACCCCTTTGGACATTTCTGAGCAGCCCTTCCCCAACCCCCCAACCCCACCTCCAGCTCTGGACTAAGTCAAAGCTTCCTACTCTTGGCTTCTCCTTGGATGTTAAGGCCCCACCCCAGACCAGACTAATCATAATGACTAAGACTAAAGACACCAAGACTGCAGTTTCAAATTCCACAAATGGTTCTAATACCCCATCACCATTGGTTTAGGAGATGGTCCAAGGTCTTTTATATATCTAGGATGCTTTGATTCCTATGTTACTGAAATCATAGATTTCAGAAAAGTTATAAGGTTGCAAAGACATCACAGATTCTCTATTGTAGTACTTTGATTTTACAGATGGTAAGCTATAGACTCAAGAAGGTTTGGTTTTTTACCCTAAATTACATTGCTAGTTCATAACAGAGCTGGGACTAGAATGTAAGTCCAGAGGAAGTTTTACCTTTTTGCCACTGGTTTTGATCACTTATAAACTCAATCAATTATTGCCTACTCCTATCAATCCATGACTTCTCACCAAAGAATTTTATAGCCTACCATCTACCTTAGACATCATCATCTCAAGACCACTTGCCATGTCCACACACATGCAGAGCCATGTATCTCAAGTCTGAAGTTGGCCACTGAGCCTTGGCCTTAGTCTAGCACTCACGCTGACTCTGACAGTTCCTGGTATCATGCACCATACTTTACCCTACCATAACATATTCAGATTTCCTAAATTGGCAGCACTGAAAGCAATATATTTTCAAAATCCAGAATATTCATTGTCATGCCAATGTGTTCGTTATTTTGCGACCCCTTTGAAAGTTCAAATATATAACACTGTTCCAAGGATGAACCTAGTCTATGTTTTCCAAAATTTCCTGATGAGAAGATTTGCCTGGGAGGCTTATTAAAAATATCCATCCCTGTGGGGTGGCGCAATGGTGGCTCAGTGGCAGAATACTAGCCTGACATGCAGGAGACCCAAATTAGATTTCCAGAGCTTGCCCATGCCAAAAAAATAAAAAATAAATAAAAATAAAAATATCCATTCCTGTGCTACTATAGTTGGGTGGGGCCCAGGAGTCTCTATTTTCATCATTAAGCAAGTTGGGGAAATATCCAGGTTAATCCCTTCCCCTTTGTAAGCATAAGTCCCCCATTCTGCCCTCCAGCAACACTCCATAAGGTATTTGAGTCTGCAATCATCATCCTTTCATAAGTCCTTCAAGATTTTCTAGATGAAATTAATATCTATACTTAAAAGATGAAAAGTGTACCAGTCATAACTTTTACTAGCTGTAACAAGCTCTTACACATAGAAAATTGGTATATTAGTCATTAAAAAAATAGGTATCCAAGATTCATAAAAAGAAGTCAAGAGAATTTATTACTGATCTTGGCTTTTGTAATGTCACCTTGAGTTAAATTTGTACCTCTTTTATTCTAACATTGGTTGAAGCAGACAGTAAAACTGCATTTAAATTCTTTTATCTTCAGACTCTCTTTTGGGATTGGTGATTTGTTGTCTACTCTATTGATTAATCCATGTAGGGTCCTGACTTGGCAATATCAGTGAATGAGGACTTACTAGATGGCATTACTTCAAACATCAGCTGCTGCATTTTTAGCTTATTCCCCTGAGCAAAATGCTTAAAGGCTTAAAATATCTGTATATAACACTGTCCTGCAGATTCCAGTTTTCCATTCCAGCAGAGTGGGTTTTACCTACTGAACCTCCCTTAGCATACTGCACTTTGATGGGCTTTGATTTGCTTGGTCAGAACAACACAGAATAACACTAATTTCTTGGAATATAACTCAATAATTCAGGAGCTCAACCGTATATATCTTGATTGGAACGAACACGTTTTCTCAGGAGTTTTATTTCCCAGAATGTTATTTCACTAGCAATTTCAGTTTATTAATTTTTAAAAAATTTTAAATTAAATTTTTGAACTGATGCAAGAACAAATCCTGGCCTTACTCTGTTGTTGCCTAAAACTGGAATCTGCAATCATTTTAGAGACTGGCTCTCTTCTCTCCCAATTGAAGCACCCATAATAGCAACCAAAATTGGCATTTGCTTTTGCATTTAGGGTGAACCAGGGTTAAATGGTGTTAAAGGATTGAAGGGTGAAGCAGGTCAAAAGGGTGACAGAGGACCCCTTGGTCTTCCAGTAAGTAAAGAAAATTTTCCATTTCAGTGCAAACCTCAGACTTTTCTTTCTACCTTAAGTAACAATTCTGGTTTACTCAGTAGCTGTTTTGTTGAGATTTCTGCAGTTAAAAAACATACTCTATTAGAGCAAAGCTGGTCTAGTTGTGTTTATTCTGATGGCTGTTCTTATGTCAGAAGGAAGATCCCATATTAAACAGTGCTATAAATGTTTTGTCATTCTTCAATTACACACATGCTAGCCCTCTGCTTTCAGGGCTGATAGTTTTCCTCACATCCCCATCTCTCCTTTAAAAAGTGTAGTGCTTGTTTTTTTCAGAATTTCTCCCAAACACTTTTATAGTTAATACACCTTAAATTCCTTCCTTAGTTATTTTTTCTTCTTCAGTAAAAAAAAAGACAAAACTGTGGTCCTTCTATTGGTGGCAGGTATGCGATTGGCCATTGTTAATGGCGTGAGGTCAAAGCTGTAGCCCCTTCCTTACATTAATCAATCATATTGTGCTCTCAATGTTTTATGTTGTATGTTTTGGAAATAACCTGTTATGAGGTTCTTGTGGCAATATTGGCTAGTATGGAAGGTGTGTTTTGCAGTTGTTTAGAGATTTTTTATTTTTAATTAAAGAGGGATTTCCCCCTTTCTATTACAAATAAAAAGATGTTTTAAAATGACTATTGAATATAAGGTTCTAATTTCAAGCTTTTAATTTACTATCTATTCACTGAATATAGATAAAAGTCAGTAAAGAACCTTATAGACAATATTCTCAAGGTATGACGTAAAATCAGTATAAACTCTGTTTTATACATATTTGAGGAAGGGGAGAGAAAAAAGAAGTCAGTGACCACTCCTTCCGTTTGTCCCTATGAGTTCTGTACTTTAAGCTGCAAAGGTATTCTACTTGATATCCAGTGCTTTCCACAGACCAGGCACATAGGAGATGTTCAACATTTATGCATTTACTGAATGAATAAGAAATTAGTGAATTATATAAGCCTCATATTAGAGTATAGGTTAAATCGTACCAATTACATTAACAGACCACAAGCACAGAAACTTTGTAACGATAAGAGTCATTGGTCAAACATTCCAGATAGATACAATATTATCACTGACTGTAAAATTTCACTATTCACCCATTTTTTTTTCCAATGTTAAAATAATGATGACTCTACAGAGAGTAAACAAAGGCTAAAGAAAGTTTTGATTTTCTACTTTATTTTAACCCTCAATCTGTCTTCTTTGAAGTTTTCAAATTTGGGGCTAGTGATAATTTTTATGCAACATTTAGCCAAATGCTCTACTCTGTGCTAGCATTAAACAAACACATGCAAATTTTAAATTTAATCACTACTAAATAAGATGTTTTGCAGTTATAATATGGATAATAATAGGATTGTACTGAAGGAATTTTAAGATTAAAAAGGCAAAAACAGAAAATATTTATAGTGCAGCATCATTGGTAGAGTTTGCAGCTGGAATAGATTTTTTGTTCCATTTTGTATTATTAACTGTATTTGAAGCATAAAATGGAGAAATAGTTCTGCAACCTTGCCAAGAGAATTTATAGGGCCAGTGCTTCATCTTTCTTGAATATGCCTTGATCTAATCAATATTTAAAAAGGGCTGAAAATAAATATCTGGGCTCTGAGATTCAAAAGCCATATGAAAGAGGTAGTTGTGTTTGTTCTTGAAATAAGCATTGGAAATGTCATTTTTTTTTAATCCTACACTGTTGATGCATAGTCTAGAGCTCAAGATAAAGAAAAGCATGCATTTCCTGAGAACAGAATCAGATTTTTTTTTTTAATTTTCCATTCAGGGTCTAATGCAAGGATTATTTGAAATGAATTGAGGAAAGATTTAGCTTGGGACAGTTTTATTGTTTGTTTGGCATCAGGCCTTTTTTTTTTTTTTTTTGGCTTTTTCCTGTTCCTAGAAGTCCCTCTAGTGGTGACTAGTGTAAATGATAAAAATAACCCAGAGAACAACATGTATTCTTCATATAAAAATCCAAGAATCACCCTGGCATGTGAAAACTGCGTTTGTTTTATTAAACACTATTTTAACAAGTGAAACTAGAGCCCTTTCCTTGTCCTCTAAAATGCTAAACTTGATTGAGTATTACAGTGAGATTTTTCTTAGGAGATTGGTTGGTCATTAGTTTTTCTTCAGAACATTAAAAAAAAATCATGACTAGTATAGTCTTTAACAGGTAAATTTCATATGGAAATTAGATACCAGCCTATGGCTGTTATCGGCAATTACTTTGTAGCCCTCTTTATTTTTTATTTATTTTTTGTAACCCTCTTTATAAACCTCATCAACTTGGTTTCCAAATAAGAATTTGTCTAAATAAAATGTCATTAAAATGCCATCATCTGTGGGGTGTTTAGTGTCATGTGTTGTTTATTTTTCTACTAACAATTTGTAGCAATGTGATATTCACCCAGAGCCCTGTGACTGCATACTATGCTGTTTGAAGTGTTACATTTGTTCATTGGTACCTCATACTAATCTCTGTTCTTGTCATTTGTGTGACACCCACCAACCCTGCTACCAACCAAACACACAGGGAGCATCTGGCTTAGACGGAAAGCCAGGATCCCGGGTGAGTCAGTCCCTGCTCTTGCTCTGACACGCTTTGCAGCTGTGAATCGTGTGCATTGGTCCACAGCCCTTTGCCCAGTGTCCTCCGTCCAGTGATGAGGGGTCCATAGGGCTGGAGTGAAAGGGGAAGACAGACGAAACCGGACAAAAAAAGGAAGGTAGATAGGGATGAAGCTGCAACTGTTTGAAGTAGTATAGCCTGAACTACCAGAATGCCTTTCTGAAGCCCAGGTTCAAATCTAGATAATTTGCTAGGAGGGGAGAACTGCCAGTCTAATTGGCTTCACTGTCTTTATATCCCAGACAGTCTTTCCTTAACAGATAGACATTCCCTGAAATTCCATAAGAGATGCCCTCAGAAGGGATTAAAATATCAAATCTGGCCCTTTTTGTTTTCAATTTGCATTTCCTTTTATGTCGATGTCCATCTTAGGAATGTAACTTCTTCCTTGAAACTAACTTTCAAATCTTCCTTCATAGAAATAAGACTTGTCTGTCCACCGTCATTTTGTCTCTTTTCTTTGGTTCTTAGCAGTTCCATGTCTTAAATTTCAGCCACAGATATGCAGTATTTAGAAGTTTTTTTTAAAATGAGCTTTGAGTATAGGCATAAGAAAAAGTCAGCTAAGGTGATGAGAATTCATCTACATTAGAATGAATTTAAAACTCTGAATTCTTTCATATCACAAGCTTCTAGCAGAATAAATCAGGATAGTAGAGCAGAAATAGGAATAAATACTATAAAAAGTTATGCTGGAATGGTTCCTGCATTTGAAAATGTTACAATAAACTTTGCAAATCTAAGCATAGTCTTCCTGGAAATGAGCAAATATACTTGAAGTCCTCGTTACATTTTTAAGAATCTGAAAGAAACTCCCAAGCTCTTCAACCATAAAAGCCTGGTTCAGGTAGTCATTTTTAGTGGACCTCAGTGTTCCTATATTCATTCAAGTATTACCTCCTCCGCCACAGACAATTTAATCCTGAAACAGGCCAGAAGGCAATTATGCCATTAAATCATCCTGGCTGCCTGGTTTCGGTGTTGTAAACCTAGTGACTTCACCAGAACCTTCAAGAATAATTCCTTCCCTCTAAGCCCCTGCTGCCCCCAGCAGAGCCACAGAAAGTTTGGTTCGAACACTTAAACCTGGTTCTCATTCGTTTAATAATTTTTTCAACACATGGAACTGTTCCAGCCTCTTATAAACAACTAAGCACAAGGCTTCCCAGTATTTCTCACAAGATGTAGAGAACGGGGATGGCACAATGGATGTGAGGAAGGGGTGATGTGAAGGAAGAATAAGCGCATTACTCTTCTTAAGTTGATGGGGGCAAAGTGACGAAGTTCCATTTAGTAAGGGAAGAAATATATAAGTAAATATGATCTATGGCTTTTTGTGTGTCCCTTCACTGAAATAGACGGTTATATAATTCATCCTTTTTGCATGAATTTCTTGAAATAAATGAAGTGCTTGAGAAGGACATGAGTTGTCTTACTAACATTCTAAGGTATCACTCACCCAGGAAAAGTCCAGGATAAATTATAACTACTTTTCTTGCAGCCCTTGTGATATCACATGTGATCTTATTTTTTCTTTTTTTCTTTTTTTTTAGGGTACAGATGGCCCTGTGGGACCCCATGGCCCTGCAGGTCCCAAAGGAGAAAGAGTAAGTTGTTTCTGAAGTTATTAAGCTCTATACTAAAGTAGCTTCTCCATTTTAGTTGTGCTGAACTGTTCATTTTTCAGACAAGAAATTGGGAGCTATCTAATATTAAATGAAAATAGATACCATCTTGAGTTCCTTTCAGGGTCCACACACTGAGAGATGAGAACCACAAAGTATAAAATAGAATATGGGCATCTTAATAAAAACAATGCATACATTTTCCTAGCTAAAATAAATGGCTCATATTATTTTTCCTTAAACCATAAGGATGACGTTTCATTTGGCCTTAATCCAGAAAGTGGAAGTCAATGGAGCTAAAATTTCCAGGACTAAATATTTTGGTTGATAAAGCTACTGTATTCTTTCAGTGTAAGTTATAACTTTTTTAAAAAGGAAATTACAAAACCTAAGTATATTTCTCCTCACCGTTATGCATGCGCCCGCACCTCTTTTTTTTAGCAAAAGAATAGCCTTTCTTTAAGCATAAGGAAATAATTTCAGTGCATTATAGAACAAAAATCTTTCACTCCTCTCTATTGCTAGGCCATGTTTTCTCATATCCTTTGGAGGAAAAAAAAAGAGACATTCAGAATGGAAGATAAATATCTGGCACAAAAATGTACTGTAGCATCAGCAACTCATCATCTGTCTGAAACTTCTCTCCCTCTTTCTCTAATTTTCTCCTACTTTTTCTTTTCCTCACCTCAGAAAACTGAGAAGTTTTTTGTGGGTGTCTGAGTGGAGTTGTGTCATCAATTTCCCCAGCATCCAGGATGGGATATAAAGAAAGTAACTTGAGAGTGAGGGCTTCAAAATGCTGGAATGAGTCACTGTGCATGTTTGTGGTCTTTTAAAACTACATAGATTTTCATCCGTCTGGAGTATTTGCTTTAAAATGGAGGACCAGGTAGTGATTTCTTTGACATGCCTTCAAATACCATAATTCTCTGTTCTATGAAATTAATTTATTCATTCAGTAAGTATTTATCAAATGCTACTATGTGCAAAATACAGTATTATGTCCTGCATGAAGTAGAAACATTACCTTCACACTTATATAAAGCCTGTTTTGCTTATTTGTTCCAGTGCATTGACTGATAGCATTATACTTGATTCATTGTTCCACAGTGTTTTATTAACGCTTACATACTGAATACTGCAAAGGAAGCAGCTATTTTTTCCAGACCTAGAAGAGTTTACAATCTAATTGTGGAGGGAAAAAAAATGCAAGAAATAAGCAGAGAATGAGGCCAAAGTGTATGCAAATAGTACCGTCTATACATACAAAGATGAGACAGTCTGGCTTTATTCAAGAATACTTCCAGAAAGAGCTGAATCCTAAAAAGATTTAATCTAAAAGAACATAATTTCTCCCCAAATGTGCAATTTTGTTTCTAAGAACAAACCAATGACTTCTGAAGATAAACTTAATTAAAGATAATATTTAAAAGCCAAGAGCCTCAACACTGCTGACACAGATGTGCTTTCAAGCATTGTATCAAGAAATCCAGTGCATGTACTAAAAATGGAGCAGCAAATCTTAAGCAATCTTTTGGCAGAATGCCCTGGGGCTCAAGAGGGCTTACCGTTTGGTAAATCAGCTGCTACTTCCGATGGCTCCACTGTGTCACAAGAGTATCATGTCTCACTGCTGGGGCAGAATGAACCAGGAGAGCAAATGAAATCGCTAAGAATTTGGGGAGGCATAGTTGAAGTCAAATGGTGTGCAGTGTAAAGTGTTACACTTGTATTTACTGAGCATGTTAACTATCTTAACTGGATCAAGTATCAGTTCTGTCCAAGTGCCCCTCAGCCAAAGTGCTAAACTGGAGTGCGAGTCTCAAAGTTAATTGACTGAGGTGCCACCTGGACTCTTTTGACAAAGTTTCAAATTTTAAAGAGGTAGAAATTAAGAAAAGGAGGCATTCTAGAATAATTCCTCAGTGTAGACATGCAAATTAAAGAGTCTGGGTGAAATTAGAGCAGCCTAAAAGAATCCAGGCATTTGACAGGCATTGTTACTTTTCAAGTGACAAATAAATGATTGACAGCATTAGTATTCAATTCCTCAAGAACCTGGTGCTTCCTGTCTTCGTTGGGCCATGTAACTGCTTCAGAATTCCATAACACGTGTTAAGTTATAGAGGTTCAGAAGTTCCTTTGGAATTACTTAATCTCGGCAAAGAAATTGCACGTTCGATCTTTGTGTTAATATTCAAACTGGAACCATTAGGGTGCCTTTGGCGCTGAGGGACAGAACCCCAACTCGAAATGGCTTTTCCTTGAGATGGTTCTGTTTGCTGCCCACAGGCAAGCTGGTTTTGGCAGTTCCAAGGGTCATACCCATTGAGTCGATGGTGGAAAGTATAGAGATGGTCTCCTCCTCTTTTTCTTCCTTAACTGAGGAAAGAATTATTCCCCGTTGCTTCCCAGCAGACTTCCTGACATCTCAGGGGCCAGAGTTTCATCATATGCACATTTTTGAAGGTGTAACTAACCAGAGAAAATCGTTGTTATCAGCTTTAAGTGAGGAGGGCAATTCTGTAAGAGAAGTTCCACAGGAAAAAGGAAATGTTATGGAGGCGATTTTATTCAAACCAGCCGAGCTATCCTTGTCAGAGGAGGAGGAAGGGAATAGGTATAGCGGAATAACCTGTGGAGTTTTTCAAAATAGACCTATTTCAGGTTATGTGAGCCCTCCCTTTCAGTCCCTGCTTCCCACTACGCACAGTATACACGCGCGCGCGCGCACACACACACACACACACAGAGTTTTAAAAACTGTAAATAGCACTACCAGGTCAAACTGAAAGAAAATTATTTTAAATGGCTGCTCTGTGAGTTGCCAAGCCCTTTTCATTCAAAACAAGATCTCTAATTGCTTAACACTAATGATAGCTACTATTTATGGACCATATGATGTGCCAACATACAATTTCCTATATTATAATCATGCTTAACCTTCAGAACAATTCTTACAGAATGCATATTATTATTGTTATTTTACAGCCAGTGAACTAAGGCATAGAAAGGTTAAGCTGTCTGAGGCCACAACAGTCGATAAATGACAGAACTGAAATTCAAATTTACATCTGTTTCATTTCAAAGCCCAGACATGTCCCTAAATACAATTGCTGCTCCTTTAGTAATAAACATAAAGTACTAATGAGTAGAAGTTCAACAAGCTTTTACCGTATTTATTCTGAATAATCTCCTATATCTTAAAGCTGTACTATATGCACCTCTAGGTAATGGTGCAAATTAGCTCAACCCACCCCTGAAGTTTAAATTATAGAAGAGTGTTAATATTCCCCTGAAATGTTAAAATTGACCTGAAGCTGGGATTCAGAGAACACGAGCATAATATGTGGCTCTACATGGACAGTTATTAGTAGAATTTGACATTTTACCCGGCAAAGATTTCCTGACTGTTAAACTTCTTCAAGAGTGTGAAAAAGGAAGGTAACATTTTCTATTTGGCTACTCATATAAATATCACAGTTAGTCCTAAAGTAACACTTTCAATCACTTTAGTAATTTTAAAGCACTTAAATAGTCACTTTAGAGTAACTGACAAATACTTTAATTTTAGAGATGGCAGCAGGAGAAAACACAACTTGAAATACAGAATCTCTCTTTCTTTGACTATGATCACGATTAATTCATATTCATAGGAGTGCTTCTAGTAACACATTCTTTAAAAGCATTCATGATTATCATTTAAGCTAGAGCAAGCCATGTTTTTAAACAGGCAGAGAGAGAGTAAAATGATATGTACTTATCAGGCATTTAGTGGAAGGAATAAAACTTTTCAAACTCTATCTTTTGTGAGATAAGCAAAACACATACATGACTGTATTGATTTAGATTGAATCGTTAATTCAACAAATAGTTACTGATGCACCAGTTACTATTCTAAGTACTGTGGCTTAGTACTGAGTACTAAGACACGTATTCCAATGAGGGCAGCAGAGAATCAACAGGTTAACATTTGGGTGTCTCCCAGTGAGGTAAGTGCCCTGAAGTAAAATGCAGCTCCTTAAAGAGAGGGGTCTGTAAAGGAAGGGCTCGCTGGAGGAGACATTTGATAAGAAAAAACAAAAGCACCTCATTCTTTTTTATTTAACGTGTATATATATATCACACACCGTGTGATCATCCAAAGTGTACAACCAATGGTTCACAACATCATCATATAGCTGGGCATTTATCATTGTGATAGACTTTTTTTTCTTTTTTGTGAAAAATAACATATATACAAAAAAGCAATAAATGTCAAAGCACACCACAACAATTAGTTGTAGAACAGATTTCAGAGTTTGGTGTGGGTTACAATTCCACAGTTTTTGTTTTTTTCTTCTAGCTGCTCCAAGACACTGGAGACCAAAAGAAATAACAGTATAAGATTCAGCACTCATATTCATTTGTTAAACTCTACTTTCTCTGTGGAACTCCACCATCACCTTTGATCTTTCTCCCACTTTTTAGGGTTATTTGGGCTATGGCCATTCTAAATTTTTAATGTTGGAAGGGGCTGTTGATAATATGGGATAGGGAGATGGGACTGGATGTTCTAGAGAGGTTGGCCCCTCTGCATTTCCAGACTTATCTGGTCCAGGGACCCATCAGGAGGTTGTAGGTTTCTGGAAAGCTACCCTAGTGCATGGAATCTTTGTAGAATCTTATACATTGCCCTCAACATTCTTTAGGATTGGCAGGAATGATTCTGGTTCAGGTTTGGCAAGCTATGGTAGGTAGCATTGTCTTACTGAAGCTTGCTTAAGAGTGACCTCCAGAGTAGCCTCTCAACTCTATTTGAATTCTTTCAGCCACTGATAAGCATTTCATTCTTAACAATTTTTTAAAAGAAGTAGTTATTTCAAATAGTAGCAAATAAATGCTTCATACTAACGCCAAAGATACCCAATTGCAGCGCTCTCGATATGCAAATCCTTTCACTCACGTGGGCAGCACAGGCTCTATGTTCTCCTGTCACAGGTGACTTTAGTAAAATTGTGGATTACATTTGCTTTATCACTGACAGCGATTCTGTAAGAATGGTGCTTCAAATAAAAACTTTACACGCAAGCCGTAACAGAGGGTGTGTGACTACAAGTGTGTATTATTTGATCTTTCCACCTTTCATTTTAGGGGGAAAAAGGAGCCCCGGGAGAGCCAGGACCCAGAGGTCCCTACGGTCTGCCTGTGAGTTCACTGTCGCCTTCAGCATGCAAAGATGACCCGTCACGGAGCAGCTAACCCTTCCCGTGGGCACACTAATCACATTAGAGGAGCAAGGAAAAGTCACTAATTATCTAAAATACCAATATGACCGTGTCCGTCACAGTTGCGGCCTGTCGCGTTCTCTCCCATGCTCCTCCTGAGATGGGGGGGCACAGACTGTCCCAGGGATAAGCAGTGCCCACCCGAGGGCAGGGGTCGCGCTGTCAGGTGCCCCCGCCTGTGCTATGTGACGCACGCCGGTCCCTGGCACTTCTTGGAATGTCACTGTGTCCAGGAAACGTGTGAGGAAGTTTGATTTAAAACAAGTTCCTTCAGGTTTTTTTTTCTTTGCTCCCAGATTATATACTAAAACTACTCTGGCTAATAAGAGTGAATTTTCAAATTAAGTTGATGTTGGCAAAGATTCTATATTTTGGATCTTCAGAACACAGAATGTTCATAGCACATTACATTCAGATACATAGAGTTCAGGTGTGGAGGCCTCAGGTTTCCTCATCTCTGGATAATTATAATTGATTCTGCAATCTAGCCACAGGAGAAACTTACGTTAAGATTTTTTAACCTCTACATACTTCCGCATACTTTTTATAAACTGCAATAACAAACGTAAACCATAATTAACTTCAGTGCTAAAAAAAGATGCTAGTTTTGAAATAGATTTCCACATCTACTTAATGGAGGCAAAGCAGCCTCTCAGTGGCTTCGGGGGGTCAGGAGGGTATCACAGTTGGGGTATCAGGGTAATACCCATCCTGTGGGGTGCAGCTATCATCCTTACACAGCAGTCTTAGACTCCTTTTATATCTGGGGGTCTTCCTTTACAAAGCTTACTTAGAAGCAGTTTTTAAGTCGCTGCCTTCTCACACTTCATGTTTACACACAAGGTGCATGCCTAGCCAAAGTAAAACTAACATTAACACTTTTCACATTCTTTACTCATCTTTGAGCTCACGACTAAGTTATTAAATTGAGGTGGCACAGAGCATTGATTCACATACTCTATTAGTGCTGGTTTGTGTGTTTTTAATTCTACTAAACAGTGTTTTTGCTTTTGACTTACTCCTGGTCTGATAAGTTCAATATCAAACATCATCAAATTTCAGCAAAATCTCAGCATATTTAACCCTGTATATAATCCACATTCTGTGAGACTTAATTGCAACATTAATAGTCACTTCATTCAAGTTAATGAAAGAAATTTGTATTACTAATCAATGGAGACTTTCACATTTCTGAAGTAGTTCTAATATTGCTGTTGCATGCCCTGGCAGCCTGAAAAAAAAAAAAACAAACAATAACTAATTCATGGATCTTAGGAACACTAATGTAGCTACTATGGTTCTTTGGCAGGGAAAAGATGGAGAGCCTGGTCTTGATGTAAGTAATACGTATGATACACATCTTCCTGCTATGCTAGATACTGATAATTTCCATCATCAAGAACATCAGGAATACTTCTTATTTTTTCCATGCATATAGCTGTGCCTACAGCATATTTTGCTGTGCATGTAGACAATGATATGAAAGATTCCACTGGTATTTGCATGAAATAAACATAAAAGCAAGAATGTAATCTGATATAAAATTAATAACAGACAGGGGATAGTGGCACTTCAGGATACATTTCCTAAATAGACACATTCTTAACATCAGCAATTGAACCACCTAAGTAAAAAATATACAAAAAATCAAAATATCTCTCCCATGCTATCCTTAGGGAATGGTATATAGTGTTTATTCTCAAAGCCGTAGTATTTTTCCTTTAAAGACCCTATCTATCTCTGCTAACATAATTTTATAAAAACAGAGAATGTCAAAAGCAAATGCCTCTGTGAACCATCACTGCTCATCATGTATCACGTGAATAAGAACAGTAGCAAAAGAAATAATAACCACTGTTTACTGAGCACCTATTATGTACAGGCAACATGCTGGCACTTTATATACATCAGTTCATTTATGCTCACAACACAGTCAAGGCAATAAAATGCAGAGAGGTGAGTGATTTGTGAAGATCACACAAATCAATGAACTTGCCAGGATGCAAACTGGTATTCTTGTGTTCTTTCCATTTACATTTCTTAGGAGAAAAAGCAAGAAACTTGTTATATATAACTAACTGAGATATTAGAAAACTATTATTTCTAAGAACTGTTTTATCTATTTCAGTTTTGAGTTTGTTTGGCTTGCCATTATTCCTCATGTTTGAGTTCAGAAACATGAAATCCTAATTTTTTTTCAACTTAATATTGTCACAGATAGACCAATGGATATTTTCGGCTTTCTTTCTAATCCTATAGGGCTTCCCTGGTCCACGAGGCGAGAAGGGTGATCTAGGAGAAAAAGGAGAAAAGGTGACTTCTCCACTCCAGCATGTGCCCTGCTTTGCTGTTTTCATGATTTCTGCTTTGCTGTTCAACCATGTGATTCCATCACATACCTAATCTTTCTCCATCCTGTGCACCAAAAATACAGTGTTGTCTGATCTAAGGAACTGGGTCTTCCAAGAGGAATAAAGAGGCCTACATTAATAGAAATGAGATCATCGCCAGTTTAGAACAACTTTTATAATCTCCAGATTTCCAAATTACTGTCTTTCCACCACCTGGCACCAATTCGGCAATAAATTTAATAGCCAGGGATTCTTGAAAATGACCACCTGGCACCAATTCGGCAATAAATTTAATGGCCAGGAATGCTTGAAAATGACGAAAGAAAGGGGGCCTTAATTTCATTAAAGGAAAATTAAATTGCACAAATCTGCAATGATCTTGTCAGAGCTCACCTAGCCCTGTAAAGTCAGCATCTTATTTATCTTCTCAGCATTCCCAGTAGGGAGCCAGAAGATTGCCAGGTATCTTCATTTTTGGTTGGCAAAGGGAGGGCGAGTAGTGTGAGTGATAAACCACAGCGAGCCCATGATGTAGGGACTAGGACCTGCCACTTTCAGACTCGGAGCTGACTGCTGTAGCTTTTTTTAAAACACAGATACAAAGAATTTTATGACCTGATGTTCACGTTTTATCTCAGGAATAGCAGCTCCAGGGTATAGAAGACCCAACATCAGGCAAAGTGGTTTTATGTCTGAAACCAACATTTGGACTATGGATTTTCCCTTTCCTCCCTCTTATTCTTTTCTCTCTCCACCCTGTCTCAGTTTCTGTCCCTCAGTCTGTCTCTCAGTCTCCCTCTTTCTTCCTCTTTATCTCCCTCTCTTTCTCTTTACTTTGCTGAAGTTTTTGCCCTGCTAATAGGACTAAGAAGAATTTTTTACCTTGGCAAAACAAACAAAAATTTAGCACCTCAGTAGAACAGTGAAAATTGATGGCCGAAACTGAGCTTTCACAGTGCAAATTTAAACTAATTATCTTTCTCATATTAATTCATGTCCTGCTGTACTTAACAACACAACACACTGCTTTTAAAACCCCATAAAGTCTCTTGAACAGTGAAGTTCATAGCTATTCAAAAGCAAGGCCAAATCAGAATTGTCAAACAAAGAATATTAAGCCTGCTCTGCATCCTTTAGGCCTTAAACTTGACTTAGCCTTCCATTGGTAAAGGAGAGCAAGTGATTGGTTATCTAAAAGCACCTTCCGTCACATCTATTGTACATTTAGCGTGTGCTTTCCTGAGGACTTTTCATATGTCTTTTAACCCTCATAACAATTCCCTGACGTTGGTGGTATTCATATCCCCACTTCACAAAGTAACTGAGGCATAAAAACTTATTTTAATCTGAACTATAAACTCTAAACTATAAAACACATGTGTTTTGAGATAAAATGGGCGTACAAACTTTTAGCCCAGGTGTATTGCTTTAAAGATTACCTGTATTTATATTTATATGCACCTAATTGGTCTGGATCTAAAATCTTATAAAAAATATGTCACCGTTGGAAGGATCCTCATTTTTATGCTTTTGAATAAGCAAGGAACTACCAGTATTATAACTTGTGAGAATATAAAGCTACAAATTTAATCCTAAAAGTAATATAAATCACCTACACAAAAATACTTCCAAATCTCAGAATCCATGATTAGAAGTTTTCCTTATTTAGGAAAATCTGATTCTAAATTTGAACACTTTTCTGGATACCATTCTTTGACATGGAGGACATAAACTAGCAAGAGGCTTCATGTGTTCACACCCACGACAGATGGCTTTATGGATTTGGAGAATCACTACCTATTACAAGTGGATATTGATTATCAATAACATTAATACATTATTCTTTGTACAGTAGTGTCTGTTTTCCATAAAACTTGAGATTCACTGAAATATTATTGAAAAGTGATTCCCATAGCTTGTCACAATCAACATTCATAGAGAACATTTTACCTGCTGAGTAGGTTAAGCTGAATTGATTTACCAATCAAACAATCAGTTGAATTCTAAATTAACACCTAACACTCCTGGTCTCAGTCACGCCTAAGTGAAGAAGAGTCCGTGGTCTCCTGGGAGGAAAGAGCTCATCCAAACACGCTTAAGTCAACTTTCTGTCCTGGCACTGAAAAGTTATTTGTTAAGGAAGGATGTCGCATCCTCTTACATGAGTGAGCATCCTACTCCAGGATGCCCAGCTTCTTTCCTGTCGCACCTGCATTCACTTCACCCTGGCTTCTCCAGGCTTTGTCCACTCAGAATTTTTCTTCCTTTTCCCAGCATTAAGGAAACCCAAATGTTTTTCATTTTGAGACTTCAGATACGATCTTTTTGGCACACAGGAAATAAATGAGTTCCTTTCGTGCACTGTCAGAATGAATGTATTAGTTTGAATGTAAACCACATATATGTTCTGTCACCTTTGAATATTCATGTTGTGTTGCTCCAGAAATTATTTATTTGGGTTTTATTGTAACTGCCTTCCTGACTGAAGAATGAATACACTAAATTTCTATTGTATGGAATTTTGTATTCTGCACAGCACCAACTCCCTGGCTATAAATATGCAGAGAAGTTTATGTTGATGTGAAGCAGCTGAGGTGCATCCCTTCCTTCTCCTCCTTTTGCCTCCATTCCTTAATTCTCCATCCCTAGGATCCATGCAAAAATCCCACAACCTTTACCTTGATTCCTAAATACTAATGTCCATGGCTATATTCCCACCAGTAATTATTCTGCCTCCCTCATTTTTAGTGTTAGTTCAACTGAGTCCAAACTGCTTTTCCTGTCTTGAACAGACCCTTTTTTTTTCTTTCATTATATTGTAAGCTGGAAACTCATTTACCATTGAAAACATCTGGCATGAGATCACTGAGAGGGTGAATTAAAGAGGGTCCCTGGGTTTATAAATAAGCCTCTTTCTCCAATTGGCATTGCAAAGAAGTATTGGCACCTTTAAAATTTGTTTGCCTGACCTAATAAAGGAAATTCTTTGCTTTAAAAACATTTCGTTTCCTAAAGAGGAACGTTAACAGAAAGAGAAGCACATTTTTAATACATTGAATTTTTTGCGAGCTACAAAAAAATCATAAAACTTGATACATCTTGAAAAGATAGAAGTTATTAATATTCCTTCTTTTTCCTCTGGCTCAAAGTAGTTTTCATCTGTCACAGTATTGGAAAAAAAGCAGATTGACAGATACTGAAAATTGAGTGAAGAATCCATTATTCCTCTGAACTTCACCTGCCGCTGTCTGGCTTCAATGCAGCTGGTACTTGTCCTAGCCAGATGCGTGGAGAGACACCTAATTCGCGATGACAAAGGCTTTGTGGTCCAAGTCAGCACTGATTTGTCTTTCCTTGGTGTTGGCTCTTTTCTTATTGAGCATTTTAAAGAGATCCCACATACAGCTGCCCAGTAGCCATCCATGCACTATCGCTCTGAAAGTACAATTTATTTTTTAGTACCATCATGCCTTACCCAAACCAGAAAACAGTGGTAAATGCCCTTCCAGACTTTTATTGGCTAAACCATCGTTTGAACCAAACTATTTCCTCCCAAATAAAACCTGTCTTTTATCTAAACCCTTGTATCCACAGGGGGAAAAGGGAAAGAAAGGCAAAAAGGGGCCTAAAGGGGAGAAAGGAGAACAGGGTGCCCCTGGATTAGATGCACCTTGCCCATTGGTATGTCTGACTCATGGAACTCTGTCTCCAGATGTCATGTGTGGAGAGAAAAGATGGGAGAAGAGCAAGCTGGAGGGACAAGTAACTGTAGGACACTCTTTGGAGTCATTTAGCATAGACTTTAAGGCTACCAGAACATCTACCTCGAGTTTACCTGATGTACTCCACACCTTGCCCCTGCCCACTTGCTCTTCCTGGTTTCTCAACATTCGGGTATCAACACACAGCTCGAAACTGAAGATCTGGTCTGAGAGGGAATCAGCGCTAGTCTGTGTGCCTCAAGAGGTCGCTGTTCCCCACACAAGCCTTTGTTCTGGGAATATGCTGTAGCTAGCTCCATTTTATTTGGTCCACCTTCTCCAGATGTTACTTTTCCCTTCAGAGTCGCCCCTCTCCCAGCCTTTTGTTGTTATCGTTATTTCTTTAGCAGAATGTGCGCTTAAGTGATTTCTTGTGATAGTAACGTTATGAGTTAATCTTTACAAACAGGGATTCCGAGGCGTTAAGGGGGAAAAAGGGGAGCCAGGCCAGCCTGGCCTGGATGGGCTGGATGCCCCTTGCCAATTGGTACAGTATTTCTCTTTCCTACCCTCCTGCATGCGATTCCTTTGTTTGTTATGTATTCATCTCTATCCGTGTAAAGTGGTGCTTTCTGGAGCAAACTTTACATGTTAAACATACTGCCCGCATGTGCGTGGACAGGCTGCTTCAGCGACTCTTAGCCATGGGAAGAGACCAAGCATGGCTGAATGCGCATTAACCATCTGGCATCGTTCTCACAACTGACATAGCCGTCATAGCTGTGTTCTTTGGAGTTTTAATTTATTCAATAGCTATAAAGACAACATTAAAACTATATCAACATTTTCTATATAAAGGCACTGCTAGTCCATAACTTTTATTTTTACCCCATGTGTAATTTTTTTTCTCTTGTTCTTTAAAAGAAATAAGGGCATTTTTTGTTTCTTTCATTAAACCTCTGTCAGGCCATAAATAAGGCCAAACCAACAGAGTTACACTCCTGTTGTCCAAGAGTTAACCAATCCAAGAGAATGCTGTTAAGAGACCATAGGGAAAAAAGTGAATTTCTCCAAGCTTCTAGAGGTGATCATGTTCTGCAGCCCAAACCCTCTTCTTTGTCACGTAACCTTTTCAATATAATGGTCTCGCCTTCTGAAACTCACTTTCCTGAAGTAGACAGAACTCCCCTATCTCCATTGGCATGAACTCAAAATCCTCCTCATACTAAAATCTAAAATTCTACTGGTTGATCCTTCTCCTTGTACCAATCTGGCATTACTGTATATTTTCCCAAAAATTTTATAAAGCTGTTTCAATTTTTTTTAAGAGGGAAGTATATTCATATCTTCTGAGGTATAAAGAAAAAATTTTGATGGTTGAATTAATGATTATACTTGGTCTGCATGTTCTTATATTATTCTTCATTGCTAAGCATGATTCTTTAAAGATAAATTAGTCATTTTCAAGTCTTTTAAGAATTTTAATCATCAGTTATTATATTTAGAAAAATTCTCAATGTGAAGTACTCAATCTTTTGTTTTGTTTGCTTGATATTGATAATATATCATATTTTATCATCATTTCATTGAAGGAGAACACAAGCATGCTTTCATAATACACAACTCTTCCTGCCTTATTTGTATCATTTGTATCTGAAGAATTCTTACACTTTAAATTGAAATAAATTGTGCAACATTTAGGAACCTCTTGTTTATTCAGAATTCATTAACTGACTTCTGAATAATTTTAATAGATGGAAAAACTGTTGAATGCTATAGGCAAAATTTTATTATAAAAGTATAGATAGGCTGCTTAGCTTTTAAGCCAATTAATTGAATATACTCTATGATACCTACTTTAAATATAGGAAACTGAAAAATACTAACATGTTAAGATCTTTAAACTTCAGATAGAAATGGCTCATCATTGGTGATTCATCATTATCATGCATTAAACCATAGACCATAGCGACCAGGAAGAGAAGTCATTTCACGTAATCTAATAAGGATAATTAGAAGGTGTGTTTTAATAAAATTAAGAGTTATAGTGCAGGTTTATTAGCTAAAGGTGTAACTGTGAGAAGACCACTATGCTTTGTAAATTGCTTTTTCAAAACTAGGTGTAGCTTTTTCTATGCTTTATGTATTTTCAAAATGTATACTCACTCTGGAAAGCATTTGAATTTTCTTCAGTTTAACTAACGTCTGGTAATACATTGGGAGTTGTAATTAGAAAAAGATGGCTGTGACTGAAGCCACCTCACAGGTTGAGATACTGTTTTTTAAGCTTGTGAGCATGCAAATTATGATGTATGGCCACTTTTGTAGAGCCTGAGGAATACTTTTTCTTCTCTTTTAAAAAGGGACCAGATGGATTACCCATGCCTGGCTGCTGGCAAAAGGTAGGCTGTGTTTCGGAATTATTTCTAAAAGGTAGCACTCTCCCTCTCTCTTATCCTGGGCTAGCCTTTTCCATTCAGAACAACAGATTTTCTAAAGTGCACATTTCTGAAAGTTGTTTGGGTATTAAAGAGCAAAAGAGTCCAACTTCCAGATTATCTCTTGGTGAACATGTTTGCTGTTGATTTCTCACTAATCTGATGAGTAAAAACAACTCTTAGCAAACATAATTTGGAAGCTTCCTTATCTAATAACATGGAATGGAAAGAGGTGGAGCATATTGATAATGGTGTGTTTGTCTCTCAATAAACTCTGTTCTCCTACTGGTTATAGCTATTCTTAATTGTGATTCTTTTTCTATTTATACTCAATTACTTAGATAAATATGCTAATACAAGGTAGAACCCTGTCAGTATTACTCACAAAGTTGAGAAAGCAGAAAATAAATGTATTATGACCAAATTTTTTCTTAAATGGCATCTTGGTTCATTTAGAAGGACCTGGATATATTTGAGTGCTTGTACAAACGCTGTGTGAAAAGCCCTTTCATATAAAAGATCATTTGAGGATTGATGTAATCTTCAGATTAAACTTATAAGGTAATATTATCCTCTGTGATACAGATGAGGAAACTGGTTCCAAGTGGCTAACTTCTGAAGATGCAGAGCTAGCGTATATAACAGAGAAGTAGACACTGGAAAGCATTGGCAGAATCTTAAGCAGGCAATAGACATGGATGAGTTGTGCTCTTCAGAGAATACCAAGCCTTTACATAGTAATGGTGTGAACATAATTATAAAAGAGTGCACCTATACTACTGAACCAAAAAGGAATAATAATGAAAAAAAAGGGAGAAGCATGCAGGCTACTTTGGTAATTTAAGATTATTTTATCCAAAATCTTGTGGTTTATTCAGCAAAACTACCACAAAGCTATATGGGATTGTCAGAAGATGAGAAGAAACTGACTCTGTTAGTTACCTCTCACCTCGGCACTCCTGGTGGGGAGATCTTGTGTAACTCGTTCTCTTGCTTAATCAGTATCATCCACCCAAGCCAGAGAAAGAAAATCCTCCCTCTCAGTAACATCATTTATTCAGCAGCTTCCCACACTCCACTTTCAGGCTGTGAGGTAATTAGCTTGATCACATCTGAGGTCAAGTGGCTCTCAGGAAGATGAGTTTGTCATCACATTCCTTATCACCTGAGAAAATCATCCTTTCACCATCAGAACCCCAGTTCACAGAATTTTTAATAACATCCTGAGCTGGAATCACCATTTACTCTCTAGCCCTTGCCCTATAAGATTATACTAAATGATTTCTTAATTCAGTCATTAGCACACTTTACATAGAGGGACATTTGAAAGGCTTTGTCCAGCCTTCTGACACCATTCAGAACTTGGGTTCACATTCGTTTTTGCCTCTAACCATCTTGCTATTTGCAAGAGCATAATAATGGCAAAAGCAAAGGACATGAAAGGTTCATGAAATAGCCAAATCCAATAGTAATATAATTAGCATTAGGAAATCAGAAATTTCCCTTTTAAGTATGCATTTTTGCACAGAATAGTTACTTTATTCAACATAAGATTAAGGATTTCATGAAACTAGCATCTTCTTATATGAAAAATACTAATGCTGATAAAACTTCAGTATTGCTTGACACAGTCCCCAACACACACAAATGCAAACCATTCTGACTAACCCCTCATGACCACAAGAAAAGAGAGAGAAAAAGAAAAGGAAGAAAGGAGGGAAAGAAGGAAGGAAGGGAGCAAAAGAGGGAAGAAGTTGGGGAAGGGAGCAGAAATGAGGGAGGAAGGAAGGAAGGAATGAATTAGAAAAATGAAACATTCTGAATCTCTTGTGTGGTTAACTTAACCATTTCAAATATTCTGTCTATCACATTTAATTATTTTTAAACGATACTTTAAAAATAAAGCCAGTAGATTGCATTTAGAAGCCCTATTTTATGTGAGCCACCATTTGAAACCCTGTTACGTCAGTGAGGTTCTAGAACACAGTGGCAAATGTTTGTTGGACTTTAAATTCCGGTGTGACAGTGATGCTCATCATTGTGATTAATTAACAAGTCCCCTGGGTCTTCCTACTCTGTAGCACTTTTTCAAACAGAGCTATTTGATCTTTGTTTAAATTATTATTCCCCCAAATATAGTTCAATTTCCTAAATTAACCAACACAGGAAGAAGAGTTGCTAAACTAGAACTGAATAATGATGTGCCAGTTCCCAGTGTAATTCACACAGTGGGTAAATGGCAGAATTTACTGTTAAGAAAATACCTACAGGCTACTAAGGTTATCATCCATCTTCATTCAATGAGTAAAAACCATTTACAGGGAAAAAATGCCTAAGCTTTGTTCCATAATATTACACTTTCATCTCTTTTAATGTTTTAATAAACTTTATTTTTCCAAGAAGGGTTGACAGGTTTAAAGTAGAACCTTTCTAAAGCAAAGACACAGTTTTTTTTTTTTTAATGATGTTTTAAAATCTCAGAAAATAAAGTAAAAATCTTTAAAGGTCTATAGATTTTTGACAAAACAAAAATTACATCAGATTTGAAATGTGAAATAAGTGAGCATTTGGAAAAAGGAATTCTTCCCACAGACAGGTTTTTTGACATTGACACGACGTGCATAAAACGTTTTGTGAACTCCAGCTCTGAAGACCGCAAACTGCCCAGCCTCTCACCCGAATGCACCTAATGCAGAGAGGAAAACCAGAGTTGTTGGTTAGTAAACCGGTGGCTCTTTGTGGATGTCCATTTGTGAGTGGTGGACTAAAAGACCTTTATCATTCTCCTTCTCTGTTCATTAGTCTCAATTAAGAAATAAAATCGAGTTTTCTCACTGCCCTTTCTTTGAGTAAAAGTCAAGGAGGAGTCTGGGCGGGCAGTGGTGGCACAATGGCAGTTCTCACCTGCCATGCTGGAGACCCGGGTTCGATCCCGGTGCCTGCCCATGCAAAAAAAAAAAAAAAAAAAGTCAAGGAGGACTCTAAGATCTGCTCTATAAATCTGTGCCTCAAAGATCACTGCTTCCAATCCTCTCAGGCTTAACTTCAGTTCTGGGAAACCCATAATAATAAAAAAAAAAACCCCAGAGATTTCAGGTACCTTAGATCACAGTGGAGCTTGAAGTCCTGATAGGAGAAATGTCTACCTTGCACGCCATTCATGGCAGGACAGGGCTTACAGAAGGAAAGAGGAAATGAAGACTGGAGGAGAATAGATATTATAGTCAGGTGGCAGTGCAGTAAACAACGCTAGCGGGGTCAGAATCCTAGCCTTTTCCACAGTTGTGTTTTAACGCTTGGAGAAAATGTATGTAAATTATAAAGAGGAAATGTATTTTAATCATGATACACACATGATAAAATCCCAATTTTCTGCTTTCCTAGAATATTTACCGGGACAGACTTCTCAGTGGCAAAAGAAAAATGTGGGTTGAATCTAGGATGGAAATTTTCATGACATCCTAGAGCTTATAATTTTATGGGGCATATGTTAGGTGCTCAATTGGCTCATTGAAAAAGACTGTTCAGGGTTCTACCTTTTTGCTTAAAGTGTGTTAAGAGTTTTTATCCTAGATTACTAATTCTACCTATTTGTCTTTTTTGTTATTCATTTTTCTGCAGTGATGAATCTAACCTTCCAAGCATGAAGTTATGTATATTATGGTCCACTTTTTATATTTATAGTTAAAACTGAACTGCAGACTTTACAAATCTGAGATACGTTTACATGTAGCTGCTTCTTCTGTTTGCAGTAGCATGCATCTTTTCTTCACTTACGTCTGATATTGGGCAATATGTGAAACCAGTGGGAAGCCTGCAAAAATATAGCTCAGTAATTCTTTATCTTATGTAAAGATATGTATTTATATGGACATGTCAGTGAGAGAAAATTATTGTTCTTGCTATTTTCTTACTTTGGGCTTGTTACTTTGCATGGACAAAAAGTGCCATGGAATAGTTTACATGAAATTGCGACCAAATATGGACTCAAATTTATAGACTGACTGAGTTTAGAGTTCATCCTTACATTCCTATCACCTTCAGCGTCAGCACTGAGTCACGCCCACACCGTCCACTGAAACCGTCTAAAAAAGCATGACTGTGTGCCAACCCTGCCTGTCGTTGTGCACCTTCAGATGCTAGCATGCTTCTTGATGCCTTCTTTGATCACATCTGAACTTTTATTCCTTTTGTCATCTCAAGGGGGTGACGCCGTGGCTTATTGCCAAAAAGAGATAAAGTGGCAGAGAACACACGCACAAATGGTCTTGTATTTTTGAGGGAGTTGCAGTCATCTACAGCTTCCGGTATTGTGGGCTCACGTGCCTACCTTGGTTGAAATATCAAGGTTTTGAGCTGGTTGCGGTCACCAGTTTTCCTTAGGTGCCCTCCGCAGTGAAGACACGGGAAGAGGACTGCTTCAGCATCCTGCACTGTCTCTCGTGTGACCAAATAGGAACGAGGTTTACAAATGCAGACACCCAGAACAGCAACTTCTTTTTTTTTTTAATAAACTGAATTCTAGCAAGCGATGATAAGGGTGCTTTTGGAAAATGACAGGGGCTTAAAGCACTTCTTTGGGGATAGAGATTCTTGGAATGGCAGCCCCTGTTTCTGAGAACAAAAGGGTGTGAACATCCATCCAATGCTCAGGTTGCTGAGAACAACACACACCCAGAAGGGATTAGCCAAGATAACCAACCTCTCCTACAAACGCAGAGAAGCTCCCTGATCCATCTGTACAAAAGTCGATGTGAGAGATTTCGTTCTAAGATTCAACCAGTGTCAAATATGTTCTGCAAGCTCCTAGAAGCAGAAGGATATTTTCCATTCTTTTAAATATTTCTTTCTTTTCTATTTTTTTTCTTTTTGGTCCCAGGAATATTTATAAAATATTTGTTCCAGTTTTTTGTCACATTTTTTTGAACAATTTTTTAAAGAAAATTCTGCAAATCATCAAAACTGTGCCAACAGTCAAAATAACCTCTTACAAACTTCTCTTTTGTTTTGAATAATTGAAAAGAATACAAAAGAAGCTCCGCTTTCTGTTTAGTTATTGTAAAGAATCAGAGTTAAGCATTTTGTTCAGTACTTTTTGACTTTTTAAATATGATGAATACATACATTCATAGTGATTACAACTAAGATAATGCCAAGATTTGATCACATTTATAGTATTAATTGATTTCTATTTCTTATAGTTCTGTTTAGATCTAAATTTTGACTAGTTCGATTTCTTTATACTTTTTTACACTTTAATTATTTGTCTGATCCTTTTATCCACAGACCAAATCTGAGATGTCAGAAAGCTGTGAAATATAGTTGTCAAAAAGAAAGTATTTTTCATCTACTTAAAATAGGCTCTAAATTTACCTGATGTATAGGCTGAGCCTTTCATTGCACAATGAAGAGTTGGTACCATGTTTTTAAATGATTATTCTAGGTTGAGTAGTTATCCATTCAACCCATAAGACAATTTAATTTCCCTCCTGATGCAGTGCCATTTTGTGGGGAAATTACCTCATAATTGGCATAGAGTGACAACAGTTAATATAAGATCATAAGACAAGGATTCTAAGATCTTTATGATCTCTTTCAAATTATGTAGCCAAATGATTAATTATTCAAAATGGCTCTTTTCCCCATTAAGTTTTCCAGGTTGAAAAGAATTTCAAGCTAGTAGATCAATCTAATTGGTGACACTGCTAGTAACATTCCACACCCAACATCCAATTTTGCTTTTTAAAAATACTAGAAGGCATTTTCTAACCATCTCTTATGTGACATGGTTAGGATAAGGTACCGTTCAATGTCAGAAACAATTTGTCTTCAAATGGTTCAGAAAATGAACTAAAGCAGATGGGACTATAGTCTTTTCAGGAAAACAAAGTTTAAGTCTTGAGAAAAATTCAGTGGCTCTACTTCTTCCTTTCTAGTTTCCTTTCTGCTCCCCTAGGAGAAAGAAGTATTGACATGGATCACTATTTAAAACTTGTATAGCTTCAAAAGAGAATAAATACTCAACATCAAAAGACAACACTTCATTTACAAAAAAAATTTTTTGTAACAGAGCCTTTTGCAGGATACTGTTCTGTCCTATGCATATATCAGGTTTTTGCTCTATAACCAATTTTATAACATTGATTTTGACTCCATAATCAAAAAAAAAAACCCAAAGCCTCCCATTACATTTTTTTCCTGGGATAAATAAAGAGATGGTACTCCTCTTTGTTCAGTGGAATTGCTAGGTCTTAATCATCATGGATAATCTTAACTTTCGGTTACTCAAATATTTTCAAGCATCCAATCTACATCGAAATAGAAAATCCTCGAATAATCCCCAAATGAACTAATAATTATGTTTGGTGACCTATGTTTTGGATAGATACATATTTTTCTTAGATAGTTTCCCTTTCTTTCATTTTTATTGCTGGATAGATGATTGAGAAAACATACACGAGGGACACATTGGCAGTAAGTCAAGGTCAGGTTCTGTTTCTGATAAAATATCTTTTAAGGATGCCAAGTTGGTATGTGTTTTAGCTTTAAAATTGTTTTCCATTCATGTTGGTGCTAATGTATTTCTTTTCTTTTTCTTTATGGACAATGCATCTACTATGCTTAATTTCATGTCTCTGTTTAATAGCATTCCTAAGCTGTGTGTGATTTTTATTTTTAAAATTCATGAATTTGCTATAATTATGGTTCAATGACCAGTCTTTCTTAATGTAAAACCAAACAAAACAGTGTACCTGTAGCTGATATGTGCTTACTTGGATTGTGGGTTCTTTTATTTCATGTTCATTTAATTCATTATATGCCTTTATCAACTTTCATTCTCACCTCTAGCTTATATACTTTGATTAAGCATGACAGAACCAGAGTTAGACAAGTCTGCACATACTAAACAGAGTACCTGGCACATAAAAATGCCTAATTTTGCCTTCTTTTTTCCTTTTTCATTTTTCACTATCAAAAGCAGTCTTGAAGGATTTTATAGAAAACATGAGCATATCTTTCATTTCTACCATAAAGTCTTGTTCTTGAATTTATTGTCTGTGCATGATGTTCTAGTGGGGCGGCAAGAGCTTATATATCCATTACTTCATATTATATATCCTTTGTCTCTAGTATGTGTATATAACTACTAGTTTGGAAAATCATCCAATCAGCATGACTGTACCTATTGAAAAATTGTCTTTGGTATCTTATATTTTTATCACTTAAAAGGTTTTCTTTTTTAATGTCACTATTGTAGCATTAAAAAAAAGTTAATAATTTTTTAATCCTTTTTTTTAACCACTATATCTCATCTTACCCGCAAATGGGTTTTTTTAAAAGGTGTTTTGACATCTTCTAAGTGCTCATAGGGAATATACAGATATTGCTGTTTGAAACCTTATTTTCTTCTATTTCTTGATAATCAAACTGTATTAATATTTAACATTACCAAAAATGAAACTTAGTAATTTCTACCAAAAAAAAAAAAAAAAAAGAAAACTGCTTTCTCTAGGAAGTCAAGTCCTAATCTTATCTTGCACAAGATATTAAGTAAGAACAATCACATGTAATTATGGCTGTTAAAATCATACATCCCTTTTGGAATTAACATGCTTGACCAATTATGATTCTGCTAAATTGTCTTAGAATATAAAGACCTTCAGCCCCTGCTTTCTCACTTTGAAGTTGAAATATCTTCATATTAGCTAGATTTACTGTATGCCCAGCAGAGATATCCCTCCAACTTAAATAGTGGATTTTGGTTTTGCTAATCCAATATTAATAAAAATTTTCACGATATATCTGATTTTCTAAAAAGATATTTAAATGCATAAAATTGTGCTGCTTAGTCACAGAATTATAATTTAGGGAATAGGAAAACTTTTTCAATCAGATTCTTTATGTTTGATTTACTAATAACAAAGTACCAGCATTTCTCAAAATCAGTTAATATTCTCACATCTATCAGAAATATTAATGAATTGGATTCACAAAAGAATGTCTTACATATTGTTGGCATTTATGTGAATATTCTTTATATTGTTGTAAATGTTTCAAGCAACTTAACATTGTTAAAAGATGTATGTATCTGATATTCTTTAGAAAATATTATATTTTATTTGTATTTTTTACACTTTAAAGTTCATCTCTATGTGCAGCTATTTTTATATTGCAAAAAATAATCACATAAATTCAAAATAAGAGCAAAATGCAAAAGAATATTTTGGCCATCATTGCAGAGTATTTTTTTTAATGTTTTGTGGGCCAGTGTCAAGTAATTGATTATTTTGAGAATATGTTGTGTCTTATCACTGTAAATATGGCACAAATCTTTTATTCCCAGTAGTGTAAATAGTTGAAAGATTGAATTCTCCCTGTTTGCTTTTTTATTTCAGTTTCATTGTAATTTCTCCAGCTGACATTGCTGAATTGAAGACCCCTATGGTTTTTTATTTGCAGTTTGATGATAATTGCATTGTGTTCAGTTTCTAATTTGCTTTTATTTGATTTTTTAACTTGTTTTCAGGGTTCTTAGTTTGTAAGAAGTTGATCTTCAGAATTATTTTTTACACTATTTATGACTTATTTTCTTAATGTAAAAAGTGTGTAATAATTACAATATTAATCCAAACAATGATAATGAGTTGTATTGTTATAAAGCTTTATTGATGTTCATGAAATTGGCTGTGTGCTCTGATTGAACCAGTCTATGAAGAATTTTATTCTACTCTTCTATAATATTGTAACCCACAGTTCAACTCACAGTAGTGATTTTCTAAAACTAGTACTTTCTCATTTTTAAGTGTTGCCTCTAAAACGAACTTCCCCTCCAAATTCACTTTTCTTTCTGAATTTCCATCTTAACGAATTGAACTGCCTTTGCACTTACACCAGTTGACTCATCACCCCAACACAACCATCATATCAGTCATCATTGTGTCTCTAGAATGTAGCACATAATTATCACTTAATAAATATATATTGGATAGTGAATGACTGAATGACTCGACTAAGGGCATCAATTCTTTACATGCCCTAAAACACGTAAAAAGCGCATTTTTCAGTTCCCATCATTCTTGCTCTGACCAGCAGCACGAGATGCAGTTGGCCACTGCTACTCTTCTAAATACTCTTTTCTTTAGTTCTCATGTATCTGCACTCATATTGTTTCCTACTATTTTTCTTTCTCATTTTCCTTCCTCCTCTACCTGATCATGAATGATGAGCTTCAGAGCTTGGCCCTACATCATCTCTTCTTCTTTTCCTCTTCTCTGCCCACATTCTTTCTAGGACAGCTTGTTTACTCCTACAGAGACCAAGTTTCCATCTCTATCGCAGACTTCCTTCTGGTTTCCAGACCTACCGCAGTAGGCATGCCCACCTGCCATCCAGACAAACAGATGACAATATTAATCCAAACAATGATGATGAATTGTACTGTTACAAAGCTTTATTGATGTTCATGAAAACCTTGGCTGTATGCTCTGATTCAAACGGTCTATAAAGAATTTATTCTACTCTTCTATAATATAGACACTGCTAACCTCTCATCACCACCCTCCATCCTCTCACTCACAAATCCATTTGCTTTTCAATGCTACCTCCTAAATGTCTCTCAGATACATTTGCTTTGCCTTGGTTTGGGATCTCCTTATTTCTCTCAGACTTTTAAAAGAGCCTTCTAACTGGCCTCTCTGCCTCTAATAACTACCTCTCCTTTACTTCATCCCTACATCACTGTGAGGGGTGATGATCAAAGTTGGCTGTGTCTTACTTGTTTATCAATTCATTCTCACATTTCATTTCACATAGGATTTCAGGCCAATTGAAAGAATACTACAAAGAAATTAACGTTGAAAAATAAAAACCAGGAGAACCATATATATAAATAGTTTAAGACCATAAAGAGAAGTATAATGAAAAGATATGACATAAAATTGAACACTGTCATTAAACTTGAGTAATCGATGTGATTGCGAGTTTCCTGGTGTCCATAGCAAAAAGGGAAATAAATCAACAATAGTTTACATCATCCGTAAGATAAAAACATACTAGTTCTTCAAAAGAATGAAAGATGATTGTAAGTAAATTTCTCTTGATATTTCTTATTAGAGGACATTGCAATTTAGGACATCCCTACAATAAATACAATGGTATATTTTTATAGTGTTCCTAAATGTTATAAGCACATATGCCAAAATGACTTTCACTGAAAACAGTGAAAGAAGAATGTAATCATTTTATTATTTTACTTAAAGTCCTCCAGTAGTCCTCCATTGTGATCCAGCTTTAGCTTTATAGTGTCATTTCTTGCTCGTCAGCAACCCTCCCCCAGACACAGATTGCTGGACCCAACCCCCTGAGTTTCTGATTTCATAGGTCTGGGCTGGGACTTGAGAATTTGTATTTCTGACAAGCTCTTAAGTGGTGATAATTCACCCAGTCCAGAGTCCACATTTTGAGAATCACTGTTTAGTCTATTTTAATGGAATGTAAGTGGCATTGATACAGTGATGACAAAATTCCTCTTATTGTGAAACTCTTAGAGGAATTATCTCTCCCTGATGTCTTAACTAAAACTCTGAGCTCATTCTTGTGCAGCTCTCTCAAGTGGAGACTGCTATTTCTCTCACAGCCTTCTACTTTAAGGGTGAAAAGAAAGGTACCCAGGCTGTTCCTCAATGCCAGTTCCAGACAATCCTCTATCCATACACACAAAGCTCACTTTCTTTGAGACTCATGTTACTTGGTTACTAGTACCACCTGCACTTCCTTGTTGCAGTCATCTAGTGACCCACCAGTTATTCCGCTTCATTCATTGAAGACTTTGGCACCGGTTTATAGTTTTTTCTTCGCCCTAAGTGCTGCCCATCATCAAAAGTGATTTAAATGTCAACATGGACAATGCAAGCACCACTTCAGTCCATTTTCTTCTCAGACTTCATGTCTAATGACTTTTAACTTTTTATACTTTAAAATTTCCAGGAACATTTTCCAAAAAATAATGTAAATCTCATACAGATATCTCTAACATATCCCTAACCCGTCTCCCAGATACCCAGATCCACCAATTTTAAAATTTTACCACCATTTGCCATGTGAGTCTGACTATCTATCAATCTATCTATCTATCTATCTATCTATCTATCTATCTATCTATCTACCTACCTACCTATCCATTTTCTGAACACTTGAATATGCGTTATATAGATCATGCTCCTTGAGCATTAATACTGCTATTTACATTTCCCAAGAATAAGAATAATCACTTATGTAGCCACCTTAAGTGCAGTTATCAATCCAAGAAATTTAAAATTGGTATAAGGCTTACAGTCTATATTCTAATTTTTTCATGTGTCCCAATAATGTTCCTTCTCTCCTCCATTGTTAGATCCCATCCAGGATCATGTATTGCATTTAATTGTCATGGTATCTTCAGTTGCTCTTTCTTCTTCTTCTTAATTGTGGGAAAATACATATAACATACAGTTACCCATTTCAGCCACTCCTAAGCACACCATTCAGTAGTATTAATCACACTCACAGTATTCAATACTCTCACCACCTTCCTCTACTAAAAATTTCCCATCTCCCCAAACAGAAATCCTAAACCTATAATGCATTAGTTCCCCCATTCTCCTTTCCCCCTGCCCCTGGCAACCTTATTCTAGTTTCTGTCCCCATGAGCTTGCATGTTCTCCAATATTTTCTTTATAGTTACCACGAGATGAAATTTAATATCTTAAATCAACTACAATTTCATTTGCTTTGGGACCCACTTCACTTCACAAACTGTGTTCCTATTTCCCTCTATCCCCCTACTTTTATGTAGGCCTTATCACAGATTACATGTTTATACATTATGAGTCAAAAGCCACTGATTTATCATTTGTCTTTTAGATCTGGTAGGAAGTAAAAAGTGGAGTTACAAACCAAAAGTAGAAGGGTACTGTCATTTACATTCACCCATGTCATTACCTTCACCAGAGGTCTTTCTTTCTGTTTTGATCTATTGTCTATTTTTCTTCCTTTCAACCTGCAGATTTATATGTACCTTCATAGGGCCAGTCTAATGGTGACAAACTCCCTCAGTTTTTGTTTATTTTAGATTGTCTTAATTTCTCCCTTTTTTTTTTTTCTTGTGTATGCTGCATGGTGGGCTCACATTTCATTCTTTTTCCATGTGAGTAGTCCATTATTGCAGCACCATTTGTTGAATTTTGTTTGTTTCTTTTTCTGTTGGCTGCTTTGTTTGTTTGGGAAGTTCATGGGCCGGGAATTGAATCTGGATCTCTGCCATGGCAGGAGAGAACTCTACCACTGAACTACGCTCACACCCCCTCCCTTATTTTTGAAACACAGTTTTGCCAGACATAGAATTCTTGGTTGGCAATTCTTTACATTCAGCACTTTAAATATATCATCCCACTGCCTTCTCACCTCCATGGTTTCTTTTCTTTTCTTTTTTTCATAGTTTACATTAGGTGTGTTTTTTTTTTTCCCATATACCATCCTATTATTAACACCTTGTATTAGTGTCATACATTTGTTAAAGTTTATGAAAGAATATTCATATACTTGTACCATTAACCCCAGTTCATTATCCACAATAGAGTCCACTATGTTATACAGAACCATGTTTTATCTTCTAACTTTCTTTCTAATAACAAACATCATCCTAAACTTCCCCCTTTCAACCTCATTCACATATATATTCATCAATGTTAATTATTCACACAATAATGTGTTTCCACCACCACCATCCATTTCCAAACATTTTTAATCATCTACATAGAAATTCTGTACAAATTAAGCATCAGTTTCCCATTCTCTACCCCTTGGTAACCCATAATCTGGATCCAAACTCTATGAGCTTGCTTATCGTAATTAGTTTATATCAGTGAGATCATCCAATAGTTGTCCTTTTGTGTTTGGTATTTCACTCGCATAATGTCCTCCAGGTTCATCCATGCTGTTACATGCATCAGGGCTTCATTCCTTTTTACAGTTGAATAGTATTCCATTTTATGTATGTACCACATTTTGCTTAACCATTCATCTGTTGGCGGACACTTAGGTTGCTTCCATCTTTTGGCATTTGTGCATAATGCCACTATGAACATCAGTATGAAATCATCTGTTCAAGTTCCTACTTTCTATTTTTTTATAGCTACTAGTAGTGTTGCCAGGTCATATGGTAATTCTATATTTAACTTTCAGAGGAACTGCCAAATTATCTTCCACAGTTGCTGCACAGTTTACATTCTCACCAGCAATGAATGAGTGCTCCTATTTCTCCACATCCTCTCCAACACTTCTAGCTTTCTGTTTGTTTAATAGTGGTCATTCTAGTGGGTATAAGACAATATCACATTGTGGTTTTGATTTTCATTTCCCTGATTGCTAATGATGTTGAGCATCTTTCCATGTGCTTTTTAGCTATTTAGATATCCTCTTTGGAGACATGTCTCTTCAAGTCTTTTGCCAATTTTTAATTGGGTTATTTCTTTTTATTGTTCAGTTGTAGGATTTCTTTATACAGTCTAGATATTAAACCCATCTCAGATATGTGGTTTCCAAGTATTTTCTATCATTGAGTAGGCTGCTTTTTCTCATTTTTTACAAAGTCCTTTGATACACAAAAGAATTTGATTTTGGGCGGCTGCCGTGGCTCAGCAGGCAGAGCTCCGACCTGCCGTGCTGGAGGTCTGGAGTTCGATCCCTGGTGCCTCCTGCCCATATGCAAATTAAAAAAAAAAAAAGAATTTGATTTTGAGGGAGTCCCAGTTATCTATTTTTTCTTTCATTGCTTTGGGTGTCAAAGCTAAGAAGCCTGTGCCTACCACATGATCTTGAAGATGTTTCCCTACATTTTCTTCAAAGAGTTTTATATTCCTCCTCTTATTTTTAGGTCTTTGGTCCATTTTTTGGTCAAATTTGGTATAAGGTGTGAGATAGGGATCCTCTTTCATTCTTTTGGATATGGATATCCGATTCTCCCAGAACCATTTGTTAAACAGATTGTTCTGTCCCCGTTGAGTGGACTTGGAAGCCTTGTCAGAAATCAATTCTTTTCTCTAACTGTTCTTCTTTCTGTCTGTAAGATTTCAATTGTCCTGTCTACTACTCCACTGATTCTTTTCTTCTTTCTATTCAAATCTGCGGTCGTATGCCTCTAGTGTATTTTTAACCTCTTCTATTGTACTTTCATCCCCATAATGTCTGTTATGTTCCTTTTTATGCTTCCAAATTCTTTATGCTCACACTTAGTCTTCTTAATATTCTTTATCTGTTTGGCCCTATTTTCCTTCATCTCCATGAATTGATTTAGGAGCTATGTTTTAATATCTTTGATTAGTTGCTCCAAATTCTGTGTATCCTCTGAAATTTTTGTTCCCTTGATTGGGCCATATCTTCCTAATTCTTAATATGTCTTATAATTTTTTGCTGATATTTAGGCATTTGATTATCTTGAAGGGTTTTCTCTGAAGGTCATATTCTCTCTTCTTCTCTCTTCCTAGGGTTTTATTGTTAATTGACTTTGTGTTGCGTCTTTTTTGACACTTGGTTCAACTGATTCTAAACTTTTAGCATAGCCTGTATTTCACTGGTTAGATTTTTTCAGCTCTTCTTTGGTTGATTCCTGCCTTAGATATGCAATTTTTAAGATGGCATTTTTAGTTTTTGTTTTGTTTTGTTTTGTTTCGCTTCACTTCCAGGAGAAAGCTTCCTTTCCTCTGTTCCTTATTCAGGAATTTTGACTAGTTCTGTTTTTGTTTTGTTTTGTTTTAATTTTAACAAACACATTTTTATTATAAGAGTAAATGTAAAAATAATTAAGGCAAACATATGTATGCTTTGAAAAAGAAAGTTAAACATGACAGAGAGGCATAAAGTGAAAAAAAAAAGTTTCGCTCACATCCTTTTACCTCTACTAGTCTGCCAGTCTGTCTCTGAGCCGAACTTGGTACATAGCTATTTACCCCTTTTTACAGAGACTAAGTCTTAATATATATTTATGTCTATCCTTTTTTATGTAAACAGGAACTTACTACACAATTCACTACCACATAATTTTTCCACTTATGTTCTGTTTTCTTTTGCTTTGTCTCTCTAGTTTTTTCATGTTTAAGTTATCTTATTAAAACTGTGATTTCCATCAGGATTCCAAGAAATACAAGCTTACTTGGAAGCACACTGATGATCTCAAGTATGTACAACAATATTTATAATGTTGAAAACATGAAAACCATTGTTACAGTAGTTGGAATTTTTGATGGAAAAAACCTTTGAATTTTATAAAATGTTTTAATTGTTTAATATAAAATGTTAACTAATTTAAACTAATTTCAACAGCAAACATTTTGCAACTGAGAGGGTGGCTGATGGTTTCACATAGGGTCAGGTGACTCTGTTTTGCTCCATTCCATTTCTGTCCACCCAGAAAATTCCAGTCGTGCCAAACATAAAATGAATTTTACAGTTTTCCTGAAAATCATCAGGGTTAAAAAAAATTATTTATACACAGTATTTCTGATAGAAAACAAAACAATCCTCCATTGTCTATGTCATTTCCCAAGTCCTCACCCTTATCTTTGGCCACCAAGTTATCCTCTCATTCTGGTACTTTCCTATTGTTTTGAAACTGGGCTCATCAAAAGCATTTTTGAACAAAGCAAGTCTTATTTTACAAAGAAATCTTTCTAATGGCTGGAAAAGTAAAAAAAACATTCTCCCTTGATTACAGTCTACAAGGACAAGTTGGAAACTCAGTCTGTCCTTCTGTCTCTGTGATAGGGGTGGTCCTAGGGCAGCCTGCCGCTTTTCCTTGGGATCCACAAATTTATCTTGCGCTCAAGACCAAGTACGTTGGACAGGCAGAATAAAATGCACTCTCCTAATAGATGAGCTGACTGCTGGTACATTCCTTCCTCTATCTTCCCGAGCATATGTAAATATTCACTGGAGATGGTGACTCAGGTGAGCATGTTTTATGACATCCAGTTCACACTCCAGGGTATATCTGTCTCTGCCCAGGAGCAAATGGGATTCTTCCACCATGGCACACAAACACAAAAAGAACAGTGCTGCACAAAGAACACTTCCCTGCGTTGGCTTTGGATTGTGACCTGCTGGCTAGGGGAACTGATGGCCACTAGTGAAGCTGTCCTTCTCTATGTGAGTAAAAGGTCTTTCTATCAGACTCTGAGTGGTGCTTTTGTTAGCAACTCTGACACTGTATTGGAGCAGTTGATAACTCTTTAGGTGTCTTTCTTTTTTTTTTTAACTTTTTTATTGTATAGTATAACATATATACAAGGCAAAGAAATGAAAAAGCAATAGTTATCAAAGCACTCTTCAATAAGTAGTTACAGGACATATCCCAGAGTTCGTCATAGGCCACCATACAAATCCTATCTTCTCTGTGTAACGCCATCAACTCCTTTGATATTTCCATCCCTCTCTTTAGGGGTGTTTGGGCGATGGCAATTTTAAATTTTTGATATTGGAAGGGTCTGTCATCAATATGGGGTAGGGAGATGGAACTATCTTATGTTCTGGAGAGGTTGGGCTAGGTTTTAGGACTTATCTGGACCAGGGACCTATCTGGAGTTGTTCTGGGAAGTTACTCTAGTGCATGGAACATTTGTGGAATCTTATATATTGCCTTAAGTGTTCTTTAGGATTGGCTGAAATGGTCCAGGTTGGGGGTTGGCAGATTATGATAGGTAGCAAGGTCTAACTGAAGCTTGCATAAGAGCAACCTCCAGAGTAGCCTCTCGACTATTTGAACTCTCTCTCCCACTGATACTTTATTAATTACGCTTCTTTTCCCCCTTTTGGTCTGGATGGAATTGTTGATCCCACTGTGCCAGGTCTGAATTCATCCCTGGGAGTCATTTCCCACATCATTAGGGAGACTTTCACCCCCTGGTGTCATGTCCCACATAGCAGGGAGGGCAATGATTTCACTTGCAGAGTTGGGCTTAGAGAGCCTGAGGCCACATCTGAGCAACAAAAGAGGTCCTCCAGAAGTAACTCTTAGGCATGCCTATAGGTAGTCTAAGCTTCTCCACTACTTACATAAACTTCACAAGAGTAAGCCTCATGTTCGAGGGTATGGCCTATTGATTTGGGTGTCCCTAAAGTTTAACACAGTATCAGAGGATTCCCTGATGGTAAGCTTTAATAGTTCTAGAGTCTTTCTCCCATCCCTCAGGGGACTTTGACAATACTTTTTGATTATCTGCTTAATATACTCTAGGATGTTTCCTGGCATTACAATAATCTATACAGGATTAAGGGACCTCTTTCTTATTCTGTGCTCCCTGTTTCAATTGTTCAAATGAGCTATACAGTTAGCTTGAATTAGATTATGTACTACAGAAAATTTCAGTTCCAGATCCAATAATTCTTTCTTCCATTGGTCTCAAAGAGTATGTGCAGTTCTAAAATATAGATACTGTCTTCTTTACCCCTATGCTCTGAATTACTTTAACCCCAACCTGTTTGGCTTCATTCTTATCTCTAAATATCAGGTTATATATATAAAATAGCCTCTCAAAATCCAGAAATAATAAACACCACTCCAGACTTAATGTGTCTGCTCTAAAAGCTTACAATCTAGGCCCGTTTTTTTTTTTCTTTCTTTTTTTTTGGTATAGTATAACATATATACATAGCAAAGAAATTTTTAAAAAGCAATAGTTTTCAAAGGATTCTTCAAAAGTGGTTACAGGATAGATC
>PVIY010000700.1:0-81654 GCA_004026745.1 Myrmecophaga tridactyla | reverse complement strand
AAAACAGGGTCAGGGAATCATGAAAGAGGCACAGACCAGCTCCAAGGTGCCCTGGGTATGGGATTAGGAAGGACACCAAAACCTCTTTGATGGCCCCCCAATGCTGTGTTTCCCTGCCCTGCCCAGCAAATGCAGCCCTTCAGCTATCAGTTCTCCTCTCCCCTGAGGAAGCAATGTGTCTTTACATCTCTACTGCCTCTGTTCCTGTTGGGCATGGGATTGAAACAGTGGCTTATGCTGCCTTTGTCTGGGGCAGGTTGAAACAGTAGCTTAGAGCTGCGGCCCCAGCAGTCCAAATTTGCTAATTGAAAAATGTGATCCTTGATCAACCAGGCCCAGCTCTCTTCTTGGGGAAGAGGATTTTTATGTCACTTTCTATCTCCAGTGATCTAGCCAGGGACTGGACCCCAAGCCAGCCCACCACAAGAGTGGGGGATGGTCTTCAGCTGCCACCAAGTAGAGAAAGCAGCTCACTGTTCTCTACCTTACTTTGTCAGCCTCTCCATCTTGCTCTTCCCTGGATACTGTATACAGTGTTTTTCTGGTCTCTTGAGCCCCAGAACAGTTGTTTCACAGTCCCTGCCTGTTTAATAGTTGTTTTATTAAAATAAAGACTGAGTCCTGGAGCTCTGACTCTCATGCCTATGGTTTCTGATGATAAATCAGCACTTAATCTTATTGATGCTCCCTTGTACATGACATGGTACTTCACTCCTACAGCTTTCAGAATTCTCTTTATCTTTGACATTTGCCAGTTTGATTATAATATGCTGCAGCATGGGTCTATTTGACTTTATCCTGTTTTAGAGTCCATTGACATTCTTGGACATGTTTATCCATGCCTTTCATTAAATTTGGGTAGTTTTTAGTCATTATTTCTTTGAATATTCTCTCTGCCTCTTTCCCTCTTTTTTCTCCTTGTGGGACTCCCACAAACATTTATTGGTATACTTGAGGTTTCCCATAGGTTCTTTAGGCTTCGTTCAGTTTTCTTCATTCCTTCTTCTTTTTGACCATCAGACTAAGCAGAATTCACTGATTCTTCTGCTGTCTCCAATCTGCTATTAGAACGCCTCTAGAAATTTTCTAAATTTCTGTTATGGTGGTTTTCAACTCTGTTTGGTTCCTTTTCATAATTTCCATCTCTTTATTAATATTTTTGTGTGCATCTATCATTTTCTTGGTTTTCTTTAGTTCTGTGCTGATGTTTCCTTTAACTTTTAGAACATATTAAGAACGATTTTTTAAAAATCTTTGATAGGTCCCAGATTTGGGACCTCACTGATGGTTTCTAATTATTTAATCTTCTCCTTTACTTGGGCCATTGCATCCTGTTTCTTTTGTGGTCTTTTGTTGAAACCTGGACACTTTGGTATTTTAATGTGTTATTGCTGGAATTTAGACTCTGAAATGCTTGTTCCTTAAGCTTATATCCAGCTAGTGTTATGATCAAGTTTTCCTTTAACGCCAGTACTAACCCCCAAAAAGAAGAAGGAAAAAGAGAAAATATCTTTCCAGGCTTTGCAGATTGACCCTGTGCAAGTTCTCTCCTTTAAGGAATGGGTTTAGAGACTAGCTCCAGGCCAAAGTACAGGAGCCTCCTTGATCTTTTCTGTAATTCATCTCATCTTGGGCATGTGTGCATGGCTCTGAAATTCCTCTGTTTACACAGATGCATATGTCCCCTCTTCCCTAAGAAATAATTTTCTCATGGTCCTAAATACTGTATTATTTGTCTTACAGCCAGCAATCCCTTGTCTCAGGCAGCACAACTTGACTCCTCTCCTACAGCATTCTGAGGAGAGCTTTGTGAGCTGCCTTCCACATGCAGGGCAAGGTCTGGGATGGCAAGTCCCTCTAGTCACCACCATGTAGACTGGGCCAGAAATACAAGCTTCCAATATGTATATAAGTTAGACCAGATATCTGCACTAGGAGTCCGGGCCAGTTCCTCAGAGCTAGTGATGGGAGTAGGAGAGGCTAGCCAGGGCACCAGGGGATCTATCATTTTTTAATGTAACTTTTTTTTTTGGCATGGACAGGAACTGGGAATTGAACCAGGGTCTCCAGCATGGCAGGCAAGAACTCTGCCTGGTGAGCCACCGTGACCCAGATCTATCAATTTTATGTAGACTTTTTATTGATTTGTTGCTCTCCCTGTTACTGGATCCTTCTATTATTTTCTGAAGTTTTGGGAAGGATGTTTCTGCCAGTTCATGCTAGTTGTTCAAAGCTTCTGTAGAGGAATGGAGACTTGAAGTGTTTCATTCTGCCATCCTGATTGGAGCTTAATGAGTTTTTAAAAAAAATTTGTGTTGACATATATACAACATAACATTTCACATTTTAACCACTTTTAACTATACAATTCGGTGGTATAGATATGACTTGTAATTAACAATTCAATGGTGTTAATTACATTCACAATGTGCTACCAACACCACCATCCATTGCCAAAACTTTCCCATCAAACCAAACAGAAATTCTATACACATTAAGCATTTCTAATAACATCTTTGTACTCACCAAAAAAAATCAGACACACACTCTGATCTTTTCAATCCTTGGAACTGCTCCAACTATGAAAAAATGCATTGAAACATCTCACTCTGAGTTTCAACTCCCTCCCTCCATCGTGTTTCCATTTGCCCACTTGGTGAAAGCCAGTCCAATGATGTCTCATCCACCCACCTTCTCTGCTTCTCTAAGTGCTCTGGCCCACTCCATTCCACAGGAGAAAATCACACATCGATAGAGATCAGTCTCACCTTAAATTCAAAATCTTCACACTTCTCTGTGCTTTCAAAACTACCAAAAATCAACAATCTTTCCCTATTTCCCTATTCCCCTTTTTTCACTATCCTGAAATTTCCACCCCACTCACTCTCAGCAGATGATATTGCAGTCACAGAAAAAGAAAAGGAACCTCCAGTGTAAGACTCCCTCAAATCCTTCCACCAGTACTGAGATGTGTGCCCACATCCACACATTTGATTTTCTTCCTTCTTTTCCATTATGAGAGAAAACAGTATCCCTCTTCTGACTAAAAGCTAACCTCTACCTTAAATTTCCATCTCCACCCCAAGCTTCTCAAGGACCTTACTATATCTGTTATAACAACCTCTCTTTCTCTTCAGATTCTTCCAACTTTACAATATTCCAATTTTATAAATCTTTTCCTCAACCACCTGTACTCCTGCTTCCCCTAAAAGACAACCTTCTAGAAAGTTAATTATATACTCACCATGCCCACTTCCTGTCCCCCATACATTCTTCAATTCACTATTAAGCTCTATCCGTACTATTCCACCAAGCTACTATCTCCCACAGTGAACTCCTCAAGTCCCATGAATTAGGTTACCATCAGTATGCCCAATTCTCTCCCAAACTTCAATTTTGGGTTGCAACTGCTCACTCTGGATTTGCAGCATGGTCCTTAAACTCAGCTTATGCAGAACTGAACTTTCCTTCTGCCCCATGCCCATATTCCTCTTCCTGTGTTCCATTTCTCAAAGAATGGTACTCTACTCACATAGTGATGAAGCCAAAAGCTTAACCATCATATCTGACTCAACCCTCCCTTTTCAATCCCATCACACTCCAAGACCAGCTGATTCTACTGGCGCATTACATATTAGACCTTTCCACTTCATTCCATTTCCACAGTCATAACCCAAGGCCAGGTGTCCTAGTTTGCTAGCTGCCAGAATGCAATATAACAGAAACAGAATGGCTTTTAACAAGGGGAATTTAATGAGTTGCTAGTTTACAGTTCTAAGGCTGAGAAAATGTCCCAATTAAAACAAGTCTATAGAAATGTCCAATCAAAGGCATCTGGGGAAAGATTCCTTGGTTCAAGAAGGCCGATGAAGCTCAGGGTTTCTCTCTCAAGTGAGAAGGCACATGGCGAACACAGTCAGGGCTTCTCTCTCAGCTGGAAGGGCACATGGCAAATACAGTGTCATCTTCTAGCTTTCTCTCCTGGCTTCCGGTTTCATGAAGCTCCCCAGGAGGCGTCTTCCTTCTTCATATGCAATGCAATGCAACAGTGAGCATTTAATTTGTGTTAAAAGTTAAAAGAAATTAGGGTGGGCCACAGTGGCTCAGCAGGCAGAGTTCTCACCTGCCATGCCAGAGACCTGGCTTTAATTCCTGGTGCCTGCTCATGCAAAACAAAAAAAAAGTTAAAAGAAATTGTAAAGAACCCCTTAATACAAGGGTATTTTATAATTCTTACAAATTGTAGTCCCATAACAAATAGTGATAGCAAAAAAAAAAATATTCAGGGGGCCTATCTTTCACTGCTTCTGGATCAAGCTGTGTTGTCCAGAAAACAAGTGTCCTATGAATTAGTAATGGCTATTCCATAAATCAGCTAATTTAATATAAAAATATGAACTGATGGCAACCATGAAAGGGATAAAGGATACAATTTCCATGGAACACAGTTTGGAAAATGCTGCTCCACAGTATCATTTGATCTAATTCACTTAAAACATGTCATATCTCAGAAATGCAGGCAGTCAATGTGCCTTGTTACCCAGTTGGCATTCCCATTACAGGACTTCCAAGAGGTGACACTATTCAAAGCTGTTTTCAAAGTAGGGTGGTAACACCTTACTCTTTGGTGTCCTTTCTACTCTCCATTCCTTCTGCATTAGCATTTTTCTTCTCTCATATCTCCATCCTAAAATGCCTGAAGATTTCCTTCTTAGCTTGAATTAAAGCCTCATTTCAGTGTCCACCCAAGTTCATCATTCAAAGGCAATAGCGACAGCGCCATTTGGGAAATGTTTCTCAATAGAGTAGATAGTAGACAGTCAATTAGATGCAAGCTTTTCTTACTAAATTACAAGTCTATACTTACAAATTAAAGGGAAGCTTGCATATGGGAATGAGGAAAGGCAGCAAGCTACATTTATATTAAGCCAGTATAGTAAGTCACCAAATGAGAAGCTAAGAATACTGAAATAGTCAGATTGTGGAAGAAACAGTTGTTGACTCCAACTGTAGCTGACATGTTTGATAGATGGGCAAGGTATCAAATATCTTAGTCAATTCACTATTAATACTGTGGCACTTCCTAGACTATTCTGTCTACTTTCATAAGGCAAAATAAACATAAACAAAAATGATAATAGAGAGCTTGAATAAAGATGTTTGACAAGACAGCTTATCCTTAGATGGTTTTAGCCACATAGTTTGCAGTATTTACTGTCTTAAACTTCCTGCCCATAATGTACTATCCATAACTTACTGCCCATAATTTGCTCTCACTGTCTTCCTTAATTCATCCAACAACCTTTGTGCTAAGAACTCCACAACAGTAAAGATAACTTTTCTACTAAAAGCTATTGTTCTACTAAAAACTAAAGGATTTTTTCATCTTGAAAGAGTATTTTCTGGGTGGGCCACAGTGGCTCAGCAGGCAAGAACGCTTGCCTGCCATGCCAGAGGACCCAGGTTCGATTCCCAGTGCCTGCCCATGTAAAAAAAAAAAAAAAGAGTATTTTCTTCAATTTTCCTGTCTTATTTTCCTGTCTTATATTCTTCCCCAAAATACAAGAAATGAAAAAAAATCTGATTATTTTATGTTCTTGACACAAAAAGGAGAAAATACATAATATAAAAAGGGGAAATTAAAATGTAACATTTGATAAAATTCAGTAGTTATTCCTGATAAAAACTGAAATGGAATGGACTTTCCTTAACCTGACCTAGGAATGACTATACCAAAATCCTGCAGCAAACATCTTTCTTAATAGCAAAAAGTTAGAAACATTCTCTTTAAAATCAAGAACAAGGAAAGAATATCAACTCCTACTGTTCAATATTATATTGAAAGTCTCAGGCAATGTACTTAGAAAAAGAAAGAATAAGATAAAAGCGTTTGGGAGAAAAAAGGAACAAACTGCCTGTATTAGTTTTATATGGCGGCTGTAACAAATTACCAAAATTCAGTAGTTTAAATCAGCACAAATATGTGATCTTACATTTCCACAGTTAAGAATCTTTTCTCATCAAAAGATTATTATGTTTAGATTAAGTTCAAAATCAGACATAACAAAATATGAGGATCTATACTTTACACACAATAAAATTCACCAATTTTATGTAAGCAATTTGATGATTTCAAAATGTATATAGTTGTGGAATCACCACCACAAAGATGATACAGATCCATCGCCTCATTTATATTATATAGCAAAGAGTAATTAAAGTGGCCAGTAAAATTAAGGTTGCTAATCATCTGAATTAAAAGAGGGAGGTTAACCACTTGGGCCCAACATAACCCCACCGTCTTTCAGAGTGGAAGAGGGAGACAGAAGAAGGAGATGGCAGCATCAGAACGACCAGCCCAGAAGGAGCTGAGGAGGAAAGAGGCATAAGCCAAGAATGCAAGGGGCAACCAGATGCTGAAAAGGACAAGGCTACTGACTACCCTCCAGAGCCTCCAGAAAGAAATGGAAACTCGTCAATATGTTTATTTAGCCCAGCAAGACCCATTTTGGACCCTTAACTGTGATAATTTTCTACATATTGATCCAAGCAATATTCATTTTGGAAAAATTCAGTGAGTTGTATACATAAGATCTGTACATGTCTGTGTAAGTATGTCCTATTTCAATTTACTAGTTTACCAAGAAAAATAATAATAAAACAGGAATCTAGTCACTTTCAAAAAAAGTATCCTAATTTTTTAATATTTTTATTCTCCAGTTTTTTATAGTTGTCTTACCCACATCTAATTCAAATACCATTTTTTATTTTTTTCTTTTAGATTTTGAGAAAATTTGATTTTTGAGCTTTCTAAAGCATTCAGGAAAGGTTTAAGGTTTTATTTATAGGTTTTCCTATTTGATTTTTTAACTGAAATTGATTATTTGTTAAAAAATAATATTTTCAACAAAAAATACACGATATAAGAAAGTTATCATCACTTTGATTTTGTAGCATTGGACTCTTCTAAAAATTACAAGTAGTTAATTTATATTCTTTGCTTTTTTTGTGAAACTAGAAAAATTTCTATTTTTTTATAAAATAAAAATGATATTGACATTTTGTTACCTCCATATTGAAAGTGATTTAGCATTCTTATTGTTAAATATTGATTGATTTTTAATTGTTCAAAATATTAAGGTGTGTGATTTTTGTTTTTATTGATTTCAACTTGTAGCCTCTTTTTTTGTTTTGCTTTTAGCCTTTCGAGGATTAACTGAAAGAGCATGTAATAAGATATTACTGTTACATGCTGTCACACTTACTCTTCATAACCCTGAAAAGCAAATATTATTGTCACTTTTTGACCAGTAAAGAAGCTGAGACCCAGTAAAGTTGAATAACTGTCCCACGGTTATCCAGCAAATACATGGCCAAGCAAGAATTTAAATGCAGGGCAAAAGCACAGCCCTTTCTACTTTACCACTCAGCCCTCCGGGAAGTACACAGTATCTCCACCATTTCTCCCAGTTCTGAGATGACATGATTCCATATGTGACTAGTGACAATAAACAATAACACCCCATTATGTTTCCACAGCACTTTGTACTCCTAAGCCATTTTCACATCAATTATATCTGATTCACCCAGAAACTATATCAGATGAATGGTCCAGTATTAATGTTTTCATTTGAGAAAAGAATGACTTAGTCAGATTGACTCAGCCTAATGTTAAGAGCAGAACCTTGGACCAGAACCTTCTAACTCTTAGAACAATCAATTCTCTTTCACCAAGACATGGGAAAGCCACTCAAAAGGATACTGTGTTCCAAAAACCTTTTATTAACATATATTTTCAATAAGATGTTCTTAGGGCAGAGGAAAATCTATTCCAAATTCTCATTATTTTCTTCAGAGTTAAACTCTGTCCTTCTTCTTCAATATTAAAAGTAAATTATTTCTAGAATGTGCCCAGTTGCTCTCAAATTGTTTCCAGGTGTCCACAAATGTTTAAGAACTCAGGTGCTGGAGTGAAATGGCCTGTAATGGGATCCTTGTTCAAATAATAAGGTAAATGGCATTAACTTCACTGGGCTTCAGTTTCCTAAATTTGTAAACTGGAAATGATAAAAGTGCCTACGTCAAGGTGGTGAGTTATATCTATTTAGTGAGTTAATTGCATATGCATGCGAAGGATAGAGCCTGCCAGGCCCAGAGTGAGTACTCAATAAACCACTAGCTATTATTCTCTTCAGAACAAAAGCCCTGCATAGTTATCATCTTAGTAGGAAGTTCTGCAGTGATTAGGAGGTTTATATCTATGTTAAGAAAGTGAAACATTTGTTCTTAAGGACAAATGCTTTTTCTTGCATTTCAGTGACTATTTTACTGTCCCTAAAGCATCTGACATAGTATGTATAAAAGCTTAAACATCAATTCTCAGGTAGTTTTCTACTGATAACTTAAGTTCAAAGTTAGTGAACATCATCTCCCAAGACACTTGGCAAGTTGCCTTGTGTAAAGATAGCCAACTATCGACAGGGGAAATGTACAGTGCTCTTAGAAATGAGCAATTAAAGGAAAAGGCATCGAAAGACAGCTCCATCAAGAACCAAAGATATCGAGACATTCTGTTCCGTGTTCACCCATGATGTTTGTACAGAGTCGGATCAAACTGCTAGAGAAGCTGTTACTCTGACTGTCTTGTTCAAGCAGCACCACAGGCCAGGACACATATAAACCCAGCCTTCTGTGTCCCAAGCCTGGCTCTACACAGCATATTGTAATATCAAAAGAGATTAACAACACCCAGCTGAGGGTAGTAGGCTTTTCATGAATTAGTCTCTTCCTGTTTAAATTCAATAGAATTTAGAATGTTAGCAACACTATTTACAGGCTAACTCATGACAGTGTCACAGATGGCATATAGATCGCCTAGCAATTCAGTGTATGCTAACATTATCCTAAAGATATTTACATTTTGACTTAAATATTACTAACATAAAACCCAGCTAGAAGTCAATAAGTAACTCTTAGGGATGCTAAGAAAATTCATCCAATGGCATGAATTTTAAGAGACCTACCAACAGGTCCAATTTAACTGGTTCCTTGACTCCAAGTGACTTGAGCACTGTCAAGAATGCAAGAATGCAAGTAAGGGCTGTAACTGGATTCATGGCAAGAGGCTACAAATCTACCCTGAAGGTCTCCCAAATGTCTGCTCCCAACACCTGGAATAGACGATGAACTGCTCCCTCCTTTCCAAGACTCAAAGCAAAATTTGTTGTTGTCTGCCCCTTTACCACACACACCAATCACCATAGTAAATTGGGTCACTGTCTCTTGATGAATTTCCAATTTCCAAAAGTTAACCATAGTCCCAGTACACCCCTCCTTGGATAATAATGTATAATATGTAACCTACTTTTTTTAGCAGATTAACCCTGACAGCAAGAAGAGACCAATTATTCTGGTTAAACTGACACAAAATTTCCAATGTAATTCTGGACCCAGACATCATCTAGCTAACTAGCTATCACCTAGCTATCGATAAACTAATAAATTAATGCTCTCGCTCTCTCTCTTTCCCTCCCTCCCTCATATATATGTATGTATGTGAGAGAGAGAGAGAGTATTGCAGATATGTATATTACTTAGGATCTGGGGACAGTAGAAAACAGAGAAAGAACTAATCCAGAATTGTGGAAGTAGCTGATTCATATTCCCAGATATACAAGGATGAGAATAAGGTAGAAAAAAAAATGCAGAATAACAACAAATCTCATTAAATGATTAAGGTTCTGTCTCTTGTTATATTTACTATATTCTGAGAATCATTTATACTAAAATCACTAGTGAGTGATGTGAATCATATAATGAAAAAGTATGCATAAGGGAAAAAAAAAGAATAAATCTAGTTAATGCTTAAAATGCTCCCAAGTTAAAACATTTAATGGTGGAATGACTCTAAAATTCTCCTCAATAATAATCCTTTTCACAAGTGAAGGAGGAAATAGGAATCAAAAGATGCGTGGAATTGTACTGGTATCATGTGAAATTGATAATGATAATAAAAGCTTCCATTTAATAGCACCCCATGGCTCAGAGTACTTTCTTATATAGTGTCTCCAAAGGATAATTATACTTTGATTTCATGTTGTACTTGGCTTCCCGAAGTACTGAGGGCAACTGCAAGCAAGCAGAACCTCCCCGGGGAAAAGCAACATAGCTTCGATGAAATAAAAATAATAGGAATTCTTTGCCTTGTATCCCAGGACACTAGTGGATGTAACATTCAGACTTTCAGAAAATCAAAATCTGTTTCATAGAAAAGTGTGGAAAGGCGTGGGAGGTAAAATACACGAATGGGTAGAAATACATGTAGAGAATCACAGATGAACCACAGAGTAAACATACAGACAAGCAGTCAAGCAGCATCCAGCATCCCAAAGGTTTTGAAGGGTCATGGATTCATCTTTGAGTTCATGGCAATAGTAAAAACGTTCTGAGTAAGAAGTCGGGACAATTGTACTTGAGTCCTTTTTAGACGCTAGGAATTATATAAACATAGGCCACTCAAGTACCCTTGTGAACATCAGGTTCTTCGTCTATAAAATGGGGATAATGCTGAGCAAACTGCCTCTCTCTCAGTTGTTCTAAGAATCAATAAAAAGTGCTTCAGTACAGCTAAATCATTGGAGACAGATGCATCCATACACAGAGCTCAACTCTCAAAGGACCCTGTTTGTGATCACAAACCAGGCTGAGAAGGAAAGAACAGAAAAAAACAAGTGGAATACAAGTATGACAGGTTATCACCCTGGGAGTTTTGCTTTTCTATCCCCAAAAATCATGGTACCCAGAAAGCTGCTTGAAACAGAATATTCAAGATATTGATACTCTCTTGTTTCTGCTGAAAGCTTAAAAAAAAAAAAGTCAAGTCTTCATACAAAATTAAAAAAACATTTAGTTTGGCATTCTTTTGAGACTGATTATTAATAACACATTTTTATGTGTTGAACCAAGGAATTTACTTCTATTTCAGACTACATCAAAATCTAGAAGTCAGACAACTGGGACACATGGGTAGATAACACACAACTTGAGCCCACTCATGTAGCACTAATTCCATAGCGAGTGTTTTCATTTCCTAGGCTGCTTAAGCAAATAACCTGAAATGGTTTAGCTAAAACAACGGGAATTTATTCACTCACGCTTTTCAGGCTGGGAAAACGTCCAGACCAAGGCATCATCAAGGTGATGTTTTCTTCTCAAAAACCCATTGCCTGTGATCCTTTGTTCCTCTGTCACATGGCAAGGCACGTGGTGATATCTGCTGGTCTCTTCCTTCTGTTGATCTCAGCTTCTTGTTTGCTTGGCTTTCTCTCTGTGTGTCTGAATGTCATTCTCTTATAAAGAACTCCAGTAATAGCATTAAAACCCATGTGATTAAAGTGTGTTACAACTTAACTGAAATAGCCTCACCTAAAGGTCAAACTTCAAATGGGTTCCTGCCCACAGGAATGGGTTCTGTTTTTCTGGGATACAAACAACTTCAAATCACCACAGGGAGTAATACAATAAAATGTTTTCTTCTCACAACCTATTCTTAAATGTTTAGAAAATAGATAGCTGAACAGATCAGCTAGATCGATAATAGGTTATAGACAATAGATTAGATAGATGTAACATGATAGATTGACGATAGATCATAGATTGAAAGATAGAGAGGCTAGAAAGCTACAGCAAATTTGACAAAAGGTTCAAAGTTGGTAGATCTGGATATTTGAGTTGGGGGTATGTTGCATTCTCTGGGTTTTGTATTATTTTTGCAGCTGCCCTTTAACTTTGAAATTATTTCAAACTGAAAAGTTAAAAAAAGGTGTTCTTCAAGACTTCTCACATACATTTTTAAAATGCAAAATAATATATCATGCAAGAGATCAAACAATGCGAATAGTGCTTGTTTTAAATATTTTTACACAATCAGTTTTGTTTAATGTACACATTGAACTTTAACAAAATTATATTAGGATTTAATTGTTCAGTGAAGCTATATTATAACTTCATCGTAAATTAGAAACCCTTCAATTGGTGGTATTCTGCAACGAACTAAAAAAATGTCTCAAAATATTTAATCTCACTAATAACAAGAGCACTAGTTTCACTATTAGGAAGTAATTGGTATCAAGACATACTATGTAAAATTAAAGAGTGCTTTTAGGCACGTGGAGAAAATAAACTTTTCCAGTCCCTCATTTAATTCAAGATTATCAAAAGAGATATTCTTCTAAATGTAAAACTAAAAACTGTCTATGATTTGCCCATTTTTCTTTAGCATTCTCCTATCTTTCTTCCTTTATTAAACTCCAAATCCCAGACTAAGAGAAAAATGTTATTTCCTTTTGAATTTTTATGTAGTTTCTACCTTATTCACTTCTGAGTTCTTCCCCCATACCTAATCAATAAAATTGATTTCAAGCCTTTTATACCTTAATTTTGAGGTATAAAAATCATACCTCATCTCACCAATAGAGGGCAGACCCTGAATGCCCAGAGAAGTTATTTAACCTTCTACGCCCTTGGGCCTAGTTTTCTAACAAGTTCGTACATGATGAAGAATTTCAGTGCTCACACCACAAGTCCTTCCGGTTATGTGAGCGACTCCAAATATAATTCATTTATTTGACTATTCTCTACATATACATCTTACATCTCAAATAATGTCCTCTTTTTCTTTAAGAAAATGGTATCAAAAAGAAAACAGAAGGTTTCTCTAAGTTCCAGATCCAAATATCACAATCATAAGAACAAAACCTGAAACATATAACTAGCAGATTTTTCCAGTAAATCTAAGGCAAGGTGGTACTTCATAAATGCAGACAGCTGGATGCTAATTTACATAAAGATTTATATTCCAACTAAAATAAACTAAATATTTGCCCCAGAAGTCCCACCTATTTGAAAACTGGCAGAAAGGACTGACCTGTGTGCTAATGAATCTTTGATTTTTAAAAAGTTAAATTAATTATGCAACTGATTTTTAAAGGGTAAAATACCTTTAATGAAGTCACCTTTATTGAATCAATAGCAATTTCTAAAAGTTCAATTAATATATAATTATTTCATTTGATTCAAAAAGCAAAATCCTTTTGATATGTTTCTCTTTCTTTCTCCATCTATTTTCCCCACCCCACCCTGCATTCAACTCAAAAACACCTTAGCACCCATCATATATAAAGCACCAGAATAAGATGAATAAAGCAAGGCTCCTGCCCTCAAGGTATTTGCAATCTATATAGACAGAAAAACAACCCTCCAGAATATCCAGACAGCACAAAATAAGCTCTGTATTAGTAGCACAAAGAAAGCATTGTAGGGGAAACCAAGAAGAAATCTTAAAACGTTCTTGGATTCATGCTCCTTAAACTGAAAGAAAAAGTGCTTTCATATTATCTTCATGGTTTGTAAGCCCTACTCAGGTTTCTTTTAGCAAGTGAGTAAAGTCTGACTGGAGTTTGGCAGTGGTTCTGGCATCCTTGCAAATTAATTTGTTTCTGCATACGGACCTTTTATAGAAAAATCTTTTCTATAATAAAAGGAGAAAAATACTCCAATCACTTATGGACATGGTACAAGTAGAGCAGCAGAGCGGTGACCTGTGGCAGTGAATTAAAATCTTTGGGCTCTTCCCTAAAAATAGGGGTGACTCTGAGCTGTGGTGGACCTTGAGATCAGAGAGATTCAAAGTGGGGAAATCCCAGCAGGTGGAGAATCTGTTCATCCTATCTGAACTATGAGCACTGCTGGAACAGGTATAGTTAGACCGGGGGGACAGCCTGTACTTTCTCCTTCGACCTCTACTAATTACTACTGTTCTAGTTTGCTAGCTGCTGGAATGCAATACACCAGAAATGGAATGGCTTTTAAAAGGGGGAATTTAATGAGTTGCTAGTTTACAGTTCTAAGGCCGAGGAAATGTCCCAATTGAAACACGTGTATAGTAATGTCCAATCAAAGGCATCCAGGGAAAGATACCTTGGTTCAAGAAGGCCAATGAAGTTCAGAGTTTCTCTCTCATCTGGAAGGGCACATGGCGAACACAGTCAGTTTCTCTCTCGGTTGGAAGGGCACATGGCAAGCAAGGCATCATCTGCTACTTTCTCTCCTGGCTTCCTGTTTCATGAAGCTCCCCGGGAGGCATTTTCCTTCTTCATCTCCAAAGGTCGCTGGCTTGTGGACTCTGCTTCATAGTGCTGCAGCATTCTCTGCTCTCTCTGAATCTCTCATTCTCCAAAATATTTCCTCTTTTATAGGACTCCAATAAACCAGTCAAGATCCACCCGAATGGGTGGAGACATGTCATCCCCTAATCCAGTTTAACAACCATTCTTGACTAAATCACATCAACCAGGGAGATGATCTCATTACAGTTTCAAGTATACTGTATGGAATAGGGATTATTCTACCTTTATGAAATGGGATTTATATTAAAACATGGCTTTTCTTAGGGGGCATACTTCCTTTCAAACCAGCACAACTACCTATGTTTATTGAGGCATGAAATACAAAAGTAAGTAAAGGATCCTAAAAGGATTGGGCATTTGGAAATAAAATTCATTTCTGATTTGTCAAGGATCCATAATACATAACTTTAACCCCCAAATTTACAGCCCATGGATAGTTTAACTCCATATGATTATTATCCTCAAAACACTCTATTTTCCTTCTCCAAATTTTATACTGTGGCAAATAATTAGCATCATTTGATAAATATTCATTTTACAACCTTCCTTATATAGATTGTCTTGCCCAAATTTTACCACCACTGCAAAATGAAAAGAATCAGGTGTCTAAGACTGTTAGCATTATGACTAAAAAAAGAAGCAATGGTTCCGTGTAAGCCCCAAGGACTCACCTATAGATAAAATCAGTGACCTGATTACTACTACATTATCGACATAGTATATGATAGCACTTGTCTAACATTTCCAAATTTGAAAATAATTTCAAATTTGTTATGTCATCAGAATCTTACACAATCTGCAAAAACTGAGGCTCAGCAAAGTAGAATACCTCGCCACAAGTCTCTCACTAGAAAGTGAGGAATGGAGATAGAATTCAAATCTCCTGGCTCCAGCACTGGCCAGAATGGGTTTCAGATCTCTCACAAGAGCTGTGACTGCCAAATATTATGGCTTAAGGATGCTATTATCAGGAGATCCAGAACCATTTTAATTTAAGATTAAGGGAAAAGGCAGGGTGATGTCCTTTCAGAGAGAGGGCATACAGCCCTAAACCCTTTCAGGAAATTAAGCGTTAGTAGATTTAGTAACTTTCTGAGCTGGGGGTGGGAGGCAGTTTGGTTGGGGGCCCGCAATAATTCAGTGAAGTATCCAAGCAAATTAACAGTCAGAACCAACACTTAATTCAGCATTTAGCTTATGTTAGGAGTATGTAGATAATCCATTCACCCCTCAAGACCCCTAGGGGCTAGCTACTGTATTTAACCTGAGAAAACCCAAGAGTAGAAGAATTTAGTGATTAGACCAAAGTCACAGTAGTAAGCGAGCTCTGAGCCAGGACTTAAACCCAGGCCCTGGAACATCAAAGCCCCGATTCACCAGCCTGTGCCACTTCTCAGCAAAGTTCAGTCACAATCAGAGCAGTAAACTGTTCAGCTCCACAGTGACAAGTGCCTGGAACCTTTTCAGTTTTCCAGATCCCTGCTTTTAAAACACTCTTTTTTTAGTATGGCATTAAAATTTCTGGCAGTTGGATTTATACTACATATAGAATGGGAAATTGATAGCTGTCAACCTAGAGCAATAATAAAACTAACTACAAGGTGAGGAGACTCCGAGGAGCATGACAAAGGAGAGCGTGCTGCCCTCAGAAGGTGCTGGAACACTGGCAATTCAGATTCTGCATTAGACCAAACTTCAAGGAGATTGTCAAAGTACAAGTAGAAACATAGGGCATAAATAAATTTTTAAAAAAATTAAAAATTAAAAAAGAAACACAGGGCATATTTCTCAGAACTGAGAGCATTTGTTCAAATAAAATATACTTGTGTATCGACAGCATTTTAAGCGGCTTTACCCAGAAGTGAAGAATTGTTATACACAATGAAGCGAAGAGAGAGATTTCTTAAAAGCTCATATGAACGTTCAAAGCTGATGTATGTAACCAATTAATTCTCTTTTAGTTACTTCTTCTGAGAAAAAAAGAGGTGTCAGTAGAACAGGAATCCCCGTGCTGTATTTTTATAAAATGAAAGAGCAAAGTCATTAATCAATATCCTGTTTGACCAGTCATTTTACACATATAATAGTAATTATAATAATAATAACAATACTAGCTGACACTTAATAGGCCCTTATTGTCATATCAGACATTATTCTAAGCGTTTTACTGCATTATCTCATTTAATGCTCACAACAACTCTAGGAGATCGAGCCTCTTTCTCTCCCTGTCTCCATCCCATTTATAAAGGGCTCCAGGAAGAGGATTAGGACGCATCCTGAATTGGCTGGGTCACACCTTCCGAAGCAGCCTCGTCAGAAGGCCCTGTTCACACCCACAGGAATGGATGAGATTTAAGAACATGTTTTTCTGGGCTACATACAGCTTCAAACCACCACAGTTCCCAAGGCATGCATGGCATGTATCTGCAATGCCCCCTCCCAAACTCGCTGGGATAAAGAGGTTTACATGACTACATCAAAGCAAACAACTCAGAATTCAATACTGGACAAACTTGTTCTTCGAAAAAAAGGTTTCTTGACTTTTTCTTCCACTCAGGACCCAGCTTCCCCCTATGCATCTTACATCTCTCTCCTTATCCCTCTTTTCTTTGACCCCTCCATCTCCGGAGCAAGAATTTCTTCCCCTTTCCTGGGCAGAGCAATCTAATCCAATCCAATGACCTCTCTTTATTCAAGGCCCTGCTCTGAGGCCTAGCATTTCATATCCAGAAACCTTCTCAAAGCATTTTGGCTTTCCACAGTCACTCTCACAGAGGAAGCATGACTCGGGCTTTTAGAAGAGCAATTTTCCCCTGCTACAAAATGTACCACAGATCTTGATACTCAGGAAAAGAAATGGACTTTGGAGTGGGGGTGGGGAGTTAGCTATTGCAAGGCTACAAAAGTCAAAATGTCATGAAAATCTCAGTATGCTTAATTTTTGGGGGGGGGGGGGTGGGTGAAATAATCGCAGTTTTACAGGACAGTAACAAAAACAATACAAAACCCATTCAGAGCTCCAACTTAACACTCCAAATATCCAGATCCATCATCAGGTATACTTAAATTTTAAAATAAATTTATAATGCCAAATTAAACACCCCTTTATTTCCGTTTTCTAAAAATTGACCATATTATATAATATACATATTATATAAACTTTGCTGTGTCTGGCCTGTCTCCATATTCCTTCTGAGTCTCAATGGAAAGCCAGGAAGAAAAGAGTCTCCTTGGCCAACAAACTTAACAGCCACGTGGCTCCAAAAGTCTGCCAGTTCCCAGGGAGGCTGCTTCCTGACAAAGACTGCCTGGAGGGGCTGCCACTCCCGTGTCCCATGGGTATGCTTGCCATGTCTCCCATCATTTCTGTAATTAGTCATCTAAAGAGACTTATTAACATCTCTGGATTTTTTCACATAAAAATGAAGCTAACACATCGCCCAAATGCTGCTGCATAGATGACTGGGAAAACATGAAATTGTTCAGTTTGACTGCAACTCTGCAGCATAGAATGTTCTCCAGGAAAAGCAGCTGATGCGCTCAGTCTCAGCCAAACCTGCAAGCAGTTTTGTCTTAACCCTCTAATGGCAAAAGTGTAGCTTGGCAGTGCGAGGAAGAGAATAAACACAAACTTTCTAGGAAAGGGTTTTCGAGACGGTAGGTAACAACTGGCACACCAGGTAGCACTTGAGCAGCCAGTGGGGCACAGGCTTTAGAGGAAAACAGACCTGGGATCTTGTCTAACCCCGAGCAGGAAGCCGTGGGCAAACCATGCAAGCTTCTCATTTTCAGTTTCCTTCTCTGAAAAAGGAGAGAATATCTACCATGCTGGTGCACAGATTGGAGATAAAAAACTCGCCCAACATATACCACCCACATGGGGAGGAAGGCAATATGAGGTAGCTGTGATCGCTATTATACCCATTGCCAGAGTTGAGATTTATTTTTAAAAAATAATTATTGAACATCTACTGCATGCCAGGCCTGGGATTACCACTAGGGGCAGTGGGGAACAGATCAGGCCCAGTTCCAACTCTATAAAGCTTTTATTTTAAGGAGGAAAAACTGGCCTTAGACACCACATTTTTATTAATTAATTAATTGCTATTGAGGTTATTGATAATTTAATTGATTTAGTGAACGTGTTTAAATGTATTCATTAAAAAATTTCTATTTATTAAATTATAAAATTTTAAATACCAACTATTAATGAATGATTTTTAACATTGATTTATTACAATCATGACAAATGCTCTGCAGGATCAGTATGAAAAGATTCAACAGAGCTAGGTCAGCTGGAGTTCATTTCCTAAGCTGGTGGGTAGTGGATGCAGGTCAGGAAGATACCGCGAGCAAGCGTCATCCAAGCTGGCGTGTGGCGGTTGTGAGCGAAGCTGAGGCCCGAAGGTTGTGAGTTAAATGGAGAGAGGCAGAAGTGGAGGTGGGTGCCGGGTGAGCCACATGGCTGAGACCTGGGAGCAGCAGTGCAGGAGGCCAGTGAGGCCGGACCACAGCGAAGAGGGGGTGGGGAAGGGGGTGGAGGACCAGGCCGGTAGACCTGCAGTCTTGCAGGCCTTGTTTAGGATAGTGGACTTTATTCCTAAAATAAATGGGAAGTCATTGAGGACTTATTTAGCAGGGGGGTGGGATTTACCCAGCTTTTGTATTAAATCCATTAGTCTGGCTGCTGCACGGAGGAGGCACTGGAAGGGAACCCACATGTAACTGTAGAGCCATCATTAAGAGGCAGTTACTAGAGCCCAGGCAACAGATAGTTTTAGACAATGAATAAAAGAGATATGTTGGAATGGCCGTACGAACCCTGCAGTCTCCTAAACAATTTCTCAAACTTGTCTGATGATGAGACTCTGAGACTTGGTAAAAATGCAGGTTCCCAGGTTCCCCCCTCTGGACATTCCGCTTCTGTTGGGTCTGGGGCAGGGCCTGGGAGTCTGTACTTTACACAAACTTCCCAGATGATTCTTCTCATCACGCAAGTACACTGAGAAATGTAGCTTCCTTGCCCTTGTAAAATAAATCTGGATTTCTAGAGCTAGTACTCTTCATCCAGCAGAGGCTCCAGGTATAAATTCTCAATTCACATAATGTTTTTCCTACCCAGAATTGAAAGGACTTCAGTTATAATATTTCCAATGTTCAAATCATCTAAATCATTTTCCTTGCTTGCTTTAACTTTAAATTGGTTTATGAAACATATTGTACAAACAGATTTTACAATGATTACTCAGATATTTTATTTAAATATGACTATCGATTAGCTAACTAAAGATATCCATTTTTGCTGGTTAAGATTCTCATATGTTAATTGTAAAAACATTCGTATCTTTATATTTTCCTACAATCAGAAAAGTGTTTAGTAACATAGATTGTTACTATAGCAACATTGATATTTGTAATAACTTTCTACTTGATATTTTGTGAACATTCACAGTTTTGAAGCTGATCAAATAGTATTTAAGTTAGTCTTTAATATTTAAAATTTAAGAAACTCCTATATCTCAATTTGTAGATTTTTTTTTCCTTGTCTTAATTTTAAATTAGTTTGTGAAACTTGCTAGGCAAATACAGGTATTACAATAATTATTTGAATACTTTATTTAAATATGCCTAAGATACCTATTTTGGGTGGTTTGAAGTGTATTGTTTATTTTCTGAAATAAAAACATTTTTTAAAAAAACACCAGCATATAACCATTAAAGTCACTATTATAAGTTATGATGTACATGAAAATAATCTGTCAGTATTTTCTTAAACAGTGTTGCTTGAAGTATGAATTTTGAGGAGCATTAATAGCTGTACAGTTGTGAAGAGAAGTGAGAGACAGGCACTCCCTGGCTGGGGGAACTCTGCAAGGGGCTGCTGGAAGCAATGGCAATGAAAAAGAGCATCAATCTAGACGTATGCTTTTTGTAAGTCATGCAGAGCTCAATGACACCTCCACAAACTTTGAACTTTGCTACTTGCCCCCAACCTATGCCAGTTCCTCCAGAGCAAGATATCAAGAACTTGCACAGATTACGTCCTTGGAAAATTTTTTTCAGTACTGGTCTGGTAGTGTATTCTCCAGTCAAAGCGAGGAGGAATCTTTTATTTTTTTATTTTTACATATTTTTAATGAGATATCTTCACACACCATACAACCCATCCAAAGTATACTAACAGCAGTTCGTAATATCATCACATAGTCATATATTCATCACCATGATTATTTTTAGAACATTGCATTATTCCAGGAACAGAAAAAAAAGAAAAACCCCTATACATCCCATATCTCTTATCCCTAGTATTGCACTCTACCCAATTTTAAGACTGGCAATAGAGGTAGGTTAACTAAGACAGTGTAGTATTGACACTGTTTGTTCAGTGGAACAAAACAAGCATCCAGGAGTAGATCTGTATAAACATGGGCAACTGACTTTTTTTTTTTTTTTGGAAACATCGTTATACAATCATTATTAAAGATGAGGGCTACCGGATTATAGTTCAACAACCTTAAGCATTTCCTTCTGGCGACTCTAAAACACTAGACTCTAAAAAGAAATATCTATATAAGTCAGTATTTCTTAGATCCTAATTTCAAGGAGTAATCTTTTTGAAATCTATCTATCCAGTAGCACTTTCTCTCTATTCATCCACAAAGAGGCAGCATGGCATAATGGTACAGAGAATAAGTATAAGAATCAGCGTCCCAATGGGCAAACCCAGCTGTTTTACTTATTAATGGGAGAAGTTATTTAACTTTTCCGTTTTTCAATTTTCTCATCTGAAAAAGGGATAATTATGGTGGCCACCTGTATTGGTTTCTTTAAACTGTGCAGTAAAGTGCCACAAACTGGGGGTCTTAAAACCATGGAAATTTATTCCTTCACAGTTCTAGAAGCTAAAAGCCCCATATCAAGGTGTCAGCAGCGTCATGCACCCTCAAAAACCTGTAGGGGAGAAGCCGTTTTTGCCACTTCTAACTTCTGGTGTTTGCCAGCAAACCTTGGCGTTCCTTTGTTTGGCATTCTTTTGTTTGTGGTACGTCAATCTAGTCCCTACCTCCATGTCCTCATGGCTTTCTCCACTGTGTGTCTGTCTTCACATCGTGTGCTCCTCTCTGTGCCCTCTCCTCTTCTTATAAAGACACCAGTTGTATTGGATTAGGACATGACTTTCATTCAGTATGACCTCACCTTATCTTGAACACATTCCATCTTGTGTAGTGTGTAATAACCTGGAGAATATCTTTTGTTGGGAACACACATTTCACTCACCTTTGCATGTTTTTCACAGACCAAACGATTATAATTTACCATTCATATTCTTCTCGTTGGACTACTGGATGGATTTCTAATTGTCGCAAGCTTGTGTGGGCTACAGCTCTTCATTTCAGTTAGGCACAAGTATGCTTTGCTTGGCCAAACCTAGGTGATTGAGAAATCTTGATCTTCATGTCAGGACTCACTGTAATGCCAATCAATAGAGTCAGAACCAAAACTGAGGGAACGTCAACCTCTGAGGAGGAAAGGTACTACAAATAACCGTACATTAGTGAAGTACTTGAGAAAATATACAAAAAAAAACCCTCAACATTTATTTGTTGACAAAGCCTTTATAGAACAAACTGATGGATATTATCTCTCTTCATTTTGGTATTATTAATGTGTCCATTCTTTATTTAAAGACTGTCCTTGGTACTTAACTAATTATATATTCCACATTGTGAAAGAAGAAACAAAAGGGAAATGATCTTTTATGCAACAGTAACTGGCTTTCCCATAAAAGATAATGACTCTAAGTATCTTTCTCTTAAAGAAATGACTGAAATGTAAATTAGCAGTCAACAAACAATTATACTGTGCAGTTCCAAGGGCCAGTGAAAACTTTCACCTTCAAAACAAGGTATTCAGTCTTCAAATGTGTTCCTCTGTCACTCAATCAGTCAACAAATATTATCAAAGCCTATCACATCCTGAGCACTATGCTAGCACTGGGGAGCGCCACTGATAAACTAGTCAGATAAGGACCAAAAAAGGATATTAAGAAGGAGAGGCAGGGTAGGGGTAACTTGGATGACAAACTATTTGAGGTAAAGTAGAATGGCCTCTCTGAGGCTGTGATATTGAAACCGAAGCCTGAAGAATGGGTGGACAGGAGGCACTCCAGGCAGAAGAAAAAGCAAATGCCAAGTCCCTGAAGTGATTCGGGGCAAGGAAGACCTGTGCGGAGATGGTTGTGGGCCATGGGGAGGGTGGCTCAAGATGCCTGTAGAAGTGAGGTTCAGGTGTCAATCTGGGCCAGTTGATGATGCCCAGTTGTTCTGCTGCTTTGGACTTAAATCACCAACATGTGAATGTCATCTATGGCCGATTCCATCTGTGCTCGGCTGAGGGGAGTGCCTTCCACAATAAGTGAGACTTAAAAGTAGAAGTCAGTGGTGCAGGGTAGTTCAGTGGTAAATTCTCACCTGCCATGGGGAGACCTGGGTTTGATTCCCCACCCATGCAAGCCCACCCTCCCCCCAAAAAAAGAAAGAGTAGATATACAGCTGGCAATCTCCCCCAAATATGGAACTAGGCCAATATTACATGATTGGAATTTATTACAAGTCTTCAAAGTGATTTTACCCTCATTTACAACACCTAGATTCTTTTTTTTAACTTTTTTTATTATATAGCATAACATATATACAAAGTAAAGAAATAAAATGGCAATGGCTTTCAAAGTACTCTTCAACAAGTAGTTACAGGACAGATCTCAGAGTTTGTCATGGCCTACCATATGATCCTCTCATATTTTTCCCTCTAGGTGCTCCAGAATATAGGAAGCTAGAGGGCTTAAATATATTTTTATCATCACAATCGACTTTTTTTCCTTCTTTTTTGTGAAAAATAACATATATACAAAGAAGTTATAAATTTCAAAGCATAGCACCACAATTAGTTGTAGAACATACTTCAGACTTTGACTTGGATTACAATTTCACAATTTTAGGTTTTTACTTCTAGCTGTTCTAAAATACTGGAGACTAAAAGAGGTATCAATTTAGTGATGCAGCATTCATATTCATTTGCTAAATTCTATCTTCTCTGTATAACGCCACCATCACCTTTGATCTTTCCATCCCTCTCTTTAGGGGTGTTTAGGCGATGGCGATTCTAAATTTTTCATATTGGAAAGGTCTGTCACTAATATGGGGTAGGGAGATGGAACTATCTGATGTTCTGGAGAGGCTGGGCTGGGCTTTCAGACTTATCTGGACCAGGGACCCATCTGGAGGTTGTAGGTTTCTAGAAAGTTCTCTAGTGCATGGAACCCTTGTGGAATCTTATATATAGCCCTAGGGCTTCTTTAGGATTGGCTGGAATGGTTCTGGTTGGGGGTTGGCAGGTTATGATAGGTAGCAAGGTCTAACTGCATAAGAGCAACCTCCAGAGTAGCCTCTTGACTTTATTTGAATTCTATCTACCACTGATACTTTATTAATTACACTTCTTTTCCCCCTTTTGGTCAGGATGGAATTGTTGATCCCACTGTGCCAGGTCTGAATTCATCCCTGAGAGACATCTCCCACGTCACCAGGGAGACTTTCACCCCTGGATGTCATGTCCCAGATGGAGGGAGGGTAATGATTTCACTTGCAGAGTTGGGTTTAGAGAGATTGAGGCCACAGAGCAACAAAAGAGATCCTCCAGAAGTAACCCTTAGCATGCCTATAGGTAGTCTAAGCTTCTGCACTACTTACATAAACTTCACAAGAGTAAGCCTCATGATCTAGGGCATGGCCTATTGATTTGGGTGTCCCTAAAGTTTGACACAGTATCAGGGGATTCCCTGATGGTAAGGTTTGATAGTTCCATAGCCTTTCTCCCCTCCCTCAGGGGACTTTGTCAATACTTTTTGATTATCTGCTTAATGTACTCTAGGATGTACCCAGGCATTACAGTAATCTATACAGGATTAAAGGACCTCTTTTTTATTCTGTACTCCCTGTGTTTCAAATATTCAAATGAACTATACATGTAAGTTGAATTTGAGTATGCACTACAGAAAATTTCAGTTCCAGACCAAATAAAACTTTCTTCCATTGGTCTCAAAGAGTATGTGTGGCTCTAAAATATAGACACTGTCTTCCTTACCCCTATATTCTGAATTACTTTAATCCCTACTTCTTCAGCTTCATTCTTATCTCTAAATATCAGGTTTTATATATATATATATATATAACAGCCTCTAAAAATCTAGAAATAATAATCACCACTCGGACTTAATCTAGGCCCTTGTTTTCTTATAAACATTTTCTAAAGGTGACCATACCATTGTTGTTCTTTTGTTTCTGGCTTATTTTGTCTCACCAAATGCCCCACATGTTCATTCATATCGTTGCATGCCTCATGACTTTGTTCCTTTTTTTGTAGCGGCACAACCTTCGTTCATAAATTTACACCATCATTCACCAATCTACTTCTCTGTCAGTGCATCTTTCAGCCACCTGCATTTATTGGGCATCATGTAGAGGGCCCAAAGTCCACAGTCCAACAACATTCTCAATTTTAGATAATTTCATTGTTCCCAAGAGAAATAAAACCAATAAACACACCCTCACCAAATAGGAACTCTAAACCTCCTCTTAACTCTTGTCCCTTCCCCCATTATTTACCTCTGCTGTTGCCGTGGTAGTGCTGATGGTTTCCTTTTGAATATAGCTCATAGCATGCAATAGCAGTTTTCCCCCTGTACCCTGGATTCAAACACTCTTTGTACAAGAATCATATCTTTGAAGTAATTCTTGTGAGAACTAGTTCATATTTCTAGTGTTAATCAGTGGGACACGTAGGTCTATACAACCCCTTTCAATCTTGCTCATCTAACACCTAGATTCTTAACGTGCTGTACCTCATAGCTCTTCACTTCTCCACCCATTTCTGGTAATGCAACTCTACCACTCCAATAATGTATTAATATAAATATAAATGCAACATTATCAAGAGAAAGAACATACGGATATTGATCAAATGTATTGTTGTACACAAATTAGGTGTCCTGTGCTGCCCTTTCCAAACACACAGAGAATGAAATGATCTAGTCTTAACTCCATGGCTAAGTAGTTATGCAACCTCGAATAAGGTTTTACCGTTCCTGTACCTAACTGTTCTTATCTACACAACAGAATGGGTAAAGGAAAGGATCTCTAGTTCTTAAAATAATTTATAATTTAATATTATAGCTAATTGAGATTCCCTCGGTCCTCATATTTAACTTCATATTTGATCCGTGTGAAAAGACCATCCTACAGAAAGCCAAGAAGCCTGGCAGAAATCCCAAATTCTCCACCAAACAGATGTGTAATCATAGAACTGGCTTAACCTCACTTTCCCCATTTGTTGAATGGAATAATAATAATTCTCATCTTCCTCTCTCAGTGGTCTTTTTTTTTAAATTTTTATTAATAAAACCAATCAACATAAAATATGAATATTTTTTTCTTCATATAGTTGTATAATTCATCACCATGATCATTTCTTTGAACATTTGCTTCAATTGAGAAAAAGAAAGAAAAAGAAAACAGAAAAAAAAATTCATACATACCATACTCCTTACCACTCCCTTTCATTGATCACTAGTATTTCAATCTACTAAATTCATTTTGACATTTGTTCCCCCTATTATTTATTTATTTTTAATCCACATGTTTTACTAATCATCCATAAGGTAGATAAAAGAAGCATCAGACACGGGTTTTCACAATCACATAGTCACATCGCAAAAGCTATATCATTATACAATCATCTTCAAGAAACATGGCTACTGGAACACAAGTCTACATTTTCAGGCAGTTCCCTCCAGCCTCTTGGTTGTGCCTTAACTAAAAAGGTGATATCTATTTAATGTGTAAGAAAAACCTCCAGGGTAACCTTTCGACTGATTCTGTTTGGAATCTCTGTCACTGACACTTTATTTTGTCTCATTTCTCTCTTCCCCCTTTCGGTTGAGAAGGGTTTCTCAATTCCTTGGTGCTAAGTCCCAGTTCATTCTAGGATTTCTGACCCACCTTGCCAGGAAGGTCCACACCCCTCTCAGGGGTGTTTTGAGGACTGGAGAAGTCATGTGAATGCACTTTGTAATCTGCATAGTAGGAGAGAAATTAGAAGAGCAGTTACTGTTAAAAGTAAACTTTTGAAACACTTTATACATTATCACTTTCAACAGATTAAAAGCTGTGTCCCTATAATTTATAGTTCATCACACTTGACTTGCTTGTGCTGAGTAAATAAATGATAGATTGTTATTGAAACACGCTCAGTGTAAGAATGAAGAAACCTGGAAAACAAGTGGAAAGAGGAAATTCAAAGACAGAGGAGGAAGAAAGGCGAAGGCAAAATAAAGTTAGGAAAATGAAAGGCAAGTTTTAGAAATCACAGGGAGGGGAGGGAAAGTGGGCATCAGCAGGGCACGGGCAGGAGCCAGCGAGACTGGGGGCGGGGGTGGCTGGCGAATGGGTGGCTAGTCCAGTGACATGACAAGCAGTCATCAGGCCGGGGAGGGGAGGAGAAGGAGGGGCTTGGCGGAGGGCAGAGGCAGGGCATGACATAAAAGAGAGAATACCCTAGCTGGTTGATGTCACCACGGATCTCCGACGGCCGGGGTAAGGAAACCCAAAAGGGAATAACGTGAGGGAAGGTCAGCCGCTGAGTCCGCACCCGGGCTCGCGAGGGAGGCGCACCCACCGCATAAGGGGGACTCCCCGCAGCGCCCGGCGGACCCAGCACCATGTGCGAGCTGTACAGCAAGCAGGAGACCCTGGCGCTGAGGAGGAAGCACATCGGGTAAGAACTCCCCCACGAGCCGCAAAAAGGGAGAAATCAGTGCCGGGAAAGAGGTGCTGGAGCGGAACGCGAGCTAGAGACCAGGTCCACCCAGGTTCCTGAGTGCGCGAAACGCCGCGCGCCGCCCTCCCGCTGCGCCTGCGCACGCGCACAGCCGGCCGCGCCTCCGCCGACAGGGGCCGCCGGGGCCGCGCAGGAGCCGCGCTGGGGGAGCGGGGGGGGGCGCCCGCGGCGCCCGCAGGGCCGAGCCGACGCGCACCTCCAACCCGGGGGGGGGGCGGGGCTCAGCCGAGCGCGCCGCCGCCGCCACCCCGCCGGCTCCACCGCGGGTCCCGAGAGGAGTTGACCCATGAGGGATAATGGCTCTAAAGGGAGAGTACTATCTCCAGCCCCAACCCGAAAAACTTTTGAAAACTGCGGTTGCAGAAATATCTTTGGTGATGACTGTGAAAACTAACTCATTCTGACAATTTTTGTTTAAAGTGAACTTTTCCATCCTTTGCATGCTTGGTTAAGGGTAGAGGGTTATTCCGGTAGAAAACCTTCGAAACTTCGGAAACTTCATTCGCAGATGCAGCCCACCGACCCTGGGATCCTCAACTATGTCCTCACGTCATTTTAAAAATGAGACGTTCTAAATCGCTTGTGGTGATGAATGCACAGCTCGGTGATGACACTGTGCAATTTAGATGATTGTATGGTCTGTGAATATATAATATATCTCAATCATGGTGCATTTAAAAAATGCAACGTTCTCCCTAGTCTGCTTTTATTTTGCCCGTGTTTTAAACAACTTGGTAATACCGTGGTGTGGGACTCAACGTGGAGCCAGACCTGAGCTCTGCTGCTAGTTGCGTGTCACGTTATCTGTGTGACCTCTGCCCAATTACCTTAAGTTCCTCTTGGATGAAAGCAGGAATAGCATTCTTCATAGGCACGAACCCATGAGATTTGTGTTAGTGTGTTAGGGTATATGTAAATATGCTTTTAAAAGGGTATATGTAAATATAAATGATTGTGCCCATTAGACAAACTCCTTGTTACTGTGAAGTCAACTATCTACAAATTTACATGTAATTAACTGTGAATTAATTACATTAATTAATGCAGCTGGACTGATGGAAAAGCGGGAGGATTGGGAGTCACCAGAAAAAGAAGGACCAGTACCGTCTTCTGAGAAATGTGGGCGGTTTCTCGGCAGGCTCCTGTTGTCAGCCCCGGAGGCTCGGGATGGCATGGGAGACCACATGTTATTTGAATCTTTCTCAGGCAATGGGATCAAAATGGTTAAATTCCTCTCGCCGGCTATCCGGTCACCACACCTTTTTCTAATCACCTCTACTTTCTGTTGGTTTTAATCCCATGTAGTTAGATCCCAATGAAAACCTGATCATTTCTGACATGAGTAGAACCAATTCTGTAAAAGGGGAAAGGAAGGAGAATTTTACCTTGAAAGCTGAGGGATATGGTGGAACGTACGTTAAGGCAAGATGAAATCTGCAGGTTTCAAGCCAAATCCATAACAAAGGTGTTCCTTGGATTTTAACTTGTTGATAGAATTTGGCAGCTGAGTTTGAACCAATTAGAAATTCTCATTAAACATTATTTTCTTCTTAACTGCTGATGCTTAATACAAACACCAAAGATTAACACAATTAATATTGGGCAATTTTTAAATTAAAAATTTTTTTATCACAAGAATCAAAATACTTTCTAAACACTGGCATATCAATTTAACGTGTAACTATGCAATTATCCCAGCACTATTCCAATGTATGTGGTATTTTTTGTGCACACCAAATCACTTTTAGTTAAATGTCCATAGAGCCCAAAGCAGATTCATTGTGATGTTTCTTTGCTGCTAAACTTTACACTCCAGATGGTCATCAAAAAAAAAAGAAGAAAAAAAAGGGGTAATTTTTTATTATGCTCAAAAGCGTGGATTAGGGGGTTGTCTAATAGCCACAATCATTTATATAAAAAGCTCCATCAGAGCGTTTGACTCAAGTTACTTACTTGCATTTCACGTTTAGAGGTATTCATTTCTTCATAAATTAAATTACAGACAGAACGTTGGGCTGGTAGATGGGGCTATGGCATAAGACAACCTAGTTTCAAATTCTGTTTTGTTTTTTTTACTTACTGGCTGTGTAACCTTGAACAGTTATTTTTCTGTGCCTTGGTTTCCGCATCTATAAAAAGATGAGAATGATAATTCCTGTCTGGGTAGGGAGGATTAAAGAAGACATTTGTAAACTATATAACACAGTTTCTGTAAACTATATAACACAGTTTGGAGTTTTTCTCCAAAAAAAAGAGAAAAAGGTTGTTGTTGTTTCTGGTAGAAAAAAGCTTCCCAAGGAAAATTTTATTATTGGTTTATTGATTAGAGCTGTCACAGAAGTTAATCTGTGGTGCTGAAGAGAATTGTTAAATCATGGTAAATTTAATATAATAAGCATAAGAAATTGGAATAGTGTTAAGATTAAGGTAAAAGGCAACAGGCTGATATAAAATGGAAAAAAAAAACAATACATGTCACCAGGTTGTGTTTTCCCTTACCTTTATGTAATCGTAATTTTCCACTGATAGTGACCTTCATTAAGAAGGAAAAATACTGAGCCGTCCTACCAGACCAAAGTGCTTTCCTTTCATTATTTCTAGGCCCTCGTGTAAAGTTTTCTTTGCTGCGGATCCCGTCAAAATAGTGCGAGCCCAGAGGCAGTACATGTTTGATGAGAGAGGCGAACGCTACTTGGATTGTATCAACAACGTTGCCCACGGTAAATGTCCTGCCTGTTGTGCTGGGAAGGATACAGTTATGGGGCATGGCAGACCTGGGACTGTTCATATTTGTTCCAGGAATTGCAGTGGCTGCAGTGCCTTTGTTAAGCAGCCAGCAGTGCTAGCAGGGAAAAGTTGCAGCAAAATGTGGAAGGGAAAGAAACTCCTTTCCTTCGCTCCTTCCTTCCTCCTTCCTTCCCTGCCTCCTTTTTTTCTCTTTTCCTTCCTCCCTTCCTCCCTCCCTTTCTTCCTCCCTCCCTCCCTCCCTCCCTTCCTTCCTTCCTTCCTTCTTTCCTTCCTTCCTTCCTTCCTCCCTTCCTCCCTTCCTCCTTCCCTTTCTCCCTCCCTGCCTCCCTTTCTTTTACTTTTCTTCCTTCCTCCGTCCCTCCTTCTCTCTCTTTCTCTCTGCCTCTCTCTCTCTCTCCCTCTCTCCGTCCCTTCCTTCTTTCCTTTCTTCCTTCGTGTTTGCTTCAGAATTCCTCTCATTTCCCAGGCACTAAAAATTGTAATTTAGTTTTTGGACTTTCGTCTGTTAAATTTCAGTGGGACACTGTCACCCTGAAGTGGTCAAAGCTGCCATGAAACAGATGGAGCTGCTAAACACAAACACTCGATTTCTCCACGACAGCATTGTTGAGTACGCCAAGCGCCTTGCAGCAACCCTGCCAGAGAAACTCTCTGTTTGCTATTTTACAAATTCAGGGTATGTTTTGGGGTTTCCCAGTCCCACTCCCACTCCTACCAATCTCTTCATCTCCTCTCCTGCCATACCTTTCTTCTTGAAACGTGATGTCTAAACAGGTGTCCTAAGATCTTTGCCATTTACTACGTGACCACGCAGCAGGGACCTGACCTTCTTGGTTTCTCTGCTTTGCTGCATGAGCCTGCTGTGCGCAGGGCACTGGACATATGCACCAAGGCTTTTGAGCACAGCCTATGACAGCTGTGCATGCTGCAGAACTTTTTATTGTCACAGTTTCCTTGGAGAAAGATGGGAAAAATATACCCTTAAGTCTCCCTAAAGGATAGACACTTGGGTAGTAACCATGGTAAAAAATATTCAAACCTAGTGAGTCAAACGATGCTCACCTCTTTGGGCAGTAGAATGAGTAGTTAAGATTTGATGGGCCACATAGTATTTTCAAAGCATAAATGAGGAATTTTAGCAAAGTAAAGACTCTATTAAACAAGCTATAACTTTTGTAAGATTTTTAAATTTGTTTATTTTCCTGGGCAGTTGAGCATATTTTCCCCAGCACAAATACAAGGAAGGAAGGAGGAAGTTCAAGTGATTTGAACATGTTCCAACATCTTAGTTCTGTAAATTCAAATTATTATCCATCCATTCTATGAAATATGATGCAGATGTTAAAAAGTATGTTTTCGAAAACAGTAACATGAACAAGCTTGCAAAGCAATGTTAAGCTATATACACAGCAGAAGCTCATATTTTTAAAATTATACATGTTACAATTGACTATTAGAAATTCAGTAAATGTTTGATTATATGATTCTATGATTCACTCTTCTCTTTTCAGTGAGATGTTTTAAAACCAAATTTATAATCAAAAGATCATTCTCCTTTTTTCTTATAAAAATATGTTGGGATCTAGCTTGTTATAAAGAATTATTGTCTTCAATAAAGGAAATATCATATTTGACTTTCATTTCTGAAGAATCCTGAAGAATCTTATGCTATCAAAAAAGGTTAGCCCAAACATCACAGTCCCATAGAGAAGAAGAGCAGAGGCTGGGATAGTACAAAAAATATTGTCTCAAAGTCAGACAGGCTTTGTTGTGAATCCTGGCTCTTCCTCTTTCTAGCTGTGACACCTTATTCTGCTCACTTAACCTCTCTGAAACCGCTTCCCCATCCAGTAAAAGTAGATAGTGATATTTGCCTTACAGAATTGTTCTGAGGGAAAATACAAATAAAACTCTCAGCATGATGTCTGGCATATAGTAAATAGTCCAGAACTGTTTATTTTCTTTCTCTTGTCTGGTTATTTATTAAGATGCTGTAAATCAGATTTAAAAAATTATGGTCTTCATTTCATAGATAAAAATAACTAATGTTAAACATTGGATCAATACAATATAGTCTGTTAGCCAAGCTCACGGCCTTAGACTCCCATTCCTCCTGCTGGGATCAGTCTTCTTGTCCGCAAAGTTAGTCACCTACTGACTCAATTGAACTGGGCTGGAGATTGAAATAGCAGCAGATTCTTCATTTTTGTTCGTTTTCTTCCTGCATTTCTTCTTCATTGAAAACATCTGGGGCACTTGTATGAGAAGGGTGAAATGAGATTTTAGGGTGGGGGGGGATCGAAGATGATAGATTTTGGGATGATTTTAACCTTGCAACTTTTGTCATTAAAATTTTGGTGTTTTTAAAAAGAGACTATATTATATTGACCCCTCTCTCTTATCTGTTATCTTATTAGCTCCGAGGCCAATGATTTAGCCTTACGCCTGGCTCGGCAGTACAAAGGCCACCAAGATGTCATCACTCTTGACCAGTAAGTCTTAATGCAAGACTTAAGACGTCTTAAGTCTTAGGTCTTAAGACTTAAGAAAAGAAAGAAGAGGAAGAAGCTCCTTCAGAGAAAAAGTTGTATTGATCCTTTCCAAACTAATACTCTAAGCGGGTGTAGAGGAGGGTGGGTATATGGTATAGGATATTTATTATTGACTAAGGTGTCAACTCCGGCTTAGGCTCAGAGAATCGTAATTCCCTGTAAGCACTGCCGATGGGGGGGCTCTGCTGGGTGCTATGGGGCCTCTTTATATTTCACACGTTAAATACTTGTTAAGCTACTACTACGTGTAAGCGAGTCAACTAATCTTTTTTTCTAAAAAAAAATACAATTCAGTTTTCAAAAATCCAAACATCCCATTCGCTCTTGTGACTATCCACTATAATGAATTTAGAAGGTAATTTAGAGCAAATGTTTTTAAGAAGAACAAGCGGCTAAGTAAAATTTAGTACTTTCTCGTTTGTTTCTATTCTTAATAGTTACTACTTAATCTTACCTGTCAAACATGAAGTTACAACATTTTATTTATTGTATTCACTATCTGAAGGTTGGCCTGGGACTTGGATCATTTAGGCCAGTGAACGTAGCTTTCCTCCACTTTAAAAAAAAAAAAAAAAGCTTTTGAACTTGAAATCTGACAATTGCCTTCTTTACTAGGGAATTAGATTTTCTTTTCATTTTCTTTTTCTCCACCCTCCCTCCACTCACCACCTGACTAACCTCAGATGCAGAGGACTAAATCAAACATGTGCCTCATTTCTTGGACTTTTTTATGTTCCCCTCATTTTATGTGGGTGTATAAGTTTTCTATTGATGCTCTAACAGATCACCACAAAATTTCAGTGGCTTATAAAAAACAGAAATGTATTCTTTTACAGTTCTCTATGTCAAAAATCTGAAATGGGTCTCACTAGGTCAAAATCCAGGGGTTACTAGGGCTGCATTCCTTCTGGAGGCTCTAGGGGAGAATCCATTTCCTCGTCTTTTCCAGCTTCTAGATGCCATCTACATTCCTTGACTTGTGGGCCCCTTCCATCTTCAAATCCAGTAATCACATCACTCTGACGTCTGCTTCCATCGTCACATCTCCTTCTCTGACTTTGCCCCGCCTGCCCCCGACTTCCTTCTTTCAGTTAGAAGGATCCTGTGACTACATTGGCCCCACCCAATCATCCAGGATAATCTCTCCATATCAAGATCCTTAATTTAATCGCATGCCAAGTCCCTTTTGCCATATAAGGGGATTAGGGCGTGGGTGTCTTTGAGGGCCCATTACTCTGCTTACCACAGTTGATTTGTTCTCTTTTATTCCCATTCTTTTTAAACTCTCCCCCCACCATTTATAAGAAACTGTTCTAATGTGTTTCATGTATATCTTTTATTTCTGTATTCTTACAAAATGTGTATCCATTTATGTGCCTCTGTTTTAATTTTGCAGAAATTACTATAGTTTTGTTTCTGTTTCTGACTTAGCACTGTCTCTAGAACTCTATGTTGTTGGGTGTATATCTTTTCAATTCTTATAACTCAGCGCTGTCCAATAGAAATATAGTGCAAGTCACCTAAGTATTTTTGCATTTTCTATAGCCTCACATTTTTAAAAAGAAAAAATAGAAATTAGTTTTAATAATTTTAATACTTTATTTAACCCACTGTGTCTGAAATATTATCATTTTAACATATAATCTATAAAAATATTGAGATATTTTACATTTTTGTATATATGCCAAGTCTTCAAAATCCAGTGTCTATTTTACACTTACAGCTCATCTCAGTTCAGACCAGCTACATTTCCAGTGCTTAATAGTCACGTGTGGCAAGTGGCTGTCATATTGGACAGTGAAGGTCTACAGCATAATTCAGTTATGTTTGGTGTTTGGAATGATAAAAGTTATTAATACTTCAAATTTGCCTAATTCTAATTAATGGAGTAATTATCATAAAAATAACATCTATTTCAGTTAGTCACTGAAATAGGTCCAAATATTGGACCCTTTCAACATGTAATTCATATCAAACACTTTTTTTGTATGTCTTTGAAATCAGGCATGTATTTTGCAATTGCAGCTCATCTCAGTTCAGGTTAGCTGCGTTTAAAGAGCTCAATAGGGCGGCTGCCGTGGCTCAGCAGGCAGAGCTCCGACCTGCCGTGCTGGAGGTCTGGAGTTCGATCCCTGGTGCCTCTTGCCCATATGCAAATTAAAAAAAAAAAAAAAAAGAGCTCAATAGCCCTAAGTGGTGGATGGCTACTGCGGTGGGCATTGTAACCTTAACTACTGCATAATGTTCCCCAGTGTTGGATACCGTGATTGTCCTCTACTCCCGGTTACCACAAGCAGGATGCTGTGAGCATCCTTGTACATTCTTCTACATGTCCTCTTTCAGACCTTTCTGAACATTTCTTGGGGGTAAATGCCCAGAAACAGGATTGCCCAGCCATATAGTGTATAAAACCATAGTTAATTTCACTAAAAACTGCCAGATTGGTCTCTAGAATAATTGCACCAATCTACCCAGTGTATAATAGTTCCTATTTTCCCATATCCTCACTAGCATTTGACATTATCGAGATTTCTAAATTTTGCCAATCTAATAATTATAAAATATCTCAATGTTGTTTTTAATTTGCATTTTTCTAATTATGAGTTTGAGTACCTCTTCATTTGCTTATTATGCTTTCTTGAATTCTTTTTCTGAGAATTACCTGTTCCTATTCTCTGCCCATCTTTCTTTTGTGATTTTTATACTTTTCTTGTTGACTTCTAAATCAGAAGATCTCAACCTTGACTGTGATTAAGACTCACCTGGGGAAAAATTTTTTTTAAGTCTGTACTCCAGATCAATGAAAAAGAATCTCTGGGGGTAGGTCCCAGGAAAAAGTATATATTTTTAAGATTTCCAAGTGATCCTAATATGCTGCCAGAATTGAGAATCACCATTTTAGGCATTAGTCCCTTTCAGTTTCAGACATTTCAAATATCTTTTCCCAACTTATTATGTCTTTTAACTTGTTACGTGGTATCATTCAACAGAAATCTTTAATTGTTATAAAATCAAATAGATACAAATTTCCACCCACTTTGTTACTATTTATGTATGGGTGTACCTCTGAGCTCTTCTTCTGTTACAGTGACTTCTTTGTTGTTAATCCAATACCATATTAATTTTATTACTATGGCTTTGTAAGATGCCTGATATCTGGTAGGACAAGTCTCTCCTGTTTGCTTTCTCTACCATAATACATCTTTTATAATTTCCTTTCCAGACCTCCCAATTATATTTATGGGCAAGAAACAGAAAAAGGAATATCAAACCACCAGTAATTCAAGTGAGAGAAAAGAATTCCATAGCCACTTGATAACCTCTCATTCTTACTTCTTCTTGAAGTGGCCTCCTGTTCCTTCCCAATTGGTATTGGCCCAGTGTTTGCAACTGAAAATCCTTTATACATCATTCCAAACAGAAGCACATGCCCATTTTATAGGATGTTTTTTAATTTACTAGAATATAGCTATCAAATACACTGAAATGATACATACATACGAACCTTTTCATGAATATATAGAATTTTTTTTTTAGATTTATGCAGTCTAACTTAGCAGATATAACATAATGCAAGGAAATTTATTTTTTTCTACTAAAAAGAAATAGTCTCTGAAGCCACACACTTGGTTTTGCATGTGTTTTATTGCTTGTGTAAGAAGAACTGGACAAATTAAATGGCCAATCTTGACATGAAAAAATTGAATCCAATGTAATCAAATCTGGCACCAATGTTGACACTTTTCCTGGATGATGTGAATACTATTTTTTAGCTTTTTATTTTGATATGTTTTCAAATTTTCAAGACTGTTGCAAAAATAATCAAAACCAATACAGAGAATTCCAACATACCCCTCACCCAGATGTCTAGATCCATCACCCCTTAGCATTTACCACTCCTTCCATGCCACTCTTATCTGTTCATCTCCCTACCCATGTATCTACCTGTCTGTCTATCTACCTATTTTTGTAAACATTTGAGAGTAGGTTATATACATCGTGCCCCTTGATCACTTAATACTTTCATATGCATTTCCTAAAAACAAGTATGTAATGCAATGCTATTTTTAATATACTAGAAAAGCATCTTTCTTTGAGTAATTTTGGTTACTTCTCTTTTTCTTTTCAGTGCATATCATGGTCACCTATCATCTTTAATTGAAATCAGTCCTTATAAATTTCGAAAGGACAAAGATGTCAAGAAAGAATTTGTACATGTGGTAAGTATCTGAAGAATCCCAGAATCCAAATGTTAGACTTGAAGACTGCCTAGTGATAATCTAGTCCAACCCTTTCATTAAAATGAAACCATATAAAAGAAACTAAGATCTAAAGCAGTTATGTGATTTGCTAAAGTTAAAGAGCTAACTAATAACAAGATTGGGCTTAAAATCCACCAATGATTATAAACAATAGGCAAATTAGGATGGTGGTAGAGGATGTTAGAGCTATGATTTCAGTTAATTTTTCCATCATTGATGCTAACTTACAACTGAGTTGAATGTATATAACTCTTAAAATTCAATGGCTTTCACTAAATTATTATATAGATTTATTAAGTGAAATAAAGAAACCATCCATGTTGTTCAAACAGTGGAACTGATTTGGTATGTTTATATTTATAAAGGATTTGAGGACTTCCTTTCTTAAGAACATCAGCAAGTACCTTCTCTTGTATGTTAGAGATCTAGAAACATGTAACGGCATGCTTCAGTTTTGTGAATGAGTGCAATTTGGGATTTGATAAATATCAGTTTATTTCCATATAAATAGTTACTACGGTTTCCATTAGTTCATATTTTCAAATTGTGGAATCACACTTGTTGATTTGAATTTGCTTTTTATGGAATGGGGATGTAGTCTGGATCTGGGAGCAAATCCAAGCCCCTGTTCACAATACAAAGACTTCAGTTCTTCACAGAATTCAGAAATGTTATGGAAAAAGAATGGCAAAGGAACCTAGAGTCACTGGAATCCACATGATCGCCTTTCTAATATGCCCATGTGGGGAAATACTTTCTTTTGTCGAATTATGAGAAACAGCATCGTTTGATGTTTTCAGGCACCAAATCCAGACACTTATAGAGGAAGATATAGAGAAGACCACGCAGACCCAGCTACTGCTTACGCAGATGAGGTGAAGAAGATTATTGAAGAAGCTCATAAAAGTGGAAGGAAGGTTTGTATTTACAGCTCTGGAAATATTCTAACATCTTTTGTTAAATAAATTGAAATCATAGTGATAAATTAGGCAGGTGGAAAAGGACTAGATCTAAACTTCCTTCTGCTCTTCTCTGGTTACATTTTTTTATGGTACATATTTTTAAAAAACTGCATTATTGTATTCATGCTTCTCAAACTACCTACTTTCATTTATCCCACAAATGCAATCACTATGTCCATTCCCTCTGAGGTGAAGGATCTGGTTCATAGGGCTGAAGAAGACGGAATTAAGAAATGTCAGAGCTGAGGGTTAAAGTCCAACAAGTCCAACTGAGAGCAGTAGCAGCAGAGGTTAAGCTATAGTGAAGGGAAAAGAAGAGTCAGGGTGGCTCAGAGCTTCAGCGTCTGTGCAAACTTTGAGGGAGGGTCTACATCTGGCTAGGACGAGGCAGAGAATTTTCTTTCAATCCGGACCTGGACTTCCAAGGCAGAACCAGAATCTTCCAGACTAGGAAAAAAAAGTTTCCATTTTCTCAATCTTCACCCTACTCTCTTCAGCTTAATGTAAAGTACTCATCCTATTTTAGGGTTGCTTATGTGTAGTTGTAAAATGACTTGACATATACTTTGTCTTTAGATGGCTTATGGCATAGATGTGGCAATGAAGAGAACCTTTGTCTTAATGACTGGACAGTCATTTGCACTTCTTAACTGTTTCATCATTTTTCTTTCAAGCCATTTGTTTTTTCATATCTTTCTGTGTAATATTTATGTGCAGAGAAAAAAATGACCTAAGGTGCTAACTGTTGTGGGGTGCTCCATACTCTTTTCCTGTTCAAATGTAGCCTGTACCTCTTTACACAAACAGTAAACACTGTTTCCAGGGAGAAATATTCCATTTACAAGATCATATGGACTTTCTGCGGCTAAGAGAAGGTTTGCATAATTTTTTGAGAACATTAGCCTTCAGTAGTTATAGGATTGATGCTCTCTCCCTTAAGCTCCAACACAATAGTGAACAGCGCTTAAAGCAATGAACAAATATAAGAGAGACGCTTCAGAATATTAAAGGTACTTGTGAATTTATGGAATTTTAGACCAACAGTCTCATTTTACAGATAAATAAGCTAACTAAAAATTTACCCAAGGTAATACAATTACTATGAAATAGTCAGAACTAGAGCCATGGTTTTCTTGACTTCACATCTCATCCAGTTCCTGCACTTTCTCTTTTTACATCAGCATTTATCTATTTTCTACTTTTGCTTTCTTAGCTCTAGAATTCTTCATCTGCAGTTCCTAGTGTGAATTGCTTAATTCTGTTGTGTTAAGCCTGGTTCAGGGCAAGAACTAGAAAAAATAGCATGGTAACCATAGTGTGTTGTTGCAAACCACCCTCCCATTTCATTAGGGCAGATCCCAGTCTCAGAGCTAAGGATGGAGTCCAACAAGTCCAACTTTACCAGGCCGTGGAAGCGGGCACCACAGTGATACCTTTGTGACCTGATACCTTTGTAACTGGGTAATTAGCATTTCAGATCAAAGGCTGATCACAATAAATACTTCATCCTATTGAAACCACTCCATTTAAATTAATTTTAGGGAAATGGAAGGTACCCACTCATCTATATTTCTCATGGTAGTTTTCTTTAATACCCTAGTATTTCAGAAACTAATGCTTCAGAGCAGTTGCTTTACAAGCAACTGACTTCTTTTCTTTTCTCTTTTTAAACCAGATGGCCTTTTGTCACAGGTCTATCTCAAACCATTTTTGAAATAACTAGTTTTATAAGAAATCCTCTTTTTTAGGGGGAGGAAGGAGGATCTAATGAACTTTGACCCCATCTTCTCTTGTGTAGATTGCTGCCTTTATTGCTGAATCCATGCAGAGTTGTGGCGGACAAATAATTCCTCCAACAGGCTACTTCCAGAAAGTGGCAGAGTATGTACTTGACTCGGGTATCCTTGGTAAAACTGAGGGCACTTTGATAGTTTTTTGCTGAAAACTGCCAACATTTAGCATGCACAATTTTGTAGGGCCATTATTGAAATGCTTGCAGACTAACTGCCACTCCAGTACTTCTGGACATTCCCCCACATTCCCACAATCCAGCAAATGAAGGGTTTACATCTCTTCCTAGAGAACCTCCAACCCCCCACTCCAGCCCTGGACTGGCATCTTCTCTAATTGGCCTTACCAGTTAGCAAATATTTGAAGATTAATCCTGCTAAAAGCTACTTATTGTTCAGTTCTTTCTCTTCTCACTTAAAATACTGCAATATCACTTACTTTAAGTAGCACAAGCCCCAGCAATATAGAATATATCTAATATAGAAACTATGATTCTATTGGGAAGTCAGTGACATCTAGGGAGTTGAATAATGACATTTTGAATACTGAAATGTTTTTAATGAGGATTACAGGCTACAGGTTAACAAAAAATGTTTTTTATGTCTTCAATAATCTGTATCTTTGTGGGTAGGTTTGGGAACTTTCAGTGACCTGAGGGCATTAGATTGACTCTTTGCTTTTCAGATACATCCACAGAGCAGGAGGTGTGTTTATAGCTGATGAAGTTCAAGTAGGCTTTGGCCGAGTCGGGAAACATTTCTGGAGCTTCCAAATCCATGGTGAAGATTTTATTCCAGACATTGTCACAATGGGAAAACCAATGGGCAATGGCCACCCAATGGCATGTGTGGTGACAACCAAAGAAATTGCAGAAGCTTTCAGCAGCTCTGGGATGGAGTATTTCAATACGGTAAATTTTCTTCTCTGACTTTGAGACTAAGAGATAACAATAATGATTCATTTTACACTTTTTGCCAAAGTGATAAAAAATAAAATTCAGAGTTGTCAGCTCACCACCTCAGGACCTAGCCAAAGTTTGATCAGATTTTATTCTATTTGGCTCAGTTTTCCATGCATATTTCCTAATGTATCTTTCCCAGTCCTAAAATGTTCTTATTAGTTGTTCTAATGATAGATGGCTTTCCTGCTAACCTCTGGAAGTTATAATATTTTCATTAACAGATGATGTCTCCTTCCTGTGTATTTTGTATTATATCGAAATTGCCAAAACACTTTTAAAGTATTTAGGTGGCTTGGTACTATAAATGCTATGTGGCTGCCATATCAGGTATTTAGTTTTTGTCTTTGGAAAATTTTACTTCCTTGGTTTTGCCCCCAAAAGTCAGAATCTTTAAGGTTGGAAAAATTCTGTAGTTTGTAAAATATGCACAACTGGAATTATTATAGCTTAAGGTAAGATTCAAATCTAAGGATATAAATTGCCTGACAGAAATCTCTTTACTTAGCTGTTTTCACTAAGCTCTTGAAGGGCAGAAGCCTGTATTGCCCTCACTGAATAACACTCTCAAGTCTTTAATTCCCAATGCAAAGTCTGTTTTTTGTTTGAATGAACCAATGAATTCCCTTCATACCAGTTATGCAATATAATTTGGATTATGCAATATAATTATATGGAGAAAATAATTTGAAATGAACTTTCACTCAATTCTGAATGAGTGATTATGCTATATTCTAAACCCAAGAAACAAGGGAAAATTTTATTGAAATTATATCCTCACTTGCTTATGTTTGAAACAGATTTCTCAAGGATGAAGCAATGCCATTAATTCAACTGTTACACATTTTCTCATTGATCATTTTTTTTTTTCCATATAGTATGGGGGAAATCCAGTATCTTGTGCTGTTGGTCTGGCCGTGCTAGATATAATTGAAAATGAAGACCTTCAAGGAAATGCCACACGAGTAGGGAATTATCTTATTGAGTTATTGAACAAACAGAAGGCTAAACACACTTTGATAGGAGATATCAGGTATGTTTATTATGAAGTCATCATGTAGTGTTTTGTTTTTCCAAATTAAAAACAGATTATATTTTATCTTTATAACCCAAAATAAATGATAGAAAACAGTGAAAAACTAGAAAGAAAAACAATTCTCAATCCATAAATTAACATTTGGATGTATGTCCTTCATTTTTTTAAGTAAAACTGGGATTGTTTAGGCATGCAAAAGATAAAAAATTAAGTAACTCTAAATGATCTATTAAAAATTAGTTAAAATGCTATCCTGGAAACCTGGATGTTTTCCATAGCTGTGTATAAACACTCGTCATCATTATCATCCTGAGAAACTAAATAGCATGGAAAAAGTTGTTGTTTTTAAACCTTTTTCTTTTATAATTAAGTGGGAGTGAAAAACTGGATAACAAAAAGCTTCTTTCAAAAATTAGAAGGAGCTGTGAACACTGGGTTGGTGTCTTAGCTTAGTCAGAATCAATAACAGTTACCCATCACGTTTGGCTTCAAATTCAAATTTAGGGACAGTTGATTAATTATATTTAATTAATTGTATGTTAATATATAATTTATGTGTTACTCTATAAACCTATATATATGTATATAATAAACAGTTATATATCTTAATATATAACTATATATAATTAATATATAGTTAATTAATTATATATATGACTGTTATATATACATAATTAATTTTTGTGACAATGCAGGGCTTGATAGAGGGTGTGTCAAGTTTTCTTTCTTCACCTTCCACAGAGGTGTTGGCCTTTTTATTGGAATTGACTTAGTGAAGGACCATCAGAAAAGGACGCCCGCCACAGCCGAAGCTCAACACATCATCTACAAGTAAATCCACCCCCATGCTCGTTAGATTTCTTGGCGCTAGGATGCCCACCCAATTAAATCTTGTTTTATTTCCTTCCACCTCCCCGAGAAAGGGAAGGTTAAGACCGAGGCCCCTTATAAATGTGGGCTCCTTTCATGCGGCCTCAGTTGACATCACTGTTCTGGAATACTCTTCGTTAACATTTGTATGTACTCGATTTAGGATGAAAGAAAAGCAAGTGCTTCTCAGTGCTGATGGACCTCACAGAAATGTGCTTAAAATAAAACCACCGATGTGCTTCACTGAAGAAGATGCAGAGTCTATGGTGGGCCAACTTGATGAGATTCTATCAGGTGAGTCCACGGACTTTTAGGATGTGTCCTTCCCTACCCGATCGCTCAACCTGGATTGGTAATACACCACCTATGTGCATCTTTTACTTAAGAAAGAGTGAGGAGGACAGAAACGAATGTACAACTTTGCATTGAAAACTAGAAAAGAATAGCTGGAAATAACAACTAAATGAACTCAGTTTAATCACAGTTTTCATTTTGCACTTATACCACTCCAAATCTAAATGTTTACTAAAATATACTGTGGGTTCTTTAAATTATTATCATTTATTTTCATTTCTAATATTTGGGATATATAAAACTGCATGTTGTCATTATACCAAGCACCACAAATGCTGTAGTGAATAGCATTTCAGCCTTTCACCATTAAAATAATTGAAATGTGTTTAGTAAAACTTGTAGGCCACAGGTTAACAAACTTTTGTTATATGCTATATCATTTGACCTTGTGATTATTTCACTTATTAAAATTTAATTTTTGATGACTTTTGTCATTCAAAACGACAGCCTCTTACAGCAATTTATCTTTTCTTTATGCATATTATGCAATTAGTTAATTGTTCTAGTATTCCCATCAATATTTCAATGTTATGTGAAACAGGTGAATAGATATGTAATTCTAAAAATTTTAATCAATTCCTAATTATCTATGCAAACATATCAAAGGACAGTTGGAAGAATGATAATCATAGAACAAAATTTTTTACACTTAATCTTCCATCACACTTCCCCAGTCCCCACCCCAAACTGAAGAGCACTGAATTAGCAATCAGAAGTTTTAAATCCTGATCCAAATTTCACCATTGATTTGCTCTTAATTGGAGGGGGAAATCACTTAACCTCACTGTTAGTTAATTTCCCCACAAATAAAATGGAAATGACAGTAAATCTCAGGAGGACGTTTTGAGCATAAAATAAAATTAATTAGCAGTATAAAATCACGTTAAGAACCATAAAGCACTGTTGAACATTAGATCACTGTTGTGGTTGCTATAGTTAGCACTCCTGAGATTCGACTTTCCTGCTCCCTTATCAGCCTTTGGGATTATGATAAGGGTGAAAAGTCATGAATCAGTATAGCAGAAGAAATAGATAATTAACATTGGGAAACTTGAGGGTCAGCCTAAGTTACTTGTGATATGGTCCCTGTCTGCAGGCGCCGAGAATGCTCATACCCAAAGCTGGCAAGTGTTCCTCTCAATTCTGTGAACTCTGATCCCAAGAAGTGCCAGGTGGAAGGGTGCCACCAGGTTGAGGCAAATCTGTCACCTTTACTTAAAAATCAGTACAGAACTTGAGCATTATTCAATATGGACTCAAAGAAGTTTCTCTAAATGAAGCAGACAAGGCCTGAGGAAAACTCTCTATAATCAGGCTCAGTGCTACTTGTAAATGTTAATGATGAAATGCTACAATAAAATGTTAATAGCAACAATCTTAATAGTGACATTTCCATTAACACATTATATTTAGCTCTCTGTTCTTCACTAAGGTACCAAAAAGGGTTTTGTTCTTTTAAGCATTTTATATTATTCTGCCTTCATTATATCTTTCTGGATTTAGTTTTAGAAGCAGCCACAGGAACCAAAACTGAAAGTGTGGTCTCTGGGAATTATCCATGCAGAACCAAGGTAAGAGTCTACTTTATTCTTAGGGGAGAAGATGAAAACTTTAGGAATTTGGAAAGACTGAAATTAGAAAAAAAAAGAAGCACAATGACCTTTTTAGAACAAAACTGGCTTATTGTTACAGTTTTGAGTGCACAATGAAAATATTTCAAAGGCAATTTTCATACCATTTGAAAGGAATAAAACCAACCAACCATTCTTACAGGACCATTCCCTTCTAGGCAACCTCAGTTTGCTGTAAGAGGCCACCTCACCCAGCCTCCGATTTCCACACACAGCTCTTTAAGTCAGCAGAAGCATTAGCAGGGTGACTCCCAGATGCCAGGGTTTGGTTCTGAAGTGAGTGAAAGTGTAAACTTCGAATGGCAGACCCGGCCCGAGAGCCACCAGGCACGGCTGGCCTAGTTTCTGTATTTGATGTGCTTCCAGCAGAGAGCCTTTCCATTCTCCCCCCTCACACTGCCCAGGGTGTGAGAAAGAGCGCCCCGAGCCTGGGAAACCAAAAGGCAAGACATGAGAGGCTCTGTTGCATAATTTGTTGTTTGTTTATGACTAAGATATATAAAGGAACACTCAGTGCCTCGAGTGTGGCTGCTCAGCCAGTGCAGTCAGCAAAGTCCTTTTTGTGATTAAAAACACGATTTGCTAACTGGGCTGTTTCTCTCTCCTAACAACACAAACCAATTACAGAGATCAATTATTATCTGATGTTCAAAAGTTCTCTGTTGAGTCTAGGATAGAATCACTGCTATAAAAACTGACCAAGCATTGAAAAGAAGCTTGCAGAAAAGGGAGTTTGCCTCAGGAAAACTCATTTTGGAGTTAGCAAAGTCAATCATGTTTTTATGAAATTTTGGCTTAGAGACCCAGATTGAAAAATTGATGTATTTCAATTGCCTATTGAAGATACTAAAAGGATTAGGAAGGAAAAACCAGTGTTGTTTCTTTGTTTGTTTCTCGGCTTGTTAAATCAGTCCTGTGGAGGCTCACTGGGTTTAGGGGAGGTTTACCCTCCGGAATTTTGTGTCCTGTGCTGCAGGTACCTAATGAAGCACACTCAGAATTGCTCAGCGATGGCTCCACTGACTCCAAAGAAAATTCCAGCAGAAAGAGAAACGGACTGTGTACAGATAAACATTCGCTGCTCAGTAAGAGGCTCAAGACATGAAAAAATAACAAGATAAATGTCCAGAGTTACTGAGAATGAGTGGGCATGTCTCTTCTGTTAATAGCTCTGCCCCACCCAGTAAAGGTGGACTTTTCATTCTGTTTGGGTTGTAAATAAAAAGGTCAATGAGTGATAAGGATAAACCAAATGATAATCAAACCATGTCAAGATTATTAGTTCAGCCTCTAGCCTGATAATTCCTTACTTGAGATTGTTGGACATACTTAATGTATTCTACTACATCTAAACTTGCAATTCAACAGTAAGTTGGAGTATTATGTCTCATGTTTTAATGCTTGAAATTAGAGAGCAAAGTGTAGTAGACTCCTTAATTTTGGAGAGTCGGTTCCTTAAAATGTAAATTCTACAATGATTTAATATATGAGTATATGTATAGATTTTAATAAAATAAAAAAAAGATATAGGCCAAAACATTTTTTATTAGAGAAGCATCTACCCTTCCTCTACAGAGAATATTCAGGGTTGGGGTGCTAAAATCAAAACCATTTGGAAAAATACACATACAACAAACATCAAAAAGTGAATGAATAACTCACACTTCTGGTGGTGAACTAGGTTAATTGTGATCCGAGGGGAACACAGGAACACTCACATAAAGTGTAGCTGGGATGGCAGCCGTAGCCAAGGGTGCTGTGTTCAGTCGGGAGACCTCAGCTCTGTCACCTTGCAGACTGTGTCACCTTGGACAAGTCACTTACCTGTTGGGTAAGAGGTTCATTTTAACCTGGCATCCTTCCCTAGTTTATGATCACCTGTACACATGCCCTCACACATCCATACACACATAGGCACACATTGTTAACCAGAAATTGGCAGAGGGAAGTGAGAAAATCTAAAACATCAAGCGTGTCTTCATTACACGCTGGAGCCATGAGACAGTCTTTTGGAGGCAGTTATGCAGAGGCTAGTGTACTGAACTGGGAGAAATTTGATGTTCAGTGTTGACTTTTCCCAATTTCTCTCTATTACTTTCCCAACAGTCATTAAGCTTTGTGTTTTGTTTTTCATTTCACAAAGAAGAGATAATAATTCTGCTTTGGCCATCTCATGATAACTGAGAGCAGCGTTAGGAGGAAGAAAATTAATTGTAAAAACTTCCTCTCTGAGTTCAGCATAATGTTATAAAATTCAAGATCCTCTTATTTAATGTTTTACTTGTAGAAGTATAACTGCAGAACCTAAAGTTGGCTGCTGGGAGCTGTAGAAGAGGAGACAGAGGGAATAGAAGTCTGAGTTTTGCTCTTACTAAAAAATTAGACACAGTCCAGATCAGCGCTCCTGAGAGCATCTCTTGTTATTCGGCTCAGGAAGTGCTTGTCTCTTCTTATTGGAGCCCAGTATACCTGACTAGAAGAGGAAGGAGGAAAAAGAAGATAACGTATATCTGTGCTATGAGTTTTACAAGTATAAAATAATTACAATTAAGACTTTATGCTTTGACATTCTCCACTCTTCTCTTTCACTTATACATCAGGTTTATAGATTAGGCTTACACAGAGGGGAGATACAGAAATGTGGCCTCTTCCTGAATACAACTGACACTACCTGTGTGTGAAGTCTGAGGTATTTGCCTCATTTCTGTGGTGTCAAAACAGGCTGTCAGTTTGGGTCCCCCCTGGAAAACAAATGCCAAGATAAAGTTAGAAGTACACAGGATAGATTCAGGGTAACACCTGTGAAAGATAAAGGAGCGAGGGACCAAGAATAGTCAGGAAACGCCTTCTGACCATGACCCAGACCTGACCCCTGTGAAAGGAGAGAAGATAGAAAGGGAAATTGAGTGGGAACCCCCTGAGACTGAGTTGCAGCTCTAAGAAAGTCTCTGCCAGCATTTTGGGGGTGCTCCAGGGCAAAGCAATGACCAGGCCCTGGCATCCCTACCGACTTCAGTCATCAGCTGGGAGCTTCCAAGGAGAGAAATCCTCAGCTCAATCGCTGCAGTGTGTCTGGAAGATGCTGTAACTGGTGATTGTTAACAATCTCAGCATGGGTTGTCTCCTGAAGGCAGAGATGAGCAGCACGCTCCATGGTGCCACAGTCCACCCCTTTTGCTGCACAGATCCACCTCCCCATACATTTTGGTGAGCAGCTTCTCAATGATACCCATGAGTCTCCCTTCCTGAGGGGAAGACTTAGCAGAGTGAAATTAGTGGGACAATTTACCATCCTGTAACTGCACTCTCAGGGCCACAGCTGGTACTCATCATCTCCCTCCTCCGTTCTCTAAACCCCACTCACCTTCAGCTGTCACTTCTGCATGTCCTGATAGTGGTGCAGCCCCTAAGGAATCAGAGGTCCCCATAACCATGCCACTCTCAACCATGGCTGCTGCATTGCTTCATCCAGTTACAGTTAGGCAGGGGGTACCTAGAGATACCCAAGTATATCATTTGAGATCCACACATATTCTTCCCTGCCTTCTCTTCTCCTGCTAATCAACATCAACTACCCCTGCCAGCATGATGATTCTTTACCTGCTGCCCTTGATACACATAAGGAGTCCAAGGCACTCAGGTATCGGCCAGATCTTGAAGTTTAACAGGACCCTTGCTATGTGTTTTAATTCCTAGGCTGCCGAAAGGAATATACCATGGAACAGTGTGGCTTGAACAATGGGAATTTATTCACTTACAGTTAGTCTGGGAAAATGCCCAAATCAAGGCATCAAGACCACGCTTTCTTCCCAGAGATCAGCTGCTGCTGATCCTTGGCTCCCCTGCCCCATGGCAGTGTCTGCTGGTCTCTCCCTTCTTTTCTAGACTTTTTTTGGCTTTTGGCTTCTTACTTCCATGGTTTTTTCTCCCACATCCATCCTGTTTATAAAGGAATCCAGTAAGAGAACTGGCCCACCCTGGGCCATGCCTTAACTGAAGTAACCTCATCAAAAGGTCCTACTTACAATGAGTTCACACCCAACAGTAATGGATTAGGTTTAAGAATATGATTTTCTGGGGTGCGTACAGCTTTAAACCACCACACTATGCACCTTGCTAAAAAGTGCACTGCTGTGGGAAGATGGCAGAGTGGAGTGGGTTGAATTCACTCCTGCTTGGTGGAAAAGATAGGGGACAGGGAGACAATGACCAAGACTGCAGTCCTGGGAAGTGATTAATCAGAAAAGGTCTCCAGGGGGGTTGGGGGATGAAGGAAGGTGGGATATCAGAATGGGGAGGTTGGATCGACCTCTGGTGGCTTGAGGCATGAGGGAGGTATGGATCACAGAGAACTGACCATCCCTCTGCTCCAGCTTGCCCTAGCTGCTGGCTGGGGTGGCCCTCACACGTGGCTCCACATCTGGAAGCACCCACCGGGAACCCAGAGGCAGAACCAGTTGTCCACCACAAGGACCGAGCCCCTGAGCACTGGGAGCAGGTGCCCGGCCAGGTGCTGGGAACAGCCATCCTGGTAGTTGTGGTGTATTGCAGATTCCCAGGTGCCAGGCTCTGCAGGTCAGCTGATCACCTGGGTGCTGATCAGCTCCCCTGTCCTGCTGCTGCAGGCTGGGAGCAACCCCCCAGGAAGTAGGCCACCTACAAGCCCCTGCTGCTGTCCAGGAGGAGTGGGCCTGAGGGGAGGAAGAGCCTCAGGAGCACCACCTGCTCGTGAGAAGGGACAAGTGCAGGCAGGTTTACTCCCTATCTGCCTAGGTTTTATTTTCTTTATTACTGTTCTTTTTCTTCTTTTTTAAAATATGTTTATATTAGTAGTAATATGATTTTTATTTACATTTATTTTAGATATTTATATTTTTATTGATTCTTTCTTTTTATATTTTATTTATTTTTCTCTCCCTTCTGTGGGAACCAGTCTGAGTTCATTCTCAGTATATCTTGGGTTATCTTCTTTTGACTTTGGGGCCTACTATTGTTGAGGTGTGTTATTTGTTGTTTTTGTTTCATATTTTTATGGTATTATTATTTTATTATTTTATTTTCTCTTTTTGGTGGGTGCATGGGCCAGGAATCAAGCCCATATCTCCCTTTTAGCAGGTAGCCATTCTACCACTGAAGTACCCATGCACACTGGCCTAGCTTTTTTTTTTTTGCATGGGCAGGCACTGGGAATCAAACCTGGGTCTCTGGTATTGGCCTAGATTTTAATAGATCCTCAAGTTGAACTGTGGCCCCTACATGAGAGCCGAGCCTTAGTTGGGCAGGGAATAACTGACAAACCATGTGCAAAAGGAAACCTTCAATGCAAATGAACTAAATATAACATGTTAGATGAGTGAACTAAACCAACTTGCAAAGTAACCTTATTAAGATAATCAAAACCCCCAAAACAACAGAAAATCACAAAGCATGTGATGATCCAAGCAAAAATGGCCCAGCCAAATGACCAAATCAAAACTTAGGAGGGGACACAGAATATGAAACAACTACTCAAGGACATTTATAAAGAAATAAAGGATATCAGGAAGACAGTAGAAGAGCATAAAGAAGAATTCAAAAGATGACATAGAAAAATGGCAGATCTCACAGGGATGAAAGATGCAACAGACTAAATTAGAAATATTTTAGACAACAGATTTGAATAAGCAGAAGGAAGAGTAATCTGAGCTAGAGACAGAACAATTGAACTAGAGTGCACAAAAGAACAAATGTCAAGATGGAAAAAATGGAACTGAATCTTAGAGAAATGACAGACAACAAGAGACAGACAAATATAAGAATCTATTGGTGTCCCACAAGGAGAAGAAAAGAGTAAAGGGCTGAGAAAGTTAGTTGATGGTAGAATCGGGAAAACTTCCCAACCTTTATGAAAGACATAAATACACAAATCAGAGATGCCCAGTGAACCCCAAATGGAATAAATCCAAGTAGGCCAACTTCAAGACACATACTAATAAAACTGTTAACTGTTGAAGAGAAACGGAAAGTCCTGAAAGCAGCACAAGAAAAGCAATCTACCTCTTACAAGGGAAAACACATAAGACTGAGTTCAGCCTACTCAACAGGCACCATGGAAGCAAGAAGGCAGTGGTATGATATATTTAAGATTTTGAATGAGAAAGGCTTCTAGCCAAGAATTTTTTATCCAGCCAAGTTGTCCTCAAAATTGAGGGAGAGATTAAAATATTCACAAACAAAGAGTGACAGAACTAGCCAATAAGAGATCAGCACTTTAAGACATATTGAAGGGACTCCTGTCACCTGGAAAAAAAGACAAGAAAAGGAGGTCAGGAGAAGGGCACAGAATTGAAGAATACCAGTAATGGTAATTTAAAAGATAAAAAGAGAGAGAAGGAAAAGAATAAATGAGAACTGACAAATAAAACTGACACATAAAAACTAAAGGATAAGATGGTAGATTCAAGAACTGCTTTCACAATAATTACTTTGAACATCAATGGATTAAATTAACCAATTAAAAGAAACAGATTGGCAGAATTGATTTTTAAATGCAATCCATTTATATGATGTTTACAAAAGACACATCTTAGACCCAAGGATATATTTAGGTTGAAAGTGAAAGGATGGAAAAAGAACTTCTATGCAAGCAGTACCCAAAAGAAAGCAGGGGTAGTTTTACTAATATCAGATAAAATAGACTTTAAATGTAAATACATCATAAGGGTCAAAGAAGGACATTATGTATTAATAAAAGGGACAATTCAGTAAGAGGAAATAAAAATTATAAATGTTTATGCTCCTAATCAAGGAGCTCCAAAGTACATGAGGCAAACACTGGCAAAACTGAAGGCAGTAACAGATGTGTCAAAAACAATGGCAGGGGTTGCAAGGGTAGTTCAGTTGTAGAATTCTCGCCTCCCATGTGGGAGACCTGGGTTCAATTCCTGGCCTATGCACTTCCCAAGCAAACAAGCAAGCAAACAAACAAACCAAAACAAACAACCAAAAATTCAACAAATGGTGCTGCAATAAGGGGATACTTACATGGAAAAAGAATGAAATGTGTCCCCTGCCATACAGCATACAAAAATAATGATAATGATAATAACAATAATGGGAGACTTCAATACACCACTCCCCTTTATAGCTAGAACAACCAGACAGAGAAATAACAAAGAAAAGGAGAACCTAAACAATGAGATAAATGACCTAATGACATATATAGATCTTTATACCCAAACACATGAGATATACATTCTTCTTTAGCACACATGAAACATTCTCCAAGATAGCTCATATGGTTGAAATTATCCAAAGTACTTTCTGTGGCCACAAGGAAGGAAACTAGAAATTAATACTCACCAAAAAAACAGAGCTTTTACAAATATGTGGAGATTAAAGAACACACTCTTAAGTAATCAGTGAGTCAAAACAGAAATTGCTAAAGAAATTGGTAAATATTGAGACAAATGATAATGAGAATACAACATATCAAACATACAAAAACTTCTGGGATGCAATAAAGGCAATGCAGGAAAATTTACTGCACTAAATGCCTATATTAAAAAACAAGAACGAGCAAAACCTGAGGACTTAACTATTCACCTAAAGAATTTAGAGAAAGAACAGCAATGTAACCTCAAAGCAAATAAAAGAAGAGAAATAACAAAGATTAAAGCAGAAATAAACAAACTGGAGAACAATAAAACAATAGAGAGAATCAACAAAACCAAAAGTCAGCTCTTTGAGAAAATCAATAAAATAAATAGACACCTAGCTAGACTAACAAAGAAAAAAAGAGGGAGGGTGCAAATAAACAAAATCAGAAACTAGAGGGCATTGTTACCATGGATCACAAGAAATTTAAAAAATAATAAAAGAACACTATGAACAACTGTATGCCAACAAACTAGACAACTTAAATGAAATGGAAAAATTCTTCGAAACTCATGAACTACCTATACTGATTCAAGAATAAACAGAAGATTTCAACAAACGAATCACAAGTAAAGAGATTCAATCAGTCATCAAACATCTTCCCTAAAGAAAATCCCAGAAGTAGACTGCTTCACAAAGGAATTTTATTAAACATCACAAAAAGAACTAACACCAATCCTGCTAAAACTCCTCAAAAAAATTGAGGGAAAAGGAATGATAAAAATCAAACTCATTGTATAAAGTTAATATCACTCTAATACCAAAACCAGATAAAGATGCTATAAGAAAGGAAAACTACAGGCCAATTTCCCTAATGAACATAAAAGCAAAAATTCTTAACAAATTACTATCAAATTGAATCCAATGACACATTAAAAGAATTATATATCACAACAAAGTGGGTTTTAAACCAGGAAAAAAAAGTGGGAGAACTAACAGTTCCTGATCTTAAAGCTTACTATTAAAGCCACAGCAGTCAAAACAGCATGGTACTGGCACAAAGATAGAAGTATCAATCAATGGAATCAAAATGAGAGTGTAGAGATAGACCATTATGGTTATGGACAATTGATCTTCAATAAAGCCTCCAAATCCGATGACCTGGGATAGAATAGTCTTTTCAATAAGTGGGTATGGGAGAATTGGCTATCAATAGCCAAAAGAATGAAAGAGGATCCCTACCTTACACTCTATACAAAAATTAATTCAAAATGGATCAGAGACCTAAATGTAAGAGCCAATACCATCAAAACTCTAGAAAAAAGTGCAGGGAAACATCTTCAAGATATAGTAACAGGAGACAGCTTCTTAAACTTTACACCTAAAGCACAAAGCAGTGGAAGAAAAAATAGACAAAGGGTAACTTCTTAAGATCAAGAGCTTCTGTGCCACAAAGGACTGTTCTGAAAAGATGAAGAGGCACCTTTCTCAATGAGAGAAAATATTTCAAAACCACATATCAGAAAAGGGCTTGATATCCTGTGTACATAAAGAAATTATACAGCTCAACAACAAAAAGACAAACAACTCAGTTATGAATTTGGAAGAGAGAATACAAATGGCTAAGAAGCTCATGAAGAGATGCTCATTTTTATTATCAATAAGGGAAATACAAATAGAGACAACAATGAGCTATCACCTCACACCTATAAGAATGGCTGCTATTAAACAAACAGAAAACTATATGTTGGAGAGGATGTGGAGAAACTGGAACATTTATTCACTGTTGGTGGGAAAGAATAATGGTGCAGCCACTGTGGAAGAAGTTTGGCTATTCCTCAGAAAACTAAACATTGGGAGAGCAGGGCAAGATTGTGGCATAGTAAGGTGTGGAGTTTGGTTTGTCTTCCAGAGCAGCTAGTAAATAGATAAGAATGGCACAGAACAACTGCTGGGGGAACACCAGTGGCCAGTAACACAGTGTACACCAGTCTTGACCAGATGAAACAGCTGAGATTCCACAGAGAATTGTAAGTGCCCCAAGCCACAGACACTGGTGCCCCCACCCCATGAGCACGGCAGGCTGGTTCCCCAAGGGGAAAGTAAACAGACTGCTCATAGTAGCAAGGGCTTAGCTCAATCAAGCTCCAATTATGGAATTAATTAACAAATTCTGACTACTATAATCAGGCCCTCAGCATAGATAAACCTGCAATAAGCACGAAAGGAAGTAGGAGTTTTTGCCCCAGCAGAAAGGGGGTGGAGCTGACAGAAAAAAAAGAGGCCCTTTGATTTGAGCAGCACAAAATATTGGAAAAGGGGTGGACCCCAAGAAAAGGGGGCACATACAGCATGGAGATACATAAAGCCACATACCTACTCAAGCCCTTGATTGGCAAACATGGGAAGCAGGAGTCCAGCTCTGAAAATTCTTTTTTGTGTGTGGTTTTGTTTGTTTGCTTTTTGTTTTTTTACTTCTTAAATAGCTCATTAGATAGAAATGCAAGCACTCTCAGGTTCCAGCACTGCCCCAGGCAAGGGCAAAACTAAAGCACATCTGAGAGAGAAAGTAGCTAGTCAGGTGAATGGGGTTAATTCCTTAAAGGGTATATCTTCCCCAGCAAAAGGTGCTGGAGCCCATTTCAAGTGGAATCCCTCCTTCAAGGAATTCAGGCCCCAGGGACTGGAAAACAGAAGCAATCAAAGCCCACTCATTGCCTCACTTCTGTCTCAACCATGCCCCTGACAGGGAAGGTCTTTTGAAATTAAAGGCACCCCATCACTTTAAGATGATGGGAAGCTGTGGGCAGACAAGTGCCATAATCTGGGCAGGACAGGAAAAGCACAGAGTCTAGAGGCTTCATAGGGAAGTCTGACAACTTGCTGGGTCTCACCCTCAGGGAAAACTGATGCTGGTTACTCTCTTCTCCAGAGTTCTGGGCCTGTCTAGTCTGGGAAAATTTGACTGGGGTCTATAATATCTGATAACCTCCTCAAAAAAATAAGAGTCTCCATATAAGCATGGCAAGAAACAAAAAAACAAGAACTGAAAAATCCTGATCAGTTAAGCAGAATCTATGCTTGAGGTCTAGAATAAGTTGAATTGAATGTCAAAGAACAGATAGAGAACAAAGCCATCCAACAAGAAAACCCTAGACAAAAGAGTGAAAACAACCTCCAGAATAAACTAATTAAGAAAATGAAATGCCTAGATGCCAGCAGAAAATAAGGGGTCATATTAAAAAAATCTGAAGATATGGCCCAGTCAAAGGAACAAACCAAATACTTCAAATGAAAAACAAGAGTTGAAACAACTAATTAAGGATGTTCAACAGACATGCAAAATCTCATCAAAAATCAAATAAACAGGTTGAGAGAGGATAGAAAGAAGACATTGAGAGAACATAGAGAAGAACTTGAAAGTTTGAAAAAAAATCACAGAATTTATGGGAATGAAAGGCACAATAGAAGAGATTTAAAAAACAATGGAAACTTACAACAATAGATTTGAAGAGGCAGAAGAAAGCATTAGTGAACTAGAGAACCGGACATCTGAAATCTGATGCACAAAAGAAAATATAGGGAAAAGAATGGAAAAATATAAGCAGAGTCTCAGGGAATTGAATGACAACATTATGCACATGAAAATAAATGTTTTCAGTATCCCAGAAGGAAAAGAGAAGGGAAAAGGAGCAGGAAGACTAATGGAGGAAATGATCACTGAAAATTTCTCATCTCTTATGAAAGACATAAGATTACAGATCCAAGAAGTGCAGTGTACCCAAAACAGAATAGACCCAAATATATATACCCCAACACTTACTAATCAGATTGCCAAATGTCAAAGATAAAAAGAGAATTTTGAAAGCAGCAAGAGAAAAGTAATCCAGAACATACAACGGAAGCTCAATACGATTATATGTGAATTTCTCAGCAGAAACCATAGAGACATGAAGGCAATGGTATGATATGTTTAATATTCTGAAAGAGAAAAAAATGCCAACCAAGACTCCTATACCCAGCAAAACTGTCCTTCAAAAACAAGTTGGAGATTAAAATATTTTCAGACAAACAATCACTGAGAGAATTTGTGACTAAGACACTGGCTCTACAAGAAACACTACAGACAGACAGGAAAAGGCAAGAGAGAGAGGTCTGGAGGACAGTGTAGAAATGCAGACTATCAGTAAAGGTAAAAAGAGAAAAAAAATTAGATATGACATATAAAATCCAAAGGACAAAATGGTAGAGAAAGTACTGCCTTTACAGTAATAACATTAGATGTTAATGGATTAAATTCCACGTTCTAGTTTGCAAGCTGTCAGAATGAGATATACTAGAAATGGACAGTTTTTAAAAAGGGGGATTTATTAAGTTGCAAGTTTACATGTTCTAAAGCCATGAAAATGTCCAAATTAAAGCAAAACTATAGAAATGTCTAATCGAAGGCAGCCAGGGAAAGATAACTTGGTTCATTTAGGATGATGATGTTCAGAGTTTCTCTCTGAACTGGAAAGGCACATGGCAAACATGATAACATCTACTAGCTTTCTCTCCAGGCTTCTTGTTTCATGAAGCTCCCCCAGGGGAGTCTTCTTTCTTCATCTCCAAAGGTCTCTGGCTGCGTGGGCTCTCATGGCTCTTTCCAAAATGTTTCCCTCTTAAAGGGCTCCAGTAAGCAACCCCACCTTGAATGGGTGGAGACAAATTTCCATGGAATCCACCTAATAAAAAGTTACCACCCACAATTGGGTGGGTCATACCTCCATGGGAACAATCAAAAAGCTCCCAACCAGCAATATTAAATGAGGATTAAAGGACATGGCTTTTCTGGGATACACAAGAGATTCAGACTGGCACATTCCACCCTATGGACTCCAAAAAGACATGTTCTTTACAAATGCAAAATACATTTATTCCATCACAATATAAGAAAGACTTAAACTATTTCAGTAACAATACAAATGCAATACAAAGTCAGAAATGGTACAAAATCTCATCATCCTCTCCAAGGTCTGAGGCAGTACAACTCTTCCACTGCAACAAGGTGGAAGGCCCACCCTCTGCCTTTCAGCAACCTCAGCCTTCCCTAGTACTTGAGTGGGTCTGCTCTCCTAGCCTGAGGTTTCTTGACTTCAGACATTAGACTCCATGGTTCTGGCTCTGAAGATATTTTACCTTCCCTTTGTCCCTCTTCTGAGACTTTTTAGTCCAGATTGGCAGCAATTCCATTTGTACAAAGTCCCACAGCAGTCTTGTTGGCTCTCTATGTTGTAAGCAAGAATCATGCTCATAAGACAGAAGGAGTTTCCAGAAATCCTTCCTGGATAACTCCATCTCCAATCCTTGCCTTTTCTGAAATGGCTGACTGGTTCCACAGTTGGTTAAATCCTCATGTGGGGCACTATTCTGGAGCCTTCCTTCCTGGAAGCCCAGAATGTTCCAGAACATCAATTTCTGGTTTCTTTCTATCCAAGCATTCAGTTCTCAGCTCATCTCTTTCCTGTCACATTTCACTATAAGCTATGAGGAGAAACCAGGCTGCACTTTCCACATTTCATTTGGAAATCTCTTCTGCTAAATATCTAAGTTCACAGCTTTTAAAATTTGCCTTCCAGTCAAAACTACTCATAAATTTTGCCATATTATCTTCCATTTTAAAACAAGGATAGCCTTCCTTCCAGTTGGCAATAACACATGCCTCATTTCTGTCTAGAGCCTCATCAGAGGTATCTTTAGAGTCCATATTTCTACCAACAGTATCATCAAAGCAGTCCAGGTCTTCTCTGTCAAGCTCATCACAACTCTTCCAGAATCTTCCCTTTATCCATTTAAAAAGCTGTTCCAACATGTTTAGTATTTGCAAACCTCAACAGCACCCCACTTCTTTGGTACCAAAATCTATTCTAGTTTGCAAGTTGCTGGAATACAATATACCAGAAACAGACAGCTTTTTAAAAATTTATTAAGTTGCAAGTTTACATGTTTTAAGGTGATGAAAATGTCCAAATTAAAGCAAGGCTATAGAAATGTCCAATCTTATGCATCCAGGTAAAGATATCTTGGTTCAAGTAGGATGATGACATTCAGGGTTTCTCTCTCAACTGGAAAGGCACATGGCAAACATGGCAATGTCTGCTAGCTTTCTCTCCAGGGTTTGTGTTTCATGAAGCTCCCCCAGGGACATTTTCCTTCTTCATCTCCAAAGGTCTCTGGCTGCGTGGACTCTTGTGGCTCTTTCCAAAATGTTTCCCGCTTAAAGGGCTTCAGTAAGCAACCCCACCTTGAATGGGTGGAGACACATCTCCATGGAACCTTCTAATCAAAAGTTACAACTCACAATTGGGTGGGTCATTTCTCTTGGGGAACAATCAAAAAGGTCCCACCCAGGACTACTGAATGAGTAATAAAGGACGTGGCTTTTTTAGGGTCCACTCCCCAATCAAAAGATATAGGCTGGCAGAATGGATTAAAAAGCAGGACACATCTATATGCTGTCTACAGAAGATTGACTTTAGACCCAAAGACAAAAATAAGTTGAAAGTGAAAGATTGGGAAAAGATATTTCATTCGAACAAAGATCAGAAAAGACCAGGGGTAGCTATGCTAATATCCAACAAATTAGACTTCAAATGTAAAACAATTAAAAGAGACAAAAAGGATACTATGTATTAATGAAAGGAATAATTCAACAAGAAAACATAACAATCATAAATATTTATGCACTGAGCTAGACGCCTCCAAAATACATGAGAAAAACGTTGAGAACACTGAAGGGAGAAGTAGACACCTCTACCAAATGAGTTCAAGACTTCAATTCCCTGCTCTCATCAATGGATAGATCATCTAGACAGAGGATCTCTAAGGAAACAGAGATTTTGAATAATAAGATAAATAAACTAGACTTAACAGACATTTACAGAACATTACACCCCACAACAGCAGGATACACGTTATTCTCAAGTGCTCATGAATCATTCTCAAGAACAGGCCATATGCTGAGTAACAAAACAAGGCTCAATAAATTTAAAAACATTGAAATCATACAAAACACTTTCTAGGATCATAATGGAATAAGTTGGAAATCAACAATAGGCAGAGGGCCAGAAAACTCACAAGTATATGCAGGCTAAACAACACACTCTTTTTGTATCATTATTATTATTATGAACAACAAACAAACATACAAGCATTCTTGATATACAAACATTCTTGATATGGTTGCAATAAATGGTTCACAATATCATCACATAGCTATGTATTCATCACCATGATCACTGTTTTTGAACATTTGAGTCTCTCCAGCAAAAGAAAGAAAAAAGAAAAAAAACTCATGTATGCCATACCCCTTACCCATCCCTCTCATTGGCCACTAATATTTCAATCTACTCAATTTATTTTAACCTTTAATCAACACACTTTTAAAAATCAGTGGGTCAAGGAAGAAATTGCAAGAGAAATCAGTAAATATCTCAAGGCAAATGAAAATGAAAACACACATATCATAATTTATGGGATGCAGCAAAGGCAATGCTGAGAGGGAAATTTATTGCCTCCAATGCCTATATTAAAAAGAAGAAAGAGAAAAAGTCAAGGAAATAACTGTTCACTTGGAAAAACTAGAGAAAGAACAGGAAACTAGCCCCAAAGCAAACAAAAGGAAAGAAATAATGAAAATTAAAGCAGAAATAAATGAAATTGAGAATATGAAAACAATAGAGAGAATCGACAAAGCCAAAAGTTGGTTCTTTGAGAAAATCATTGGACCATGGCTAAGCTGACTGAGAGAGACAGAGAGAGAGAGAGAGAGAGAGAGAGAGAATACAAATAAATAAAATTACAAATGAAAGAGGGGACATAGTCACTGACCTCATGGAAATAAAGGTAATGAGAGGATACTATGAGCAACTATATGCTAATGAGTTAAATAGCATAGATGAAATGGACAACTTCATAGAAAGGCACGAACAACCAACCCTGACTCAAGAGAAATAGATGACCTCAACAAACCAATCACAAGTAAAGAGATTGAATCAGTCATCAAGAAGCTCCCAAAAGAGAAAAGTCCAGAACCAGATGGCTTCACATGTGAATTCTCGCAAGCATCCAACAAAGAATTAGTACCAATCCTGCTCAAACTCTTCAAAAAAAAAAAAAAATTGAAGAGGAAGGAAAGCTACCTAACTCATTCTATGAAGCCAACATCCCCCTAATATGAAAGCCAGCATAGATACTACAAGAAAAGAAAATTACAAACCAATCTCTTTAATGAATATAGATGCAAAAACTCTCAACAAAATACTTACAAATCAATCCATCAGTATATTAAAAGAATAATACACCATGACACAGTGGTATTTATTCCAGGTATGTAAGGCTTGTTCAACACAAGAAAATCAATTAATGTAATACACCATAACAATAAGTCAAAGTGCAAAAAACCACATGATCATCTCGATTGATGCAGAAAAGGCATCTGACAAAATTCAACATCCTTTCTTGATGAAGACACTTCAAAGGATAGGAATAGAAGGGAACTTTCTCAACATGATAAAGGGAATATATGAAAAAACCCACAGCTAACATCATCCTCAATGAGAAAAGACTAAAATCTTTCCCTTTAGGCTCAAGAACAAGACAAGGATGCCCACTGTCACTATTGTTATTCAACATTGTACTGGAAGTTCTAGACAGAGCAATTGTCAAGAAAAAGAAATAAAAAGTATCCAAATTGGAAAGAAAGAAGTAAAACTCTCACTGTTTGCAGATGACATGATTCTATATGTCAAAAATCCAAAAAAAAATCTACAGCAAAGCTACTAGAGCTAATAAGTAAGCAAAGTGGCAGGGTACAGGACCACACCCAAGCATCAGTGATGTGTCTATACACTAGTCATGAGGAAATCAAGAAAAAAAATCCATTTACAATAGCAACCCAAAGAATCAAATATTTAGGAATAAATTTAAGTAAGGATACTTAAGACCTATATACAGAAAACTACAAGAAATTGCTAAAAGAAACCATGGAAAACCTAAATAAATGGAAGGGCATACTGTGTCCATGGATTGGAGGGCTAAATATAATTAAGACGTCAGTTCAACTCAAATTGATTTCTAGATTCCATGCAATACCAATTAAAATCCAAACAACATTCTTTGCAGCAATAGAAAAACTAATAACCAAATTTATTACGGGTAGGGTGCCTAATAACTAAAAATATCTTGAGAAAGAAAAACGCAGTGGGAGGTTTCACACTACCTGACTTTAAAGCATATTATGAAGGTACGGTGGTCAAAACAGCATGGTATTGGCATAAAGATAGATATACTGGCCAGTGGAATTAAATTGAGTGTTCAGAAATAGATCCTCTCATCAATGGACAATTGATCTTTGATAAGGTAGTCAAGCCAACCCACCTGGGACAGAGCGGCCTCTTCAATAAATGGTGTTTGGAGAACTGGTTATCTAAATGCATAAGAATGATAGAGGATCCATATCTCACACCTTATACAAAAATTAACTCAAAATGGAACAAAGACCTAAACACTAGAGTTAAGACCATAAAACTGTTAGAAGAAAATATAGGAAAACACCTTATAAGTCTTGTAATATGAGGCGATTTCCTAGACCTTACACCCAAAGCATGAGCATTGAAAAAAGAAATAGATAAATGGGATTTTTTCAAAATTAAACACTTTTGTGCATCAAAGGAATTTGTCAGGCAAGTAAAAAGGCAGCGTACACAATGGGAGACAATATTTGGAAGCCACATATCAAATAAGAGTTTAATGCCCAGAATATATAAAGAGATTCTTCAACTCAAGAACAAAAAGACAAACAGCCCAATTAACAAATGGGCAAAACACATGAACAGACACTTCTCAGAAGTGGAAATACAAATGGCTAAATGGCATATGAAAAGATGCTCAACTTTCCTGGCTATTAGGGAAACACAAATCAAAACTACAATGAGATATCATCTGACACCCACTAAAATGGCCATTATCAAAAAAAAAAAAAAAACAGAAAATGATGAGTGCTGGAGAGGATGTGGAGAAAGAGGCACACTTATCCATTATTGGTGGGAATGTAAAATGGTACAGCAGCTTTGGAAGGCAATTGGGCAGTTCTTCAAGTATAGACTCACCATATGATCCAGCAACCGCATTACTAGGCATATATTTGGAGGACCTGAAGACAAGAACACAAATGGGCATTTGCACACCAATGTTTGTAGCAGCATTATTTATGATTGCCAAGAGATGGAAACAGCCCAAATGTCCATCATCAACTGTAAGACAGAATAAAATCATGAAGCCTGAAGCAATGTGGATGAAACTTAAGGTCATTATGCTGAGTGAAATTAGCCAGAAACAAAAGGACATATACTGTACTGTCTCACTAATATCAACTAATGTTAATGAGAAAACTTTAAGAGTTAAAGTTAAGAACACATTTTATCAAGAGATAGAAAGAAGGTTGAGATTGGGCATTTTGTGCTGAAGGAATACAGATTGTGCAACAGGATTGACTGTAAAAATTTAGAAGTTTATCGCACAATATTACCTGATGGTAGCACAATAATATAAATACATTGAATAAAGCTGAATGTGAGTATGGTTGAGGGAGAAGGGCTGGGGGCATGTATGAAACCAGAAAGAAAGATAGAGGATAAAGACTGAGACAGTATAACTTAGGAATGCCTAGAGTGAGCAATGATGGTGATTAAATGTAAAAATATAAAAACTATTATAGCAGTCACAATATTTATGAGTTGTAACTGATATGTCTAAATTTTGAGATCCTGGGCTATTTGTATATAACCTGGTCATTCCCTGAAACTTCAGGTATTTATGTGACACCTGAGACTCAGAGTTAGAGCACTGAAGCAATGAAAGTCAGTATTACCCCATTCAACAACTGTTTAAAAAGCTGCAAAAGTGATCAGACTTTGACTAGAGATATAATGAAGCTGATGTGGATAGGATTAAGGTAAATTAGAATACTGGGTAAAGGATGATATGGCCCATATTTTCAAACTTGAAGCTCTGCACAAGACCAAAGGGAGAGATGTTTATTTGGTGCAAAATTTATATTTTGGGTAGTACATTATCTAATTTAATGTGTATGGTCAATTTACTTGAATACCATAATACATAGAATCTTGAATAGGGTGTGAGATCTTGCTGGTTTGTACAGATTAGTATGATGTCCTGATATATTCCAGAGTAATTTGGACAGAGAGTAAAAAAGCATTTGCAAAATGAGGAAAAAGGAGGAAATATTCAACTTCCCTATCTGAGGAATTCCTGATATTCTCACAAGTGGTGGGGACAAACAATTCCATAGACTGATCCCTCAGTCTTGGGACTCATTCCTATGAAGCTTATTCCTGTAAAGGAGAAGCTAAGCCTACTGATTATTATGCCTAAGAATCACTCCCAGAGAACCTCTTTTGTTGCTCAAATGTGGCCTCTCTCTCTAAGCCCACTCAGGAGGTGAACTCACTGCCCTCTCCCCTATGTGGGACATGACTTCCAAGGGTGTAAATCTCCCTGGCAATGTGGGACCTGACTTCCGGGGATGAGCCAGGACACAGCATCATGGGAATGAGAAAGCCTTCTTACCAAAAGGGGGAAGGAAAAAATGAGGTAAATAAAGTTTCAGTGACTAAGAGATTTCAAACAGAGTCGAAAGATTATCCTGGAGGTTATTCTTACACATTATATAGATATCTCTTCTCAGTTTATGGTGTAGCTAGAGGGAAATATCTGAAACTGTTGAGCTGTGGTCCAATAGCCTTGATTCTTGAAGAAGACTCCATAACTATATAGCTTTTACAATGTGACTGTGATTCTGAAAGCCTTGTGTCTGATGCTCCTTTTATACAGGGTATGAACAGATGAATAAGAAAATAAGGATAAAAAATAGTTAGTAGGGGGAGATTGTTCTAGTTTACTAGCTGCCGGAATGCATATACCAGAAAATGGAATGGCTTTTAAGAAGGGGAATTTAATAAGTTGCTAGTTTACTGTTCTAAGGATGAGAAAATGTTCCAATTAAAACAAGTCTATAGAAATGTCCAATCTAAGGCATCCAGGGAAATATACCTTGGTTCAAGAAGGCCGATGAAATTCAGGGTTTCTTTCTCAAGTAAGGAGGCACATGGTGAACATGGTCAGGGTTTCTCTCTCATCTGGAAAGGCACGTGGTGAACATAGCATCATCTGCTAGCTTTCTCTCCTGACTTCTTGTTTCATGAAGCTCCCCAGGAGACATTTTCCTTCTTCATCTTCAAATGTCGCTGGCTGGTAGACACTCTGCTTCTCATGGCTATATCATTCTGCTCTCTCAGAATCTCTTGCTTTCTTCAAAATATTTCCTCTTTATAGGATTCCAGTAAACTCATCAAGACTCATCTAGAATGGATGGAGACACATCTCCACCTAATCCAGCTTAACAACCACTCTTGATTGAGCCACATCTCTAGGGAGTTAATTTACGTTTCCAACATACAGTACTGAATAGAGATTAGAAGAAATGGCTGCCTTTATAAAATGGGATTAGGATTAAAGCATGACTTTTCTAGGGCACATAATCCTTTCAGACCAGCACAGAGATAAAGGATAAAAATCAGGTAGATTGTAATACTGCAGGTCAATGAAAGGAGATGGGTAAGTGATAAGGGAGGTATGAGTTGCCCAATAGATGGAGGGAGCCAAAGGGTACATTTACTGAGAAGCAGAATGGCAAACTGTGATACATTTATATGATGGAATTTGTTGTTGCTACAAAAAGAAAGGACATCAAGAGACACACAATGAACTGAATAAACCTTGGGGACAATGTGTTGTACAAAATAAGCCAGAAGCAAAAGAGCAAATATACTAAGGTATCTCTCAGAAAATACTTATAAGAGAATTGGAGCCTAGATTGTAAGATCTTACACAGCCACACTTAGTCTGATGTTGTAAATTTATTTCTAGATTCTAAGACACTGAGCAATATGTGTATCAGCTTGTATTTCCCTGGAACTTTGAGTAACTCTGTGATACCTATGACACAGAAATGGAGTGTTGCAGCCCCCAAAATTAGCATAACTATATATAATAACAGTTAAAGTAACCAAAAAAGAGATCAAGCCTCAATTAGAATTTAAAATGAAGCCAATCTAGCTGGGCTGTGTCTAAGGTAAATTAGAATACAGGGTAAAAGATGATCGTGTCTGTACTCTAGAACTTCACCTACTGTATAAGGCCAAAGATAGAGAGGTTTATTATGTCTAGAACCTAAATTTTCTGTAATACATAATTTAAATCAACCTCTCTGGAAAGCTCATTTAAACAACCCAAATGCCTGGAGTCCAAAACAGAAATGAGGACTTGTAACTCTCTATATCTTCATATAACAACAGAATACATCTCAGACTCTGATGGGCTGATAATTGAAAGGTATTGGTAAAGTCCCTTGAGGATCTGAAGGGGAAATAAATTTATATATTTATAATATAATACATATATTAAACTCTCCCATCTGGGAAACCGTGGGTACCCTCTCAGTCATTGGGGATTCCCAAGAAAATATGCCAGGCCCTGTATTTTGAGGCTTGCCCTTATAAAACATGTTTCCATAAGGGATAAGCTGAGATTACCCATAATAAGGCCCAAGAGTTGCTTCCAGGAAGCCTCTTTGTTGCTCAGATGTGGTCGCTCTCTCCCTAAATCCAACTCTGCAAGGAAAATCATTATCCTCCCATCTTCAAGGAACTTGACATTGAGGGGTGAAACTTTCCCTGACAATGTGGGGCATGGATCCCATGGATGAGTCTGGCCCTGGCACTGTGGGATTGACAACACCTTCCAGAACAAAGGGGGGAAAGACATGTAATAAATAAGGTACCAGTGGCCAAATGAGATAAAATGGAATCAATAGGCTATTCTGGAGGCCACTCTTATGCCAGCTTCAGTTAGATAGCGCTAATTGCCATGGTCTGCTAAATCTCAATATCACTCTTGTTGACTTAAGAACACCTAAGGCTTGAACTGAGCCCTATAAATGTTTCATGCACTAAATTTGCTTTCCTGGAACTTATAATTCTCAGAGGATTCCTAGGTCAGAAAAATCCTGAAATCCAGAGGGACTAGCCTCTCCAAGATAATCAATCAATTACATCCCTTTGTCCTTTAGTATTGACACCCCTTCTCAAGGTGAAAAAGTCAGAAGGGACACTACCCAACCCTACAAATTGGGAGAAGGATCAAAGGAGAAGGAGGTGGTATAACAGAGGAAACAGGATTTAACAATGAGCATGGCTGCTGAATCACTATATTAATAACTCTTCTAGCCTCCAATGTTTTGGAGCAGTGCAAGGGAAAGATAAATTTGTGGAGTCTGTTCTGTTCAACTGATGTTGCCATTGCATGCAACTGATGTTGCTGTTGCCTGACCTTGGTAAGAAATAGTTGAAATGTGCACTCTAGCTGGGAGGACTGGCTATCCTCCCAGAAGGAGGTATACTTTAATAAAGTTTTCTAGGTCCCATAAAGCTTCTATCAGTCCCTAGTCTGTTCTCAGAGGACCCAACTGGGCCTAGCCATGTAAACTAATTGGAACTTGGCCACTATTGTATGAAGATGTCATAAAAACTGCATGCAAGCAGTTAGAGAGAGAAAGAGGAGATCTTAAGAAAACGAAGGAGAAAGAAATAAGAAAAACTTAGGAGAAGTAGAAGAAGGGAGAGAAGAATCTTATGATAGAGGGAGAGCACCTCATCAGAATCTTATGCTCTGCTATGGATTTTAACTAAGGAGACTCTGAATGCTGTTTTCAAGATTGCTGTGGATTTTTACTAATGAGACTTGGAATGCTGCTTCTGAAACTCTCCAGCACTTCTCTTCAAGTGTTGGTGCCATCTTATCTGGTGATGTAACTATGCTATATTTTTAAAGAATCTTAATTACTATCTTTTAATTATTTTCCTTAATTACTTTCCTAATAAAATCTGTTTTTATACCATTGAAGTCTGGGTTGTCTGCAAATCCAAACCTATAAATTACGTGGCCACAAATATTATGTTGCATTTCATGTAACAAGCAGTTAGTTGGAAAAATCTGGGATGGTGGAATGGTATCCCGAGGCAAACTCTTGGATATTTCTATAACTATGTGTTGAAGGTGCTTTGAAAAGTTTTGCTTTTTTTTCTTTCTTTGCTTTGTATATGAGATATATTTTACTATAAAAAAAAAGTTTTCTTAAAAAAGTGCATTGCCTTTGGGAACCAGGACTTCCAACCCTGCAGAATCCAAAGTTTCAAGATGAGAAGAACAAAATCCTCCAGTGGTTAACTGATGGCAACTTGGATGGCTCCTACTTCCACACCTTGGATCTAGAAAACTTTTGGAGACACTGTGTCATACAGAGGTCTCTGATTCAGTGAAAATATTATATCCTAAAGGATAGCACTCCATCCTTGCACAATATTACTTCTGAGCTGGTGCTTCACCTGCACCTTCAGCAAGGTATTCCAATACATTTATCTGGCCAATAGCTTCTGGATCGTATGGTGTGTAGCACAACTAGTCAGTCTTCTGGCCATGGGCTCACTCTTGTATCTCTTTACTATAAAATGGGCCTTTGGTTGATATGTTTTGTGGGGTCCCATGCCTGTGAATCAGAAACTCTGTAAGCCCTTGGATTGTAGTGGTGGCTGAGGCTCTGCAAATAGAGAAAGCAAAGAAAAAGCCCTACCCAAAAAAGATGTCTACCCTGTGAGAACAAACCACTAGCACTCCCAGGGTGGAGAGGGTCTGATGTAGCTAACTTGACACCAAGTAGCTGGTTGGTCTCTTGAAGGAAAAGTGCCATCTAAGGGCTATAGCATTGATCTCTGTCAGATTAGGCTTTCAGAGGTGGCTATAGCTAAACCAGTCTTGGTAAACTAGGATCAATGCTCTTGGCCCAGGTGTAGCCTCCACCTTTGTCACTGTGGACACTCTATTCATGTGCCCATCATGCCTGTTCTGGAGTGGCTGATGACAAAGGCTGTCCAATGTCAACTGGACAAATCATTTTGCCTACTTAGCTGTTCAGTGCCTCATCCTTGGTAAATGGTTTTGGTGGACATTAATTTGTGATATAAAATTCTTAAGTTGTATTTACTTCCATATACCTCTTCATATATCCCTACCCCAGATCTCCTTTATGTCAGACCTTCTAATACTTCCTTTCAGGTGGCTGGTTAGCTAATCAGGCCATTCACCACCCTGCTTATAACTCCATATATAATTCACTACACTTCTTCAACACAAAGTAGACAGCCAGGCTTACCACCCGAAGCTCTGCCATTGGGAAGATTTCTCTTGCCACTGTCTTTCAAGGTCGTGCTTTAGTTTGGCTGTAATGCAGGCATCATAAATTTTACTGAAGAGACAGGTCCCAGAATCTTCATAGGGGTTATCTACCACTCTCTTTATCACATGTATCTTATTGAGGCCTTAGTATATTAGTCACCTCTTGCTCATCTTGCCAGATCAGATCACTGATGTATTGGATAGCTGCAATATTCTGAATTGTGCCCATAAGGTCCAGATCTTTTCAGACTATGTTTTGACAAAAGGCAGTAGAGTTGACAAGGCAAAAGTGTGAAGAATGCTGTTGCCACGTTCTATAGGACTGTGAACTGTTTCTGCTTTTCATTTCTGATTGGGTTAAAAAAAATGAAAATATGTCCCAAATCAATGGCTGCATATCATGTATTTGAGGCCATTATTTCCTCAAATGGTCTTTCTTTCACTTTTCCCCTCTCTTCTCCCTCTGGAACACCTATGGCACATGTGTTTGTGTACTTTATGCTGTCACTCAAATCCCTGAAGCACTGCTCAAATTTTTCCTACTCTTTTCTCTATCTGTTTTCTGACTGTAACTTCTAGTTCACTAATTCTTTCTTCTGCCTGTTCAAATCTGCTGTTATATGCCTCTAGTGTACTTTTAATCTGCATTATTGTGCCTTCATCCCCATAATTTCTGTTGTTGCTTTTTATACTTTTAATACTTCTTTATGCTCACACATTGTTTTCTTAGTATCTTTATCCATTATCTCCTTATGCATACTTTCCTTCATCTCCTTGAATTAATTCAGATTTGTTTGAACTTCTTTGACTAGTTGTTGCAAATTCTGTGTCTCCTCTCAATTTTTAATTTGTTCCCTTTACTGAGCCATATCTTCTTGTTTCATAGTATGGCTTGTAATTTTTGGCTGATATCTATGCACCTGCTTATCTTGATGAGTTAACTCTGTAAGTCAGTTTCCACCTCTAGTCTAGGATTTTATTGTTGATTGGCTTTGTATTAAGGCTATTCTTTGACACTTGGTCCAACTTACTCTAGGACATCCCATATTTAACTGTTCAAATTTTCTCAGTTCTTCTTCATCTGATTCTTAACCTGGATATCAGTACAGTTTTTGAGATTCCACTTTTTGTGCAACTGTTTTGCCACCAGGAGAAAGGTTTCTTTCTTCTGTTCCTTCTCCAGGAATCTTGGTCTGTTTTGTTTGTGGACAGAATTTTCTCCCCAGCTCCTATGATTTGTTTAAATTCTCTCCCTCACTCAGTGCCCCATTTTCTTTACACTTTAGTTTTGGGACCCTCTTGTCACAAAGCAAGTTAGTTTACCCCCATTTTTTTTCTGTGAAGGTTTTCTGCCTCTACTTTCTTCTGCATTAGGATATCCCAACACAGGGAGCCAGATGGGGTCAATCCAGAAAGTTGGATAATTTTCACTTAGGTGTTCCAGCCACCAAAACTGCACTGAGTGAGCATACCACTTACCAGCTTTTCCACTGCTGTCTCTCTTCCCCTTTACCCCCCACACCAGGACCCTTTTGTATGCAGCACTTCTCAGGGGCTTTTGCTCTAGCCTGGGTTTTTTTGACTTGGGCCCATGTGCATGGATATGAGTGGAGTTCTAGCTTGCTGCTATGAATGGCTCTATAGTCTGTGACCCTGTGGGAAGGAATGAGGCTGTGCTTGTTTGAAAGGAAGTATGCCCCCTAAGAAAAGCCATGTTTTAATATAAATCCCATTTCATAAAGGTAGAATAATCCCTATCCAATCTCCCTGGTTGATGTGATTTAGTCAAGAATGGTTGTTAAACTGGATTAGGGGATGACATGTCTCCATCCATTTGAGTGGGTCTTGACAAGTTTCTGAAGTCCTATAAAAGAGGAAACATTTTGGAGAGAGAGACTCAGAGAGAACAGAGAATGCTGCAGCACCACAAAGCAGAGTCCACCAGCCAGCGACCTTTGGAGATGAAGAAGGAAAACACCTCCCGGGGAGCTTCATGAAACCAGAAGCCAGGAGAGAAAGCTAGCAGATGATGCTGTATTCGCCACGTGCCCTTCCAGCTGAGAGAGAAACCCTGACTGTGTTTGCCATGTGCCTTCTCATTTGAGAGAGAAACCCTGAACTTCATTGGCCTTCTTGAACCAAGATATCTCTCCCTGGATGTCTTTGATTGGACATTTCTATAGACTTGCTGTAATTGGGACATTTTCACGGCCTTAGAACTGTAAACTAGCAACTCATTAAATTCCCCCTTTTAAAAGCCATTCCATTTCTGGTATATTGCATTCCGGCAGCTAGCAAACTAGAACAGAGGCCATGCTGCGTGTATGTGACTCCCAAGCGGCATGGAACTGAGTGAGTGGGAGGAAAGTGGATTAGCAGGTTTGGGATGGAAATTTCCTAACAGATATATTTATTTTTCTTTGACTCAGCATTTGTGGAGTCTTTCCCCACCTTTTACCATCCTCCAGAGTTCTAAGCAAGTGGGACTTGTCCATTTTTTTCACTGAATCTCTGGAGAGTTTTCTCAGGAGATGTCTTATGTCATCATGTTGATGATGTCACCCTTGCATTATCATTGTTGCATATATGGGGATTGGATTTGCTAACATTTTGTTTAGGATTATGCCTCTATGCCCACAAGTGAGACCGGTCTGTAATTTCCCTTTCTCATAGTGTTCATCTCATATTTTTGTATCAGAGTTAAGCAGAATTCACAAAACAAATTGAACAGCATTCCTATTTTTCCATTTTCTGAATTAGTTTATAAAAATTAGCATTATTCCTTCCTTAAATGTTGGGTAGAATTTATTGTGAGGTCATCTTATCCTAATATTTTCTTAGTAGAATTATAAATTCAATTGATTCCTCACTTAATTGTATTTTTTGGGGGGATGCATGGTCTGGGAACTGAACCCGGGTCTCCCACATGGAAGGTGAGCGTTCTACCACTGAACCACCTGTGTACTTCTCTTAATAGTATTTTGATCAAAGAACATATTCTGTAAGCTATTATTTCTTTGAAATTTTTTGAGATTTGCTTTATGTCTCAGCATTTGGCCAATTTTGGTAAGTATGCTTGTGTACTTGAATATGAATTCTGTGGTGTTGTATGTATGTCATCAGTCAAGTTTTTGATAATGGTATTCAAATCTTCTATATCTTTATTGGAATTTTTGTTCCAGAGAGATATATGTTTAAAGAGCTCCCACAATGCTCATGATTTTTCTATTCCTCTTTATGGTTCTATCAAGTTTTGCTTCATATAATTAGACTACACTGTACAAATTCATAACTTCATGGTAATCTATATACTACTGGAGAAAAGTCCTTTCTTCCCACTCTTTCAATTCCAACATTGTTTTTTAAACTTTTTTATTGTATAGTATAACAATATATACAAAGCAAAGAAGTAAAAAGCAATAAGTTTTCAAAGCACTTTTCAAAAAGTGGTTATTGGATAGATCCCAGAGTTTGTCATGGGCTACCATACGATCCTCTCATATTTTTCCTTCTAGCTGCTCCAGAATATAGGAGGCTAGAGCGTTTAAATACTTTTTTATCATCACAATCAACTTTTTTTTCCTCTTTTTTGTGAACAATAACATATATACAAAAAGGCTATAAATTTCCAAGCACAGCACTACAATTAGTTGTAGAACATATTTCAGACTTTGAAATGGGTTACAATTTCACAATTTTAGGTTTTTACTTCTAGCTGCTCTAAAATACTGGAGACTAAAAGAGATATCAATTTAATGATTTAGCATTCATATTCATTTGTTAAGTCCTATCTTCTATGTATAATTCCACCATCACCTTTGATCTTTCCATACCTCTCATTGGGGTTGTTTGGGCTATGGCATTAATAAATATTTTACATTGGAAGGGTCTGTCACTAATACAGGGTAGGGAGATGGAAATATCTGATGTTCTGGAGAGGCTGGGCTAGGTTTCAGGACTTATCTGGACCAGGGACCCATCTGGAAGTTGTAGATTTCTGGCAAGTTACTCTAGTGACTGGAATCCTTGTGGAATCTTATAAATTGCCCTAGGTGTTCTTTAGGATTGGCTGGAATGGTCCAGGTTGGGGGTTGGCAGGTTATGATAGGTAGCAATGTCTAACTGAAGCTTGCATTAGAGCAGCCTCCATAGTAGGTTCTTGACTGGATTTGAACTTTCTCTGCCACTGATATTTTATTAATTACACTTCTTTTCCCCCTTTTGGTCTGGATGGAATTGTTGATCCCACAGTACCAGGTCTGGATTCATCCCTGGGAGTCATCTCCCATGTTGCCAGGGAGACTTTCACCCCTGGATGTCATGTCCCACATAGGGGAGAGGGCAATGATTTCACTTGCAGAGTTGGGCTTAGAGAGACCAAGGCCACATCTGAGCAACAACAGAGGTTCTCCAGAAGTAACTCTTAGGCATGCCTGTAGGTAGTCTAAGCTTCTATGCTACCTACATAAACGTCACAAGAGTAAGTCTCATGATTGAGGGCATGGTCTATTGATTTGGGTGACCCTAGAGTTTGACACAGTATCAGGGGATTCCCTGATGGTAAGGTTTAATAGTTCCATAGTCTTTCTCCCCTCCCTCAGGGGACTTTGTCAATACTTTTTGATTATCTGGTTAATATACTCTAGGATGTTTCCAGGCATTACAATAATCTATACAGGATTAAATGTCTTTTTCTCATTCTGTGCTTTCTGTGTTTCAGTTGTTCAAATGAACTATACAGATAGGTTGAATTAGACCATGCATTACAGAATTTTTCAGTTCCAGAGCACAGAAATCTTTCTTCTATTGGTCTCAAAGATTATGTGTGGCTCTAAAATATAGACGCTGTCTTCCTTACCCCTATATTCTGAATTACTTTAACTTCAACCTGTTTGACTTCATTCTTATCTCTAAATATCAGGTTATATATATATAACATCCTCTCAAAATCCAGAAATAATAATCACCACTCCGGACTTAATGTGTCTGCTCTAAAAGCTTACAATCTAGGCCCCTGTTTTCTTATAAGCATTTTCTAATGGTGACCATAACATTCTTGTTTGTTTGGTTTTTTTTTATGGCTTATTTTGTCTCACCAAATGTCCCACATGTTCATTCACATCGTTGCATGCCTCACAACATTGTTCCTTTTTGTAACAGCACAGCCTTCATTCATAAGTATACACCACCTTTCACCATTCTTCTCCATCAGCACATCCTTCAGCCACCTGCCTTCATTGGGCTTCATGTAGAGGGCCCAAAGTCCACAGTCCATCAATATTCTCAATTTTAAATAATTTCATTGTTCTCAAGAGACAGAAAACCAATAAACACACCCTCACCAAATAGGAAATCTAAACCTCCTTTTAACTCTTGTTCCTCACCCCATTATTTACCTCTGCCATTGCTTTGGTAGTGCTAATTGTTTCCTTTTGAACATAGCTCATAGTATGCAATAACAGTTTTCCCCCTGTACCCTGGACTTAAACACTCTTTATGCAAGAATCATATCTTTGAAGTAATTCTTACAAGAACTCATTCATATTTCTAGTGTGAGTTAGTGAACACATAGGTCTATACAACCCCTTTCAATCTTGTTCATCTTCTGTATGGTAATATTACTTATAGACCCACTAGAGAATCACCTTCACTCCTATCTATTCCCTTACATTGGGGTTCAACCTCATTAGCTAACTGTTCACCCATCTCTAGCTTCTATGTATCTCTAAGTCTCCTGCATTCTATATTATAAGTCTCTGATTATACCTTTATGCTGGTCATAAAAGTGGAATCATGCAGTATCTGTCCTTTTGTGTTTGGCAAATTTCACTCAGCATTATGTCCTCAAGCCTCATCCATCTTGTCATGTGCTTCAGGACATCTTTTTGTCTAACTGCTGCATAATATTCCATCATACGTATATACCACATTTTGTTGATCCATTTGTCTGTTGATGGGCATTTGGTTTGTTTCGACCTTTTGGCATTTGTGAATAATGCTGCTATAAACATTGATGTGCAAATGTCTGTGTCACTGCTTTCAGCTCTTCTGGGTATATATCAAGTAGTGCTATATCTGGGTGTTCTAGTTTGCTAGTTGCTGAAATGCAATACGCCAGAAATGGAATGACTTTTTAAAAGGGGAATTTAATAATTTAATAAGTTGCAAGTTACAGTTCTAAGGCTGAGAAAATGTCCCAATTTAAGCAAGTCTATAGAAATGTCCAATCTAAGGCATCCAGGGAAAGATACCTTGTTTCAAGCAGGCCAATGAAGTTCAGGGTTTCTCTCTCAAGTTGCAAGGCATATGGTGAACACAGTCAGAGTTTCTCTCTCATCTGGAAAGGCACATGGTGAACACAGCGTCATCTGTTAGCTTTCTCTCCTGGCTTCCTGTTTCATGAGGCTCCCTGGGGGGCATTTTCCTTCTTCATCTCCAAAGGTTGCTGGCTGGTGGACTCTCTGCTTCATGGTGCTGTGGAATTCTCTGCTCTCTCTGAATCTCCAGCTTTCTCCAAAATGTTTCCTCTTTTATACGATTCCAGTAAATTAATCAAGACCCACCCAAATGGGTGGAGACACATCTCCACCTAATCCAGCTTAACAACCACTCTTGATTGAGTCACATCTCCAGGTAGATTACCTAATTACAGATTCAAACATACAGTACTGAATAGAGATTAGAAGAATGGCTGCCTTTACAAAATGGGATTAGGATTAAAACATGGCTTTTCTAGGGTACATACATCCTTTCAAACCAGCACACTGAGTCATAAGGCAACTCGATATTTAGTCTCCTAAGGAACTACCAAACAGTCTTTCATAGTGGCTGCACCTTTGTACATTTCCACCAGCTGTGCATAAGTGTTCCAGTTTCTCCATATCCTTTCCAAGATTTATAGTTTCCTGATTGTTTAATAGAAGCCATTCTTATAGGTGTGAAGGGGTGTCTCATTGTAGTCTTGATCTGCATTTCCTTACAGCCAATGAAAATGAGCATCTCTTCATGTGCTTTTGAGTCATCTGTATTTGCTCTTCAGAAAAATGCCTATTCATATCTTTAGCCCATTTTATAATTGGATTGTTTGTTCTTTTGTTGTTGAGTTGTATGATTTCTTCATATATATAGAAAATCAAACCTTTGTTTGATATGTGATTTCCAAATATTTTCTCCCATTGAGTTGACTCCCCTTTGCCTTTTGACGTGCAGAAGCATTTGATTTTGAGGAGTTCCCATTTATCTATTTTTTCTTTTGTTGCTTGTGCTTTGGGCATAAAGTTTAGGAAGCTACCTCCTATTACTAGGTCTTGAAGATGTTTCTCTACATTTTCTTCTAGAAGCTTTATGGTGGTAGTTCTTATATTTGGGTGTTTGATCCACTTTGAGTCAATTTTTGTATAGAGTGTAAGATAGAGGTCCTCTTTCATTCTCTTGGCTATTGATATCCAGGTCTTCCAAGCCCACGTATTGAAAAGGCTATTTTGTCCCAGTTCAGAGGATTCAGGTACCTTGTCAAAAATCATTTGACCATAGATTTGGTGATCTATTTTGCATTCTCAATTTGATTCCATTGGTTAATGCTTCTGTCATCGTACTAGTACCAGGCTGTTTTTACCACTGTGGCTTTATAATAGGTTTTAAAGTCAGGGGGTGTTAATCCTCCCACTTCGTTCTTCTTTTTTTAGGATGCTTTTAGCTATTCGGGGTCTCCTTCCCTTCCAGATGAATTTGGTACTAAGCTTTTCCAAATCTTCAGAGTAGGTTGTTGGAATTTTGATTGTTATTGTGTTGAATCTGTAGATCAATTTGGGGAGAATTGACATCTTAACTATATTTAGTCTTCCTGTCCATGAGCAGGGAATGTCTTTCCATGTGTTTAGATCTCCTTTGGCTTCTTTTAGCAATGTTATGTAGTTTTCTGTGTACAAATCCTTTACATCCCTAGTTAAGTTCATTCCTAAGTGCTTAATTCTTTTAGTTGCTATTTTGAATAGAATTTTTTCCCTAACTGACTCTTCAGCTAGCTCATTGCTTATGTATAGAAATGTTACTGAATTTTGCACATTAATTTCATACCCTGCCACCTTGCTGAATTTGTTTATTAGCTCAAGAAACTTTGCTGTAGATTTCTCAGGATCTTCCAAGTATAGTATCATAGCATCTGCAAATAATGAGAGTTTTACTTCTCATTCAAATAATAACAGAGATTACTTCTCCTCAATTTGGATGCCTTTTACTTCTTTGTCCTGCCTGATTGCTGTAGCTAGAACTCCTAGCAGAATGTTGAATAATAGTGGTGACAGTGGGCATCCTTGTCTTGTACCTGATCTTAGGGTGAAGGTTTTCAGTCTCTCTCCATTTAGTATGATGCTGGCTATCAGTTTTTCATATATTCCCTTTATCATATTGAGGTAGTTACCTTTGATTCCTAACTTTTGGAGTGTTTTTATCAGAAAAGGGTGCTGAATGTTGTTGAAAGCTTTTTCAGCATCAATCAAGATGATCATGTGATTTTTCCCTTTTGATTTGTTAATGTGCTGCATTACGTTAATTGATTTTCTTGTGTTGACCCATCCTTGCATTCCTGGTACAAACCCCACTGTGATCATGGTGTATAATTCTTTTAATGTGTTGTTGGATTCGATTTGCTAGTATTTTATTGTGAATTTTTGCATCTATATTCATTAGGGAGATTGGCCCGTAGTTTTCCTTTCTTATAGCATCTTTACCTGGTTTTTGGTATTAAAATGATATTAGCTTCATAAAATGAGTTAGGTAGAGTTCCTTTTTCCTCAATTTTTTGGAAAAGGTTGAGCAGAATCGGTGTTAGTTCTTTCTGAAATGTTTGATAAAATTCCCCTGTGAAGTGATCTGGCCCTGGGTTTTTCTTTGTAGGAAGATTTTTGATGACTGTATCTCTTTACTTGTGATTGGTTTGTTGAGATCTTCTATTGCTTCCTGAGTCAGTGTAGCTTGCTCATGTGTCTCCAGGAATTTGTCCATTTCATCTAAGTTGTCTAGTTTGTTCACATATAGTTGTTCATAGTATCCTCTTATGATTTATTTTATTTCTTCAGGGTCTGTGGTAATGCACCCCTCCTCATTTCTGATTTTGTTCATTTGCATTCTCTCTCTTTTTTTCTAGTGGCCCATCAACTTTATTTTCTCAAAGAATCAACTTTTGATTTTATTGATTCTTTATATTGTTCTTTTGTTCTCCCATTCATTTATTTCTGCTTTAACCTTTGTATTTCTCTTCTTGTATTTGCTTTGGGGTTAGTTTGCTGTTCTTTCTCAAGTTTCTCCAGGTTTGCTGTTAAGTTCTTGGGTTTTGCTCTTTCTTGTTTTTTTTTTTTTTTTATGGCTTTTATTTTTGCATGGGAACTGAACCTGGTTCTCCAGCATGGCAAGTGAGAATTCTTCTGCTGAGCCACTGTGCCTTGCCTTTTCTTGTTTTTTAATATAGACATTTAAGGCAATAAATTTCCCTCTCAGCACAGCCTTTGCCACATTCCCTAAGTTCTGATAAGTTGTATTCTCATTTTCATTCATCTCCAGATAGCTAGTGATTTCTCTAACAATTTCTTCTTTGACCCACTGATTGTTTAAGAGTGTGTTATTTAATCTCCATATATTTGTGAATGTTCTCATTCTTTGGTGGTTATTGAGATCCAGCTTCATCTCATTGTAATCAGAGAAAGTGCTGTGAATTATTTCAATATTTTTAAATTTATAAAACCTGTTATGTGTCCCAGCATAAGAACTGTCTGGAACATGTTCCATGAGCACTAGAGAAGAATATATTACCTTATGATTTGGGGTGCAATGACCTATATATGTCTGTTAGCTCTAATTCATTGATCAAGTTATTTAACTTCTCTATTTCCTTGTTGATCTTCTGTCAGCTTCACAGCCTGCCCTGCGGATTTTGGACTCTGTGTTCCCACAGTTACGTGAGACACTTTAATAAATTTTACATTTGTGTTTCCTGTTGATTCTGTTTCTCTAGAGAACCCTAACTAATACAACTTGGTACCAGGAGTGGTGTGCTGCTGCAGTTTGCAAACACCAAATATGTTGGAACAGTTTTTTGCATGGCTAAGGGGAAGACTTTGGAGGAACTGTGAAGAGAATGATGGAGAAGTCCTGGAGTGCTTGAAGAGACTGTTGGCATAAATGGAACCACTGCCAATCTGAACAAAGGGGGACACAAAAGGGACAAATTGGAGTTTGCAGAGTGAGAACCATGGAAGCTTGGGTCTGAAGCCAAGAAACCTCAGCCAGGAGAGTGGACCCACTCATATACAAGGAGAGGGTGAGTTTGCCTTGAGGGCAGAGGATAAGTCTCCCATCTCTTTGCAGTGGAAGAGTTGTGCTGCCTCAGGCTTTTGAGAAGGTAAAGCATGCTTCTTTGGGACTGGGGAGAGCCTGGCTGCCACCACATGGAGGGGTTGAGCATGTGCCCTGGAAATGGCAGAGAGCCCAGGTGTGGCCCTGATGCCTGGAGAGAGTGGAGCCAAGAAAAAAGGTGGTCTCTTCAATGTTCCCCAAGGTTGATTTGGAAAAAAGTGGGCCACTGCATAAGCCCTTGGAAAAGGTGGGACTGCCACTTTCTAAAACTGAAGGATAAATGACTTTCAGATTTTGAAATCTAATGGTGTCTGCCCTGCAGGTTTTCCTTCCAATTTCTCCCTATGGATCCTGTGACTGTCCTCCTTTGCATATTGGCACCAGATAACTTGTTTTGAGATTTATAGGTCCACAGCTAGAAGAGAATTTTTTGCACCTTAATATTATTTAAGGTGACGCGTGTAGTTGCCAAGTTGACAAGGGGTGAACTTGTGCTTCTCTTCAACATTTGATAGGCTGATTAGTATGTGTCTTGGGAAAGGCCTATTTGGATTTATTCTGTTCTTTGGGTTTCTTTGACTTGTATATTTATGTCCTTTATGAGGATGGGAAGTTTTCCCCCATTATATCCTCAACCACTCTTCCTAGCCCTTTGCTCCTCTCTTCTCCTTCTGGGACACCAATTATTCCTATATTGGTGTGCTTTGTTTTGTCTATCATTTCCCTGTGTTCACATTCAATTTTTTCCATCTTTTTTTGCCATTTGCAGTTTTGAGTCTTTAAAGTCAATTATCCATCCTCTATATTACTTATTCTTTCTTCTAGTATGGTTTTTTTTTTTTGGTCAACAGAGTCTTTAATCTCTGTGATTTCTGCTATTTTTCTATTTATTCTTTCAAATTCCTCTTTGTGCTCTTCTACTGTCTTCTTGATCTCCTTTATGTCATTTGCTATCCCTCTTATTTTATTAAGTAGAATTGTATGAACATCTTTGATTAGTTGTTCCAATGTCTGTGTCTCCTCAGGTGTTTTAATGTGGTCATTAGGCAGGGCTATATCTGTCTTCATTGTGATATGCTTAGTTATCTTCTTCTCTCTTCATTGCATGTAGATATCTTGATTGATTTACTTTGGGAGTTGATTTCTTTCAGTAGTCTAAGGTTTGTGTTTGCAGGATGGTTGTACAGGAGGGAGCGGAGCACGGGGTGGAGCATTCAGTATAGTGATTTGTTTCAGGGCAGGTATGGGAGCAGGTTGGGGATGTTACACTGGTGCTTGTGAACATGGGTGCCCAGCAGCCAGGGAGGATGTAGCTGTGTGGGTGCACTGGTCTGGGGAATGTAACCCTGGAGTGTGCTGGTCTAAGACATGGTGCCCTTTGTGTGCATGCATAGAGCTGTGGCAGCAGGTCGGTGTTATGCCTTCATGGGCTAGGGGCAGATGTGACCCAGCTGTACAGGTCAGTACTTTCTCAGAGCTGGGAAGTGAGGCTGAGTGCTGTGCACATGCGTGGTTCTAGGACTGCTGTAACATGCAGTTCCCAGAGCTGAATGACATGATTGGGGACCAGAGACCATATGTGGGCCCAGGAGTGCTGTAAATGGATGTGCTGAGTTCAGAGAGGGCAGGGTGAGGCTGTACGACACTATGGGTGGGGGTAGACTAGGTATGGAGGTTAGTTTCCACAATCTTTATGTGCTGTTAACAGCCTGCAGGGAATAGGGAGGGGGAGGTTGTGCTTGAGGGTGCAGGATAGGTGGGTTGGGCTGCACTTGGGGTGGGGGTGTGGGGGGGCAGGTATGTGCACTGGGGGATGGTGGGTTGGGGCACCTGGAGCGCGGGGAATGGGAGCAGGTGAGATGTGAGGTGAGTCACCGGTCTCAGAGCTGTGCTGGTGAGGGTAGCATGCCTAAGGAATGCGGCCTTCCCTGCACTCCCACGGGCTCTGCTGCTCCACACCCCCATGCCAGGCTTCAGCTTTCTGCCTCTCAGTTCCTCGGCCTCTGTGTATTTCCAACATTTTATTATCAAAATATAATAAAAATTACATTTTAAATGTGCCTATTGAAATAGCATGTAGTTAGATTTGTATTTTTAATCTAGTCTGACAATCTTTGTCTTTCAATTTGAACATTTCTACCTAATGTGGTTCTATTTGAATTTAGATATATCATTTTATTAATGATCATTTGTTCTGCTTATTCCTTGTTTCTTTTCTTTCTTGCCTTCTTTAGAATATATTTGAGTATTTTTTAAAATTCCATTTTCCCTGTGCCATTAACTTGGAAATTGTGTAGCATTTTAACACTTTTTAGTAGTTAACCTAGAGTCATAGTATATGTCCTTGACTCATCAAAATCTTTTATCAACTGGGACTTTTGTTCTCTTCCTGTTCAATGCAAAGACTTTAGCATACCTTGATTCCACTTAACACCCTCTGGCAGGTATACTATTGTTGTAGATTTTAATTCCATCGTTTTAAACCTTACAAAATACTATTAATGTTGGTTTTATATACTCAATATTAACTTAGATTTACCCACACATACATGCTTTTAATTGATCTTCATTTCTTCCTGTATTCCTGACCTTCCACCTGGGATTATTTTCCTTTTTCTGAAGAATCTCATCTTAGTACTTTCCTTTAGTTCAGGGCTGCTTTGTGATTAATTCTTCCCTTTTTTTGTTGTTGTTTGTTTGTCTGAAAATATTTTTATTTCATTCTCATTTTTGAAGGATATTTTACTAGGTTTAGAATTTTAAGTTGGAGGTTATTTTCTTTTAGCATTATAAATATATCAATCTAGAATTTTACTAATATTCTCTGTATTAGACATTTTCTAATGTCTCTGGCTTCCACTGTTTCTACTGAGAACTTACCCATCAAATTAACTGTTCCTTCTTTGAAGGTAATCTATTTTTGTTACCTTTAGCTGCTCTAAAGTTTCTGTTTCCTTTTTTTTTTTTAACTTTTTATTTATCCTGCTAGAAATTAATCAGGCTTCCTAAATCCATGGTTTAATGTCTTTCATCAATTTTTTAAAGATCTCAGCTCTATTTATAAAGATTGCTTCTGGTACATTCTCTCTCTTGTCCTCCTGAGACTTCAATTAAACAAATGCTGGATCATATCAATGTGTGTATTGTGCTCTCTTCTATATTTTATTTATTTTTTCTGTGTTTTTATTATTTTCTTCTGCCCTATTTTCCAGTTCTTCATCTGAGGCTAATGTGCTGTGAAATCCATCCATTGCATTCTTCTTTTAGTTTTATTTTTCAACTTTAGAATGAAGTTCTCCTTTATAGTTTCTGTTTTATAGTTTCTGCTTCTCCTTTATAGTTTCTGCTTCTCTG
>PVIY010000699.1:0-184356 GCA_004026745.1 Myrmecophaga tridactyla | reverse complement strand
CTCAAGAAGCCTCGCTTTTTTTTTTTTTTTTCCCCCATCAGCCTCACCCCTCTCTGCCTGGCCAAAACTCTTAGTTCCTTTAGTGCTTATTCCAGGTGTATCTGTGCTTTGGGCATGTTTTCAGCTATAAGAATTTCTTAATTAATTCCACAACTGGAGCTTCCTTGAGCTAAGCCTTTGCTGCTAGTAAAGCCTATTTCCCTTCCCCTCAGGGAAGCAGCCTGCCCTGCCCATGGGGGAGGAGCTTTGGCCTCTGCTGCTTGGGGTACTTGCAATTCTGTGTGGGATCTCAGGCATTCCACCTGGTCCAGGCTGGTGTACACTTTGCGTCCAGTCACTGATGTTCCCCAGCAGTTGTTCTGCACAGTTCTTGACTATTTACTAGCTGCTCTGGAGAACAAACTAAATTCCACACCTTACTATGCTGCCATCTTGCCCTACCTTTAACAACAATCCTTTGTGAGTGTCAGTTGTCCTTTTGGTAATTTTTCTCACTTATAGTGGGAAATGTCACAGGGAAGCATATTAAAATAATATTTATAGGACTGAAGTTTCACACATAGATAAATTACAAATTTGTACTAGCTAGCCCTTCTTGCAGATTCTAATCTGAACATGATAGGCATCTGACAAGATTCAAAACTAAAACAAACATTTTAATAATATTCTTATTGTACCTTAAATTGTAAAAAAAACAAAAACTGATTTATTTTTCTCTAGTTTCATGCAATAGGTACATATTTGTGTGTGTGTTTGTATATATCTGTGCACACAGGGTGATGTTCACTACAGAGTGCATAAGACAGGAGCACAGTGTGATATACTAGAATGGAGCTGGGATAGAATGTAGGCAGCACAGACACAAATATTACATGAGTAAATCACTTCATCTCTCTGGCCCACGTGTGCTTATCACTAAAATGAATAATTAAAAAGCTGAATTTAAAATTCTTCTCAGTTTGAAATACTTAAAATGATTGAAATTTATGCATGAGATATAGAGGAGAATAGAAAGATCAGTGACAACATATCAATTTGAAGAAAACAATGTTATATAGAGCACATTAAAATAAATGTTTATATAACTCAAGTTGTATATCTTAGCCTATAAATATCTGTGCTTTCAATTCTGGATGATTCTAAACATCATACAGAAAGGTCATGGGAAACCAAGGTAGATGAGATAGACTTGGCCTGAGATGAAAGAAGATGATGAAAATATAGAGATTATCCTTGAAACCTCTTTGTTCCTACAAAGTGGATATTGTATTTTAGTGGAGCTGGGAAATATTGGTAGTTTCATGGAATCTTGTGAGCAAATAAATGTCAATCCAACTTGGGAGATGAGCCTGTGCTACACTTCTATGATATAGATGAACATTTATCATTTTCTTATTCACAGTGCATGTCCTATCTAAAGATAACATTAACAAGATCCATAGATGGATTTGTTTTCTTATTATGTAGCATAATTGTATAGTTTGTTAGTAGTTATTTATTGAACATTGTTTAGATTTAGTTGTTAGAGGGCCAACTGTCTAATTAAAATAAGCTTTTGCTATAAAAGATTTTAAAATGCTTGCTTTCCTATAGAAACACCATAATAAATGATCACTGAATTTAGAAGCAATCTGGGGTGTTGATAATATGCTAAGCAGGCATGTTCAATTCCTAGAATAGCCATTGAGCTGTACATTCAAGATATGTACATTTTCTATATGCATATTATATTTTGATAAAAATTTTAAAATGAGACAAACTTATTAAATGCTCAACCCAATTGAAATACCTTCACAAATGTGAAAAATATTGGAGTCATCATTATGTTTAAAGAGTTATAAGATAGATGTTAACAAAAGGTACCGTAGACTCATGACATTATTACACAGTTCAGTACATTAAAACACAATAATTTAACAAACCATAACTATCAATGCTATTAATTTAATATGAATTGTGGTATATAAGGAAAAAGAAGGTATTATTGGGGGATTTTGATAAATAGACAAAGGTTTTATAAAGATTCCAAAGGGGACTTCTGGACACTTTCAAGGGCTTTAAAAACTAATGTGACTTTTTAAAATGATATCTAACTTGATTTCTAAACTTAGATCTTTCCTTTCTTTGATTAAATATCTATTGTGGTTATACTTGTTGGTATCTCACAGATAAAAGGAATACCAATTATTTTAATTCCTATAGGTAAAGAAAAAAATACCTCTAATATGAAATCATGTACTTTTTCTTCTTTCTCTCTAAATTGTATAGTATCTGTCATCTTTCATTTACTCAGTCTTGAAATTTCTCTCAGACTTTCTTTGACTCTTTTGTTCTTAAGTTCACCAGCTCCATATCTCTTAGAGTAAAAGGTATAGCCAGATGGTTCAAATATTTCAATGTTCAGATCTTGCCATCTGGGGTGTTGTGAAGCTGTATGTACCTCAGAATAAAATGTTCTTAGATCTAATGTATTCCTGTGAACCCACTGTTAAGTAGGATCCTTTGATGAGGTTACTTTAGTTAAGGTTTGGCTCTTCCCAGTCAGGATAGGTTTTAATACTATTGGGTGTCCTTTAATAAGCAAAATGAAATTCAGACAGATAGAGAGAGAGCCATAGGACATAAGAAGCTGAACATCAACAGAACCTGGAAGAGGAGGGAGAGACCAGGAGCCACTATTTGGCTTGCCATGCCATAAGCTGATGACCAAGAATGACCAGAAGCCAGCCCTGGAATACCAGAGTCCTCAGGAGGAAAGCAGTGTTTGATGAGGGCTTGATTTGGAATTTTTCCTAGCCTCAAATCCAACAAATAAATTCTCCTTGTTTAATCTGATCAATTTCACGGTATTTGCTTGCGCAGCCAAATACCAAATACCAAAACACCATCCCACTACTGTCCTAGCTTAATTATACTGAAGACTCTCAATCCTTTTTTCTGCCTTCACATATCTCAGAAACAATACTTTCCATCAGAATCACTGGTTTATGGTGGGAGTGACTGGAAAAGCCAAGCCCTTTAGTGAGAGAGTTTGTGAGCTTGTAAACACACACATTACTTGAGAAAGCAAGTTTATGTGGCTGGTAATTACAGTTGATGTAAATAGAATGTCTTCTTAGACCAGTAGCTAATAGCTAAAACCCATACCTGAGCATAGCCTTTGTATCTAGGTCTTTCTTTAACAAATACATTAAGGATGCATGCCCATTAACATATCTCCCTAAGGTAAAGCCAGATTCTTCAAAAACATGGGAGGATAAGATGATACAGAGCTCAGGAAGAAGGTGAAACTATAAACCTGAAGTAGCTCTTGGTCTAAGATAGCTCTACCCTTCTCTCCCTTTGGAAGATGGAGATCCTGTCCATTTTACCGCAGAGATTACACAGGAGATATTAGCTCACAGGTTTGGAGAGTGATGAACTCCAATTGCCAATAAACAGACAGGTGAAAGTCAAGAGAAAGGTCCCTTGGTCAATTCACTAAAAACCAATTTATAAAAGCAAAATAACCAAAAATAATTGTGCAAAGAATCAACTGATGAATGACCAATTCATCCAATTTACCAATTTATCAGGTACTTTCTGTAAGGAATAGTCTTTCTGAAAATATTCAATGAATAGGAATGCATTCTTATTTTAATATATTCATGAATATATTTCTCGTGAATATATTCAACAAATGTGAATATATGAGTAGTATTTTAAGGATTGTTCAATTTATCAAAAGCTCAGGGTCACAGGTTTAGTTTTTTAATGAATATATTCATGAGGAACATATGCATGAGGAATATAGTTATAAACTAAATCACCCCCATGAATATAATGAAGAAGGATACATTCAGTGAATTATTTCATTCATTCATTTATTCAATACTACCTGCCAAGCAATGCCCTAGACATCAGGGCTACATTAAAAGCAAAGTTCCTGTGGTTCAATGGTAGAATGCCCACCTTTCATGCGGGAGACCCAGGTTTCCATGCACCCCCCCCCCCAAAAAAAAAGTTCCTAACCTCACAGAGCAAATATTCTTAATAAATTTCTTGTCTTTTAAGTAGAATATTCTTCAAAAGCTCTTTTCCATGAACTTTGAAGAAAGTTTCATGTGGACATTACAAAACAAATAACCAGTCACTTGGTGGAGTACCTGGAGCTACTCCCCATTTTGAAAATGAAAAAATGAATAAATCCAGTTTGACCAAGTCAGACCTGCTGATAACTTTCAACCAGTAAGAGGCAAATGGGGAATTGAGGATTTCAAATCAAAGATTTATTCTCATTTTCCAAAGCTACTTTACACCTTCCAAAGTTTGGGGTTTTGGTAGCTGGGTTTAGCATTGGAATTAACTTAGATTTCTAAATGACAATGAAAAATATATCTTAATTAGGTTTATATTTCCCAGGAACTTTTAAAAAAAAAAATTATGATAGAAATATAGTACATCAGAGAAATTCTATGTTAGCGCACAAAAATAAGGTTAACGTGAGTATAATAGTTAGTATTGCTAATTCTTATTTTTATTAAGCAATGAATAGCTTCATTAAGTAATACATTAGTTTTTTTTTTTAGCATCATGGGAAAGAGAACAATGAAAATGCTTGAGTTAAGCTTTGTGTGGCTTTTAAAAGAAAATGTTCTTTCCCAAAGGGCATGACAAATAAAAAAAATCTAAACTGAACGTTGTTATTCTCTGAGAAAGTCATCAAAATAAAATGAAAGTGTTGGCATTTTAGTAAACCCATTTGCATTTTATTGCATACAACTTTTAACAGATATTTTTGTGGTAGCTGTAAGAGAGGTCTGAATATAAAGCAGATTTACTAGAGGTTGAATGACCCTTTTTTTTCTCTGAACTGTACAAAACCAGGGCTTCTGCTACTATTTCCCTGTTTACAACTCAGTTGTTCATTTTATTTATTGCCAACCAGTTCTCCAAGGGAACTCAAGCGTACAGAAATTAAACATTTGACCCCTGTTTTCACTGTTAATTTTTAGGTTGATTTAAACAGAGGCTTTTACCTTTTGCAATGTCTCAGCTCAAAATAAAACTATGGCTACATAAGAAATAATTTACAAGGAGCTCTATAAATTTGGAAAACAAACAGTACTTATAAAAATGAGGGAAGAGTCCACTTGATTTGTAAGATCGTTTTTGGCGTGGAGATGAATTGGTTCATTTTACCATGTAAGCAGATTTCAGGAAGAATTCCTACTCTATTATTTAATCTCTATTCATGTATATGTTGCTTGATCTCTTTCTAGCATATTGCAAGCATTTTCTATACCAATTGATGACGTTTAGTAATAATTTAGTTAATGATGTCACTATCACAAGAAAGGAGTCATAAATTTAGTATTTAGCAATTCAATTGGTTTATTCGAGGATAGACAAGTGATGTAGGGAAGGGCAAACGGCCTGAAGTAAAGTATAGCAATGTCCTATGTATGGTGTGTTGTTGGGGCCCAGGCCAGGTTTTTCATGAAGCAGGCCTCTGACTACTGGCAAGGCCACACGAGAGTAACCCTGGAGGCAAGGCCCCTGTGTCTCCAGTGGGATGAGGTCTGGCCTGGGCTGCACCTTATCTAATCTGGCCTTACTGTAAGAAAATTCTGCCTCTGCAGTTTCAAGCAAGTTAATTAATGCTCACTCTGTTCTCAAGAAAGTTCTGTATCCCTATTCATTACCTCAAGCACCTCCTCATGTACTGCACTGCCTTATCTAGATTTTTGTTGTTAGGCACTACAAAATAAACTTGTGTTGGCTTCTCGTGGTCATTGTCACTGAGCTGAGTCAGGCAGTGTGCGGGTCTACAAAGGATAGGTCTCCACAGTACCACAGGCCTCTGACTAGGACGGTGTTTCTCCCTTTATTTGGCACTTAATAATTAAAACTATAATTTAGCTTCTATGTTAAGAAACTACTTTAGGCACTAATAAGATAACCTTGAAGACGGTAGAAAAAATCTCTGCTTCATGGAAATTATGCTCTAGATGAAAATGTATTTTATATGATTATTTTTTGTGCTTCTGGCATAAACATAAGAGTACTGACAACAAGACTGTGGGATCTGTTGCCTGCTATCAACAAATATTTAGTGAGTAGCTACTATGAGAAAGAAATTCTTTCTCAGTGAGATTTATCATCCCTTGTTTGAGTGAAAGCTTCAAGAAGAAATGATAATCTCATCATTAGCCTGCCCAAGATATTAAACCATGCTATTTTATATTTTCTTTTGAGAAGACAATTTCTAATTGAGATTGATAGTTTTTCTGATATTCACCTTATGCAGAACTTTTAAAATGATTTTCTGAAATTCATGTATACCCATAGCTAATAAATTTATGTAGATTATAACAACATGTTGAGATTCAGAAGTGTTACTAACATATTTGGCATAATATTATAAAGATAAGTTTCACAGTGATTAAATCTAGAGTTAGTTATTTAATCATCTTCATTATACTTCTTATATCAAGCATATATTTTTGGATTTGTCTAGCAAGTTATATATAATGATCTATATTCAGGAAGACAACTAATTTGTATTTATTCAATTTAATAGTAAAAAAAGTAAGCTCCATTCTGTTAGAAGAATATTAAATCATACCATAGATGTAAAATTGTAAATTTTATTTACTTAGAATTTTGAGGACTTTTTTTGTGCATGTATGCAAGTGCTGTTAGTCTTATAAGATAGATTGAAATAATTCTAAAAAATTAATTATAAAATATTTGATTAATGATAAACATCACAGAGGAAATTACATTTTTATTAGTTTTCAAGAGGAATGTTTTCATTTTCCCTTATAAAAGCGAAATTTTTAAGTATAAAATTGTACAAAATGTTCTGTGAATCTTGTGGAAGGAAGTTGTTTTATATCCCAATTGTTGAATGACTTAATTTTGTACCCATTAAATCATGAATGAGAGAAATGCAGCTTTTCTTTCCTACATTTGGAAGGAGATGAATGATTAGTAGAGGACATTAAGAATGATTCTTCTGCCCTCTTCTGCCCATTCAATAGCTTTGAATGTTTTTACTCACTCAACAGATATTTGATTGTCCTATAGTTACAAAGGCTAGGGATTTGGGAGGATAGGGACTAATGGAACTTGATTCTTGACTTCAGAGAGACTTACTGGATTATGCAGAACATACAGAGAAATTAAGTATAAAGGTAGGCAAATATTAGCTGGTACTAAAATAAAGAAATGACAATGAATTATGGAATGAATGGACTATTTCCTTCTGAGGATCTTAGGGAGGGCTTCATGGAAAAGATTCCAGTTATGGAAATGAAAAATAAAGCCACTTGAAATGAAGAGATTGTCAGGATCAAAGGAACAGAAGTTTAGGAGGTCATTTTGTTTAGTTTAGGAGGCCATTTGTTTGCATGGTTTCTGCTCCCTTCCTGAGCTCCTTCAATACATAACTGAATATTCTTCTCCTTGAATCCCCAAAGCTATAAATGTTTAATATATGTTTACTGAATGAACAAACGGTTAGGTATATACTTCAACAGTCAGCCACTTTGCATGAAGTTCATGGAGTAGAATGGGAGGGAGATAAGACCAAAGGTATTACTCGAAGCTGGGTCATGGAAGGACTTTGAATTTCAGGCTAAGAAGTTTGAAATTCCTTCAGTAAGAAAGTTATCAAAGGTTTTAGAGTTAAGAAATGTAGTTAGAGATTTCTTGAGAAGATTAATCTGCAATTAGGGAATATAGCAGGAGAATATGGGGATTTGTTTACATTATCTCCATAAACAAAGAAGTTTGTAATGGGTATGTGTACATTTTTAAGATAAATGTTTTGATAAATGTACTTAGAAACACTAATATATCAATTATTTCCAGTCAAAATCCAAAAAAGCAGAAGGAAAATGGCTCAACTCAGAGGTTTAAATAAAAATAAATTTGGATTTTTTCATACTCATTTTAGTATTTTATCCTGTGATTTGCACATGGAAAATTAACTTTATCCAGTCACATTGCTAGTTTTCAAATGTTATGACTCTTCCCTTTTGGGGGTCCCTGTAGTTTCTTTCCCTTTTAAAATTCTTCAAACATTCACCACAGGCTCATTATTTCACATACCTAAGCTCTCTTGCTATGACTGCATAACTGGAGAATTCAATCTGATTTTGAGACACTCTTAAATGTTCCTATTTATATTTCAGCTACTCATGCATGAACTTGATTACAAATTATATGTACATAGCTATAGTTAGTAAATCCCCAAAACATATTGCAAGCACATCATATTTCACTCACAGGAACAACAGCATACTGGTTGTCATTGGTGTTTTATGAAGATAAATTATTGAACCACAAAAATCATGAGATAAATTGTAACACAGCACTTGCATTTTATCCCTGAAGGCATTGTGGTACTGTCAGTTAAACACTGGTGAGCACAACTGAGTTTTCATTTCTAACAGCATTATTGTCACTACCGACAAGTCTACCCATCACAGGGGAAGTGGGTTATTCCCTAGAAGCCCACAGGGCTAAATTGCATTGCACATTCTGTTCTTATTCACAGCATCTGTGCTTCATTCATCTTTTTTTTTTTCCCCTTGGTCTATTGAACTTGGCATTTGAAAGCATAATTTCTTATAAGCAAAATGCATATATAAAAGTGTATCAGTATAAAAAACCCTAACACAGCCTAGCCATATCTATTCCCAGAACACAAGAGCTTATGAGCTCCCAAACAAACACACATAATATCAAAGTAGTGAATGCCGTTTTTCTTTAAATTTACATATTCTGTGAACATATTAATACCCTGTGAACTGCAAACTCCAAATACATTTAAAGTAGTATCATTGGTCACCAAAATGAGAATGTGAATATCTGGGTCAACCATTTAGCATTTGTCCCCTTGAGTGCCTCACAACTCCAGAATGCCTATTGTGAAACACCTGTTAGTGCACAGTATTTCTTATATTCTCATTTATTCTTCACTTTCTGATTCATTCTGTGAACTGGAATAGGAAATTGGTCATAGACAATGTGCTCCCCTTCTCTTGTCTGACCAAAACTTGAAGAATCACATCTACTGCCAGATCAGCTACAGCCTTTGCCTCATCCTCAGAAGTGGCCAACTGAGGATTGACTTTGACAAGATCCAGTACTGACAGCAACCCTGTACTGTATATTTCCTCAGTGTGGTAGTTAGATTCAGTTGTCAGCTTAGCCAGATGAAGGTACCTAGTTCTGTTGCTGTGGACATGAGCCAATGGTACATGAACCTCATCTGTTGCTCATTACATCTGCAGTCAGTTAGGAGGTGTGCCTGCTGTAATGAATGATGTTTGATTTAATTGGCTGGTGCTTAAATGAGAGAGGTCAACATAGCACAGTCCAAGCAGCTCAGCACACCTCATCTCAGCACTCGCAGCTCAGTCCAGGCCTTTGGAGATGCAGAAAGAAATCACCCCAGGAAGAGTTGTTAGAACTCAGAGGCCCGGAGAGAAGAACAGCAGAGATCACCCTGTGCCTTCCCACGTAGGAAAGAACCTCAGTTGAAAGTCAGCTACCTTTCCTCTGAGGAACTAACAAAGTAAATCCTCTTTTATTAAAAGCCAATCTGTCTCTGGTGTGTTGCATTCTGGCAGCTAGCAAACTAGAACACTCAGTAAATGTACCTACCTTCTCTAGAGGGTCAGTTCACTCACAACAGAGGTTCTCAGGGCTGGAAAAAGCACAGAGTTAAATGCATCAATATCAAAACTCAGATGAATTGGACTTTGTCTTGCCAATCATAGGATCAAATGTCTGTTCCATGACCTTCTAACTACTGAGTCGATCAATGTCCTTCATGGAAGACTCTTGGATGTCACAGATCTTTAAAATAAAATTGAGGATGCATCCATCTCTTGGACCAACATGCGTGATATCTGGGATAGAGATACAAGGTTTAATCCAGGAAAATCCTGGAAACTCTGGTACCTTGCCCTGTAGTTCTGTGAGGAGGCACGAAACCGACTATGCAGGGAGATCTTCAGAAGAAGTGAGTAAGGAGTGTACTGATGTTAATGTGGACATCATCCAGACAGCACAATACGTTAAGTATAATGGGAATGGTTAGGTGAAATCCAAACTGCCTTTCAGCTTAGATTGTCTTCTGTGTCGAGGCTCCTTAGGCTGTGTATTAGTTAGGGCTCTCTAGAGAAACAGAAGCAACAGGAAATATTCATAAACATAAAATTTGTAAAAGTGTCTCACATAACCATGGGAACATAGAGTCCAAAATCTGTAGGACAGATTGTAAAGCTGACGATTCCGATGGAGGGTCTGGATGAACTCCACAGGAGAGGCTTGCCAGCTGAAGCAGGAAGAGAGCCGGTCTCTTTTGAATCTTCCTTAAAAGGCTTCCAGTGATTAGATTAAGCATCACTCATTGGAGAAGACACTCCCCTTAGCTGATTACAAATGGAATCAGCTATGGATACAGCCAACATGGTCATGATTTAATTCTATGAAGTGTCCTCATCTCAACAGACAGGCCAGCACTTGCCCAGCCAAACAGGTACCACCACTTGGCCAAATTGACACATGAACATGACCATGACAGTCCACCCCTTGTCAACTTGGCAGCCATACACATCTCCTTAAACCATACCAAATTTCTAAATAAAAAATAAGCACACATTTTTTCTTTCACCTAACAATACTCAACTGTCCTACATATAACTGGAAACGCATTAAATCTCTCCAGAATGGGGTACAAGTCCTTGGGTAATATTCATTCTTAAACGTGACATCTTACAACTTAAATAGACCAACATGAACAAAACAATATTACTGTCCTCATTTCTGTAACTGATCATGTGGTCATAGTTCATATTTATCACTTCCTTCTTCCACTACCCATTCCATGTTCCCTTTACCCTCAGAAAGCACTTCAGCTGGCTGTGGTTCTTTGCCTGGTGGGGTGATCCAGACCTTCATTCCTGAACTTTCAGAGCCATTGGTAGTCCTGCTTGGATTGGGTTGTTGCAGTTTTCCATTGATTTTAATCACAGGGCATGGTAGTACTAAAAGAGGCCCTAGGGGATCTCCTATATTCCAGGAAAACTCTTCTTTACCTCCATTGTGTACTTGTAGTCCTATTTCCCCTGATAGTCAGGGTCAATCACCCCAGCCAATAATGTAATCCCCTTCTTGACTTGTTGATCCAGGGGCATGAGTAGCCCAAAGTGACCAGGTGGCAGCCTTAGATTCCAGTTCAGTGGAATCATTGTTGTTTCTCCTGGTAGAAACACTCCCCCTTTTGGAACTAAAAGCTGTAGGCCAGCAGAGCTCAGGGTCACAGGGACAGGAAGCAAAAATTTTCCTAGTGGATCACTAGGGTTAATAGCGAGTGGTGCCACTCCCATTTCCACCCCTTGGTTCCTGGACCCATGGATCCTGGCTATGGGAGAAACAGCACCATACAGTGGATACTGATTCAGAGCATATACAGCTTTCTGGAGAACATTGCCCCAGCCCTTCAAGGTATTGCCACTTAGTTGGTACTGTAATTGAGTTTTCAAAAGGCCATTCTACTGTTCTATCAATCCAGCTGTTTCTGGATAATGGGAAACATGATAAGGCCAGAGAATTCCATAAGCATGTATTTATTCCTGCACTTCATTTGCTGTGAAGTGTGTTCCTTGATCAGAAGCAATACCGTGTGGAATACCATGATGATGGATAAGGCATTCTGTAAGCCCACGGATGGTAGTTTTGGCAGAAGCACTGCGTGCAGGGAAAGCAAACCCATATCCAGAATATGTGTCTATTCCAGTTAGAACAAATTGCTGCACCTTCCATGAAAGGAGTGGTCCAATGTAACCAACCTGTCACCATGTAGCCGGCTGATCACCTCAAGGAATGTTGCCATATCGGGGGCTGAGTGTGGGTTTCTGCTGCTGGCAGATTGGGCACTCAGCAGTGGCTGTAGCCAGATCAGCCTTGGTGAGTGGAAGTCCATGTTGCTGAGCCTATGTATAACCTCCATCCATACCACCATGACCACTTTGTTCATGAGCCCATTGGGCAATGACAGAAGTTGCTGGGGAGAGAAGCTGACTGGTATCCACAGAACGGGTCATCTTATCCACTTGATTATTAAAACTTTCCTCTGCTGAAGTCACCCTCTGGTGCACATTTACATGGGACACAAATATGTTTGCGCTTATAGCCCAATCAGAAAGGTCTATCCATATTCTTCTTCCCCAGACCTCTTTATCACCAATTTTCCAATTATGGTCTTTTCAAGTCCCTGACCATCCAGCCAAACCATTAGCAATAGCCCATAGGTTACTTCTGGTCAGTTCTCCTTCCAAGCAAAACGAACAACCATGTGCACTGATTGAAGTTCTGCCCACTGGGAGGATTTCCCCTCATCACTGTCCTTCAAGAACACCCTAGAAAGGGGTTGTAGTGCTGCAGCTGTCCACTTTTGGGTGGTATCTGCTTATCATTCTGAACCATCTATACTTTGAGCAATCTGCCTTGGAAATTTCTCCAGGTGAGTGCCTTTGGGTCACTTCATTTTGTTAAGCCACTGACTATTATTCACTACATATATGTACCATAATGTATTCACTCTTCCCCTATTAATGGACATTCCAGTTAGTTCCTGGCTTTTGCTATTGCCAAAATGAAGACCTTTCCATGTATGTTACTGCACCCTCCATCTGAGGCCTGGGTTTACAGGACTGGGGGTGATGTGGTAGTGGTATTGGGATGGCCAGCCGCTGCATAGGCCCTTAGAAAGGGTGGGACTGTCACTTTTTAAAGCTGAAGGATAAATGACTTTCAGACTTTGAAATCCAATGGTGTTTGCCCTGCAGATGTTCAGAACTGTTTAGGTCTTGTGACTCCTGTGTTCCTTCCAATTTCTCCCTATGGAAATGAAAACCTGTATCCTGTGGATGTTCTCCTTTGCATATTGTCACCAGAGAAATTGTTTTGAGATTCATAGGTCCACAGCCAGAAGAGAATTTTTGTCACTTTAATATCATTTAAGGTGATGTATATAGCTGCCAAGCTGACAAGGGGTGGACAGGTGGTTGTTACATTCAGGCGTCAACTTGGCCAGGTGAAGGTGCTTAGTTCTATTGCTGTGGACATGAGCCAATGGCATGTGAATCTCATCTGTTGCAGATTACATCTGCAGTTGGCTAGGAGGCATACCTGCTGCAATGAATAATGTTTAATTGGCTGAAAGCTTCAATGAGAGCGCTTAACATAGAACAGCCCAAACAGCTCAGCATGCCTCATCTCAGCACTCACAGCTCAGTCCAGGCCCTTGGAGATGCAGAAAGAAATCACCCTGGGGAAAGTTGTTGGAACCTAGAGGCCTGGAGAGAAGGCCAGAAGAGATTGCCCTATGCCTTCCCGCATAAGAAAGAACCTCAGTTGAAAGTTAGCTGCCTTTCCTCTGAAGAACTAACTATATGTTAACTAAATAAATCCCCTTTTGCTGAAAGCCAATCTGTCTGTGGTGTGTTGCATTCTGGCAGCTAGCAAACTAAAACAGGCTGGGAGTGGCCAAGGCAGTGGAAAGCCCATAACATGCACTTTCATAGTCCAAGATAAGCTGGGATCCAAAGGAGTATGTGAGAGAGAAGACCAAATAAAAATGGAATAGTACTCCTTAATGCCTCTCTCTAATCTCTGCAAACCACTTTTATGTTTTTTTCCTGCCAACCCCATTCTACTTATTCATTTATAGACATAAACAAATTGAAACATAGTAAAACACGAGTTACCCAGATGGTGAATGGACTTGAATCAGACCATAAAAAGAAGCTTGAAGAAATTGAGACTATGTGGCATTAAAAAAATAATAGTCAGAGGGTGGAGATAAAGGTAGTTGTCCTCAAATATTATCTGCTATTTCTTGAAGACCCCTTGAAGACAAATATGAATTGAACTTAATTCTTGCCCTTCAGTGCTCAATTGTGGGGAATAAACATATGCAAGCAAATAATGTGAATTAGTACCATGTAGAGTTAGGTGAGAATATTATCTAGGAGAGTTGGGGAAAATTTCATAGCAGAGGTGATGTTTGTGGGGAGGGTGGTTGCCAGAGAGGATGGTTGGAAGCTTGCTAGAAGGCCAAAAAAAAAAAGGTTTACAAGATTCTAGGACCAGGAAGCAGAGAGTTCAGATTGATGAAGATGTGAAGAAGCAAGTCAAGTGTGGAATGGCGTGTTGTTCTTCTTGGACAGTGTTTAAAGGGTACATAGTCTGGAGTAGAGGAAGAATTGGGAGATAATACTGGCTATAAGTTTCACATAGTCTGGTCCAAAGTCTCTGTGAGACAAAAAGCTGTGGATATTATTGTTTAGAAACTGAGAAACTTCTAGACTTTGCTTGAATTTATTTAATGAAATCAATAATCTCCTTGAAGCTGGAGTTAAATGGAGAGGAAAAAAAAATCCTGCTGTTTCTCAAATGAATGATATTTTAAAGGAACATTAACTTACTTAGCAGCTCAGATAAGGATCTTTTCGATTTAACAAGGTGTTATCATGATCTAGACAAGTTGTTCTTTTGCGAATCTACTTAAATTTCTATTTTAAAAACTTAAGTTTTACATTTGATAATGTTACTCAAAATGTAATGAGCTGGCAGAGAAACAAGGCCTTCTACAAGGCCGTTCAGAAGGTGATTTCTGAAAAATCAAGCTGTAAAAAGCAGTTTTATTTCAGTCTTCGCTAGAAGCATCCTAAGAAGAAGAAAAAAGCCTATGGAGTGAAGAGAATCTACAAATATTTGATAGAGTGAAACTGCCAAACGAATAAATGCATTAGCAGCCAGAGAAAGATTTTTTTTTTCTATAATTACAGGTTTTTGATTACTAGTATGATGTGGGTCTCAGGGCTATACTGAATCATTACTGTAGGGAATCGTTATTTTCACAGATCTTTCAAGACTGGTCCTATTGTAATTAATGACCTAGAAATAAGGGCCCCTTAAAGAGTATATTTTGACAAACAACCATAAATATCTATGACCATGAAAATGCTTTAGTTGAGATAAGGAGGTAACGAAAGATGTTCTATCAACTGGAAATTAGTGTCCTTAAAAAAAAGAATCCATAGGGAAGCATGCATTTATCATTTATCACTGTGATTCTCTTAACAGTATCCATTTGTATTAAAAAAAAAAAAAAAAGAACACTTCACCTAGAGTTTATGCAGAAGGGGTGGCCACTGGTTCTCATGCTTTTACCACATGACCACATTCTCCTTCCACACTTGGTTGCCCTGAAATTGGGCCCCAAAGGTAGCCATTTCAGTGTCTGGCTGGGTCCACTATATTGTACAGCCTGAAAAAAAGACTTTTTACTTTTCTATTTCAAAGACATCCCTGCAGTTAGACACTTCCTAGCCTGGGCTGCCATTTCAGCAGCCCTACTGGCAAACGACTTACCATAAAGCTATCCAAAGACAAAAAAATTCCTACTTCCAGAAATCTGATTAGCATAAAAAAAAAAAGAGAGAAAGTCCACGAGAAGCATGGGGCTACGAGAAGCAGACACATGATTTACGGCATGTATGTGAAAAATGTACATCCAAGCCAAGATGCTCACAGGAGCACCCAGGAACCATCTGCACTAGAACCACTTTTCTAAAATGTAGACTCCATCTGAACCCTTGGAGGTTCTAATCACAATGACTTGAGACTGTAGTGGAGCCTTATGGGTGCTATGCACAGGCAGGGCTTAGATACATTGCTCCAAAGTTCCAACAGCGCTGCTCAATGGAAGTAAAACAGGCCACTAATGTCAGTGCCCTCACCAAAGTCACAGGGATGGAGTCACCATTACAGGAGTTTAGGGAAAGAAAAGTAATAACCGTGGTTGGAGTAATCAGAAAAGGTTTTATAGAAAGGGTAAATCTTGAACTAGAGCTTCAAGGGAGAGGAAGAATAGGTACAATGAAAGTGAAAAGAAATAGGACTCCTAGGGAGGATGATATCATCAAACTTAAAATAACCTTATTAATCTCAGTCACTGGGTTTTACCCATTGATATGAAATAAAATGATATCATTTGCTAATTTTTCTATTATTTATAGGAATATCTTTTGAACTTACATGCTTTATTTCTTGAGATTTCTGAAGCATTACCAGGATATGCAATGTATATAGATATACTAAATAAGTAAAGATAAAATTTTATGGGAAGCATAGATTTAGTAATATAAAAGGCATTTGAAGTGAACTATAATAAGGCACACATTTGTATTAACTGACCGTTTTCACGTTTGCTCTTGGGCTCTTCTCCTCTTGGCCTGGTTATCAAGAAACTGGGATTGAGCTAAGCAAGAAAGCCAGGAGGCCATAGAAAATCCTCTGCTTGAAAATGAAGCTCGAGTATAGATGGGTTTGATATGCAGCCTTTCATGCCCCTATTAATCCTCACTGTTAAGTAGCTTTAATTTCAAATCATCTCTTCTTTTTGCCATTTAGCCATAATGCCATCCTAGAGTGCTAAATGGCTTTTGCTAGAGAAAATGAAATAGCTATTCTATAAGCCTCAGAGACTTGAAACAGGAATACACAACATATGAAGAAACAGATAAGTTAGAAACTTAAATAAAGAACTAAGGTTAGAAACTGAATTTTGCTTATGATAAATGACTTAATAAAAGAGATTAAAAAAACCCCACTGGTTATAACGACTCCCACACCCCCAGTTCTGCTATAAAAATTATGATTAAATCCAATAATAGTCTCAAAATCCCATTTTATTCACTGTAATAATAGATAGGGCTTTAAAATCATTTTTATGAAAGCACAAATTTCCCAGCGAACGGAATGCTGCAGAATTTCTCTTAGACTGTAGAAATACCTCAACAGGACTTTGTTCTTTGTAGCATTGGTCTCAGAGAACCCAGACACTTGGAGTGCTTGTAGCGTGGAGGTAGTTACATTGTAAAAGATCCCCATGCTAGGACACCTGCCCAGGTTCCAGAGGGTGATACATCATGGAGCAAAATGACTAAATCAGGGATGCTTCTATGACTTTTTCCAAATTATAAAATTAAAAAGAGGTGGCTTCTTTGGCTTTATGCTTGGTAAGTTTAATACACTTCTGCACACAGTAGAAAATAGTGACCCTTCCTCTTGGTGCTCAACGTCCTGGCTGGCACGGACCTGCTTTCAACTCCTACCTACCCTCTTGCCTGTTAGTCCTTGTACAGTGAACAACCTACACAACTGTAAGGGTAGCCCTGTACTCAGACGCCTAAGCGATGGGGGCCCTTTCAATAGATCAGACTTCCCTCCTCACAAGTCTAAGCTGTAGCAGTTTGCCAAATGCTCAATAAGTCAAAGACCCCCTTTCTCTGTACCCAAACCGAATTTGAAAACTCTGTTTGGAGAACAGGACTTTTCTTCATTCTTCTGGGTCTCAAGATATTTGTCGGACTCCAGCTCAGATAGCTCAGAGATGTTCAGGGATGATGGCATTAATTTATAGGATTAAAAAGAGAGAGAAAGAGGTGAGGTGATGTCATCAATGTGATGATGTAACATCTACTGAAAATTTCTCCTCAGAGATTCAGCAATGAAAAAGAACAATTCTGAATTATTCAAAAATCTGGAGGAGGATATGGACTATAGAGGGACCCTACAAATCCCAAACTGAAGAAGGAGAAGATTATCAGGTAGGAAATTTCTGTCCGGAATGGGCTGGTCCTCTCCACTCCCCCTCAGTTGGTCTCATAGTACAGGATGAGCAGAGAAACAGCAGCAGGGACCCCTACCAATGGGGACACAGAATACTAATTCTCTCATAGCAATGGGACAGACCCTCACATTTTGGAGACCTGGAGGGCAGGGGAGAGTATTTTAAGGCTCAGGTCAGTGAAAGAGAGTCTGAGAAAACATGGCAGAAACTGTGTTTCCAGCCCAGTCCTAAAGTCCTCCCCACAACCTTCTGAGAAACAACAGTGAGAGACCTGAACCCTGCCTGGAATAAGGCTAAAGACTGTTACAGCTGAGAGTTTACCATGCTACAAATAAAGTGGGGGACTCAGACCCATACTAACCCAGATTTGGGGCAACAAAGAGAGGGAACAGGAACCCTGCAGTCAGACTGACCTGATGAGGCACAGTCTGTTATCAAGCAGTACCATTTGTTGGGCAGAACAGAAAGTATAAGAGAATTGAAGGTTTTTTTTTTTTCAGAAACTACTCAGAAAATCTTTTCAGGTCAGTTGAAGTGGGTCTAGACCCCCTGCACAGGAGCCTACCTTCCCCTCTTTAGGCTGAGAAACACAAGATGACACACCTGTTAAAGTAGTGCCCTAAAAAAAATCCAATTCTTGTGGGATGGTGGAAAACAGAGTATAACCTGGAGATGGCAGACTTGTTCTACTGAAAAACAGATGCATTGCTGTCGTGCACAGGGCTCACTTCCATCCCTGAGGGAGGCTGCGTAGATGAGTGGTTCTGGGGAGCAGAACAAATGTGACAACTGCTGGTGAGAGAGACAAACAGATAAAAAATAAATCCAAATAGGAAACCCTAGGAAAAAGGGATAAAATGAACTCTAGAAAATTAAGCAAGATAATCAGAAGCCTCAACACCAAGAGAAAATCACAATTCAATACCAGGAAGAATGAAGATATGGCCCAACCAAAGAATCTCAACTAAGAAACAGAAATTAAAACAACTCATTAATGATGTGAAAACAGATCTTCTGAATCAATTTAATCAGTTCAAGGAAAACATGGAAAAAAAACATGAAAAAGACATAAAAGAAACACAGGTGTCCATACAAAAGAACTCAAAGCTTGGAAAAAAACAAATGGCAGAACTCATGGGAATGAAAGTCACAATAGAAGTGATGAAAAACAAAATGGACACATGCAACAACAGATTTCAAGAAGCAGAAGAAAAGATCAGTGAACTAGAAGACAGGGCATCTGATATTCCACACACAAAAGAAAAGATGGGGATAAAATGGAAAAAAATTGAGTATGGTCTCAGGGAATTGCCTGACAACATGAAGCACACAAATACATGTGTTATGGGTGCCCCAGAAGGAGAAGAGACGGGGAAAGGGGCAAAAAGAATAATGGAGGAAATAATCAATGAAAGTTTCCCAACTCTAAAGACATGAAACTACAGGTCGTAGAAATTCAGTGTATCCCAAACAGAACAGATCCAAATATCAAGACACTTTTCAAATGTCAAAGACAAAGAGAGAATTCTGAGAGTAGCAAGAGAAAGGCAATCCATCACATAAAGGGAAATTTGATAAGACTGAATGCAGATCTCTCAGAAGAAACTCTGGATGTGAGAAGTCAGTGGAGCAATATATTTAAGATGCTGAAAGATAAAAACTGCCAACCAAGGATTCTACATCTGGCAAAAGTGTCCTTCAATAATGAGGGAGAACTTAAAATATTTTCAGACAAACAGAAACTGAGAGAGTCTGAACAAGAGACTTGTTCTACAAGAAATACGAAAGGGAATGCTACAGGCAGATAGGAAAAGACAGGAGAGGGAGGTTTGGAGAAGAATGTAGAAATGAAGATAAGAAAGAAGGACCCATCTCTATGTTGTTTACAAGAGACTCAAGACCCAAGGACAAGAACAGGTTGAAAGTGAAAGGATGGAAAAAGCTATTCCATACAAACAACCACCAAAAATGGGGAGGAGTAGCCTATTAATATTTGACAAACTAAATTTCAAATGTACAATTGAAAGAGACACAGAAGAATACTATATTAATAAAAGGGACAACACATCAGGAAGACATAACAATCATAGATATATCTATGCAGAGCCAGAGTGCCCCAAAATACATGAGGCAAACACTGACAACATTGAAGGGAGAAGTAGACACTTCTAAAATAGTAGTTGCAGAATTCATACACCACTCTCATCTAGATAAAGGATCAATAAGGAAACAGATCTTGAATAATGTGATAAATGAACTAGACTTAGGAGACAGTTACAGATCCTTGCACCCAACAACAGCAGGATATACATTCTTCTCAAGTGTTTATGGATCAGTCTCCAGGATAGATCACATGTTGGGGCACAAAGCAGGTCTCAATAAATTTAAGAATAGTGAAATCATATGAAATACTCTCTTGGATCATAGTGGAATGAAATTAGAAATCAATAACAGGCAGAAGCCTGAAAAATTCACAAATTTATGGAGGTTAAAGAACACACCCTTAAACAACCAATGGGTCAAAGAAAAAAAAATACATGAGAAATCAGTAAATATCTGAAGATAAATGAAAATGAAGATACAACATATCAAAACTTCTGGGATGCAGCAAAGGTGGTGCTAACAGGGAAATTTACTGCCCTCAACACATATTAAAAAAGAAAGAGCCAAAATCAAGGAATTAAATGCTCACCTGGAGAAAGTAGAGGATGAATAGCAAACTAACCCCAAAACAACAGAAGGAAAAACTAACAAAGATTCGAGTAGAGATAAATGAAATTGAGAACATGAAAACAATAGAATCAATAAAACCAGAAGTTGGTTCTTTGAGAAAATCAATAAGTTGTTGGACCCTTAGCTAGGCTGTCAAAGAAAAAAAGAATAAAAATGAAAATGAATAGAATTAGAAATGGGAAGGGGGACATTGACTCCAGAGAAATAAAGGAGATAATGAGAGAGTACTATGCACACCTATATGCTAACAAACTAGACAGTTGTCAACAACTTACTAGAAAAACAGGAACAACCAATGTTGACTCAAGAAGAAATAGACCTCAACAAACCAATCACAAATAAAGAGATAGTATCAGTTATCAAAAAATTCCCCCCAAAATAAAAGTCCAGGACCAGATGTCTTCACATGTGAATTTTGCTAAATATATAAGACAGAATTAGTACCCATCCTGGTCAAACTCTTCAAGAAAATCAAAGAGGAGGGAAAGCTACCTATCTCATTCTATGAAGTCAACATCAATCTAATACCAAAGCCAGGCAAAGATACTACAAGAAAAGAAAATTACAGACCAATCTCTTTAATGAATATAGATTCAAAAATCCTCAATAAAATACTTGCAAATCTAATCAGGCAGCATGTTAGAAGAATTATATGCCATGACCAATTAGGTTTTAGCCAGGTATTTAAGGGTGATTCAAGAAAAAAGTCAATTAATGTGATGTACCACATCAGTAAATTACACTGGAAAAACAAATGATCATCTCAACTGATGCAGAAAAGTGAACAAAATTCAGCATCCTTTCTTGATTAAAACACTTCAAAGGACAGGGATAGAAGGAAGCTTCCTTATCACGATAAAGGTAATATATGATAAACCCACAGCCAACATCATATTCAATGGGGAAAGGCTGAAAGCTTTCCCTATAAGATGAAGAACAAGACAAGGATGTCTACTGGCATCATTGTTATACAACATTGTGCTGGAAGTTCTATCTAGAGCAATTAGTCAAGAAAAAGTAATAGGGCGGCTGCTGTGGCTCAGCAGGCAGAGCTCCGACCTGCCGTGCTGGAGGTCTAGAGTTCGATCCCTGGTGCCTCCTGCCCATATGCAAATTAAAAAAAAAAATTAAAAAAAAGAAAAGAAAAAGAAATAAAAGGCATTAAAATTTGAAAGGAAGAAGTATATAATCCTGTATGTAGAAAATCCTGAAAGTTCTACAGCAAAGTTGCTATAACTAACAAACAAATACAGAATGTGGCAGAATACAAAATCATCATGTAAAAATCAATTGCGTTTCTATATGCCAGCAATGAGCAATCTGAGGAGGAAATCAAGAAATAAATTCCATTTATAATAGCAACCAAAAGAATAAAATATTTAGGAATGAATTTAACCAAGGATATAAAAGACCCATACAGAAAACTACAAAACTTTGCTAAAAGAAATCAATGACGATCTAAATAAATGGAAGGGCATATTGTGCTTATGGATTAGAAGACTAAATATAGTTAAGCTGTCAATTCTGCCCAAATTGATTTATAGATTCACTGTAATACCAATTAAAATTCCAACAACTTACTTCATAGAAATAGAAAAACCAATAACCAAATTTATTTGGAAGAGTAGGGGCCCAAATAGCTAAAATATATTGAGAAACTGAAATGAAGTGGGAGGGCTAGCATTACCTGACTTTGAAGCATATTACAAAGCTACAGAAGTCAAAACACAATGGAGTTGACATAAAGATACATATACTGACAAGCAGAATTGAATTGAGTGTTCAGAGGCAGACCCTCAAATCTATGACCAATTGATTTTTGATAAGGCTGTCAAGTCAATTCAACTGGGACAGAAAAGCCTCTTTCAAAAATGGGGCTTGGAGAACTGGATATCCATGTTCAAAAGAATGAAAGAGGACCCCTTTCTCATATCTTACAAAAAAATTAACTCAAAAGACATCAAAGACCTAAATTTAGAGGTAAGACCATAAGATATTTAGAAGAAAATGTAGAGAAATATCTTAAGGATCTTACAATAGGCGATGGCTGCCTAGACCGTACAATCAAAGTGGGAACAATGAAAGAAGAACTAGATATATGGGATCTCTTCATATGTGCATCAAAGAATTTTGTTAAGAAATTAAAAAGGCAACCTATGCAATGGGAGACAATGTTTGGAAACCATGTATCAGATAAGGGTTTAATATCCAGAATATATAATGAGATCCTACCTTTCAACAACAGACAGACAAACAACCCAATTAAAAAACAGACAAAAGACATGGACACGTACTTTAACAAAGAGAAAATGCAAATGGCTAAAAACATATGAAAAGATGCTCAACTTCACTATTGATTAGAGAAATGCAAATCAAAACCACAATGAGATATCATCTCACACCTACTAGAATGGCCATTATCACGAAAACAGAAAACTACAAGTGCTGGAGAGGATGTGAAGAAAAAAGTATTCATACTCACTGTTGGTGGGAACACAGAATGGTACAACAGTTCAGAAAGGCAGTTTGGAGGCTCCTCAAGAAGCTAAGTATAGAACTGCCAAATGATCTAGCAATCCCATTACTAGGTATATATTCAGAGGCCCTGAAGGCAAGGACGTGAAGGGACATTTGCACTTCATGTTTACAGTGGCATTATTCATGATTGCCAAGAGAGGGAAACAGCCCAAATGTCCACCAGTGGACAAGGGACTAAACAGACTGTGGTATATACATACAATGGAACATTACACAGATGTAAGACAGAATAAAGTCATGATGCACATAATAACATGGATGAAATTTGAGGCTATTATGTTTAGTGAAATTAGCCAGACACAAAAAGTATAGTTACTGTGTGGTCTCATCAATATGAGCTAACTAACATTAATGAGAGAACTTTAAGATTTCAAGTTGAGAACACAGTTCATCAGGAAATAGAAAGGGGGTAGAGATTGGACATTCAATGCTGATGGAGTACAGAATGTTCAACAGGACTGATTGTAAAGATCCAGAAATGGACAGCACAATACTATCTGATGGTAGCACAATATTGTAAGTACACACAAATAAACTGAATGTGAACACAGTTGAGGGAGGAATGCTGGGGTACCACTTGACACCAGAAGGAAACTTAGAGGATAAAGACTGTGATGGCATAACTTAGCAATGCCTAGAGTGAACAATGATGGTGAGTAAATGCCTCATAGATTGTAGTGGTGAAGGCATGGCTATGGGTTTATACCTGGAACAGCTGAGTTTTTACTTAGGTTGGATTGTATGATGTGTGAGTAAAATTGGAAATGAACAGAGATACAATATCTGGAGAAAACGTGGAGAGATGTACCTAGCCATTGTTGGTAGGGAAATAAAGTGTTGCAGCCCTTCTAGAGGGCAGTATGGTAGTTCCAAGGAGGCTAGGGATTGGGTTGCTGTATGGTCCTGCTACTCCTTAGTAAGGGGTATACTTGAAGGAACTGAGAGTGGGGACACAAATGAACATTCGCACACTGGTGTTTATGGTGGCAGTGTTTGCAAACTGCAGTGGATGGAATGACATAAGGGTACACTAACTGAGGAATGGAAGGAAGTACTGTGGTGTGCATACATACAATGGGCTACAGAGCAGCGCAGGAAGGAGGGAATGAAGTTGTCAGGAATGCAACTAAGTGAAAACTTGATAGAAATTTAAGTGAAATAAGCCAGAAATGAAAAGACAAATTTATTAAAATGCCTCACTAATATGGACTAACCATAACATGCAAACTCTCAGAATTGTATTTGAGAGCATAGGTTATTAGGTGAAGGCCTATTGTAAAGGCTCCTAAATCGTATGCTCTTACAGCAGTAGTGTTTACTCTGGAATTGTAACTTATTTCTAAATTCTGAGATGTGGAGCTCTTTGTGTATAACCTGGTCATTCCATTTGTGCGATACCTGAGACTCAGAGTTATAGTTCTGTAGCTAGGAAAGTCAATATTACTCCATACTACAATTGTTTAAGTACCAAAAAAAGTGATCAGACTTCAACTAGAGATACAAATGAGGCTGGTCTGTATAGGACTAAGGTAAATCAGGCTGAAAGGTAAAGGACGATATTGACTATATTTTAAAACTCCAAACTTCTGTGTGAAACCAAAGGAAGGTATGTTTATGTGGTACAAAATTTATATCTTCGGTAGCACACCATCTAATTTAATTTAATGGTGAGCTTATTCGAACACCATAATTACATTGAACCATGAATAGGGAATGAGATCTTAGTGATTTGTACAGTTTGGTATGATTCCCCCATACATCTCAAAATAAACTAGGCAGAAGATTAAAAAGTATTTATAAAGTCCCCTTAAGGGGCTGGGGGGAAAGGTGGAAATATTAAACATCCCCCCCCCCCGGGGAAGACCTGATATTCTCACAAGCATTGAAGACTGCCCAAAATAATGAGCCAGGCCCTAAATACTGGGGCTTGCCCTTATGAAACTTATTCCTGCAAAGGAGAAACTAAGTCTACTAATGATTATGCCTAAGAGTCACCCCTAGAGAACCTCTTTAGTTGCTCAGATGTGTCCTCTCTTTCTAAACCAACTCCACAGGTGAACTTACTGCCTTATCCCCTATGTGGGACATGACTCCCAGGGGTGTAAATCTCCCTGGCAACATGGGACACATCTGCCAAGGATGAGCCTGGCCCTGGCACTGAAGTAGTGAGAAAGAATTTCCTGACCAAAAACGGGAAGATAAATGAAACAAAATAAAGCTTCAGTGGCTAAGCAATTTCAAATAGAGTTGAGAAGTCTTTCTGGAGTTTTTCTATTATAGCATACAGATATCCCTTTTCAGTTTTTGTTGTATTGGAGTAGGTAGATGGAAATGCCTGAAACTGTCAATCTGTAATCCAGTAACCTTGATTCTTGAAGATGACTGAATAACTATAGAGTTTTTAAAGTTTGAATGTGTGAATGTGAAAACCTTGTGACTGACACTCCCTTTATCCAGTGTATGGACAGCTGAGTAAGAAAAAAAAAACCACACACAAAAATAAATATACAATGTGGGGAACAGGCAGTTTGGGCTGTTTTGGGTGTTATTTTTATTTTTCTTATTTTTATGGTACTCGCAGTAATGAAAATGTTCAAAAATAGATTATAATGAATGCACAACTGTATGATGATAGTGTGAACCACTGATTGTACACTTTGGATGATTACATCTCAATAAAAAATCACTGAAGAAAAAAAATCAGGCCATAAATGGAAAGAGAGAGAGAGACAGAAAAGGATTTGACAAAGAAAAACTAAATAAGATGGTAGATTCAAGAACTGTTTTCACAGCAATAACTTTGAATTTTAAAAGACTAAACTCACCGATTAAAAGATACAGACTGTAGTGTGGATTTTAAAATATGTAATCCATCATATAAGCTGTTTATAAGAGGTGCATCTTAGACCCAAGGACACAAATGGATTAAAAGTGAAAGAATGGAAAAAGATGTTCTATACAAGCTGTAATCAAAAGAAATCAGGAGTGGCTATTCTACTATCAGATAAAATAGACTTTAAATGTAAATATGTCATAAGAAGCAAAGAAGGACACTACATATTAATAAAAAGGACAATTCACCCAGAAATAGTAACAAACATAAATGCTTATGCTCTCAGTCAAGGAGATCCAAAGTATATGAGGCAAACACTGACAAAACTGAAGGGAGTTATAGACATTTCAACAATAGAGGGAGACTTCAATACACCACTCTCCCCTATAGATGGAACAACCAGACAGAATATCAACAAAGAAATAAATAATTTAATGCAATAAATGAATTAGATCTAACAGACACACATATATCATTACATCCCAAATCACTAGGATATACATTCTTCTCTAGTGTAGCAACCCAATCCCTAGCTTCCTTGGAACTACCATACTGCTCTCTAGAAGGGCTGCACCACTTTATTTCCCTACCAACAATGGCTAGGTACATCTCTCCACGTTTTCTCCAGAACTCGTATCTCTGTTCATTTACAAACAGTTTTACTCACACATCATGCAATCCAACCTAAGTAAAAACTCAGTTGTTCCAGGTATAAACCCATAGTCATGCCTTCACCACTACAATCTATGAGGCATTTAGTCACCATCATTCCACTGTCTGGAATGTTCTGAAGGATAGATCATCTGCTCGGATGCAAAACAGCTCTTTATAAATTTAATAAGATTAAGATTATCCAAAGCACCTTCTTTGACCTCAACGGAATGAAGCTGGAAATTAATAAATCACCAAAGAATCAGAACTTTCACAAATATATGGGGATTAAACAACATCTTATTAAATAATCAGTGAGTCAAACAAAAAATTGCTAGAGAAATCAGTAAATACCTGGAGAGAATGAGAATTCAACATATCAGAAGTTATGGGGTATGGAAAAAGCAGTACTGAAAGAGAAATTTATTGCCCTAAATACCTATATTTAAAAAAGAAGAAAACCAAAAATGAAGGCCTTAACTGCCCACCTGGAGAAAGAACAGCAAAGTAACCCCAAGGCAAATAAAGAGAAATAAAGATTAAAGCAGAAATAAACAAACTGGAGGACAAAAAAAGACAATAGAAAGAATAAAAAAATCGAAAGTTGGTTCTCTGAGAAAAATCAATAAAACTGATGAATCACTAGCTGGACTGGCAAAGAAAATAAGAGAGGGAATGTAAATAAACACAATCAGAAATAAGAGGCGGGTCATTACCATGGATCCTGAAGAAATTTTAAAAATCATAAGTGAATATTATGAACTATATGCCAAAGTAGACAACTTAGATGAAATGGACAAATTCCTAGAAATGCACCAACTACCTATACTAACTTGAGAAGAAATAGAAAATATCAACAACCAATTACATGTAAAAAGATTTGAACAGTCACCAAAAAACTTCCTATGAAGAAAAGCCCAGATCCAGATGGCTTCACAGGGGAATTTAACAACATTTCAAAAATAATTAACACCAGTCCTGCTCAAACTCTTCCAAAATATTGAGGAAGAAGAAATGCTGCCTAACTTATTTTATGAAGCTGGCATCACTCTAATACCAAAACCAGATAATGAAGCTACAAGAAAGGAAAACTATAGACCAATCTCCCCAATGAACACGGATGTAAAACTTCTCAACAAAATATTATCAAACAAAATCCAATGATACAATAAAGGAATTATACATCAGGACCAAGTAGGGTTTATATCAGCAATGCAAAGGTGGCTCAACCTAAGAAAAATCAATAAATGTAATCCAGCATATTAACAAATCAAAAGGGAAAAATTGTATGATCATGTTGATTGATGTTGAAAAAGCATTCGACAAAATTTCAGCATCCTTTTCTGATATAGACACTTCAAAAGGTAGGAATCAAAGGTAACTTCCTCACTATCGTAAGGGGTATATTTGAAAAACCATAGCCAGCATCATACTTAATGGTAAGAGACTAAAGCCTTCCCTCTAAGATTGGGAATGTGACAAAGATGCTCTTTGTCACCACTATTATTCAACATTGTACTAGAAGTCCTAGCTAGAGTGATCAGGCAGGAGAATTAAATAAAAGGGATTCAAATAGGAAAGGAAGAAGTAAAACTATCATTATTTGCAGACAACTTGGAAAACCCTGAAAAAACCATGACAAAGCTACTTAAGGTAATAAACAAATTCAGCAAAATGTTGGGATACAAGACTAAAGTATAAATATCAAATAATGTTTCTATACACAAGTAATGACCTAACTGAGGAGACAGTTAGGGAAAAAATTCCATTCAAAACACCAACCAAAAAAAAAAAAAAAAAAAAAAAAAAAAAAAAAAAAAAAAAAAAAAAAAAAAAAAAAAAAAAAAAAAAAAAAAAAAAAAAAAAAAAAAAAAAAAAAAAAAAAAAAAAAAAAAAAAAAAAAAAAAGCTACCGAAAGAATCAAGAATCCAGGAATAAGCCTAACCAGGAATATCTAGGACTCATACACAGAAAACTAGGAAACATTGCTAAAAATATCAAAGAAGACAAAAATAGATGGAAAGACATTCCATGCTCATGGATATCATTAAAATGTCAATTCTACCCAAATTGATCTACAAATGCAATGTAATACAAATCAAAATTCCAAAACCTACTTTGATGACTTGGAAAAGCTCGATATCAAATTTATTTGGAAGAGAAAGGGACCTTGAATAGCTAAAGATGTCCCAACAAAGAATGAAGTGGGAGGACTAACACTTCCTGACTTTAAAACTTAATAAAAAGTTACAGTGGTCAAAACAACATAGTACTGGCACAAAGACAGCAGTATTGACCAATGAAATCAAATTGAGACTATAGAGATAGACCATCAAATCTATGGGCGATTGATTTTCAATAAGGCCCCCGAATCCACTAAACTGGGACAGAATAGTCTTTTCAACAAATGTTCATGGAAGAATTGGACATCAATAAACCAAAGAATGAAAGAGGACCCCTACCCTATACAAAAATGCATTCAAAATGGATTAAAGACTTAAATATAAGAGCCAGTACCATAAACTCCTAGAATAAAATATAAGGAAACATCTCAAGATCTAGTAATAGGAGGCAGCTTCTTAAACTTTACACCCAAAGCACAAGCAATGAAAGAAAAAAAATGATAAATGGGAACTCCTTAAAATCAAAAGCTTCTGTACCTCAAAGGACTTTGTCAAAAAAGTGAAGAGGTAGTCAGCCCAATGGGAGAAAATATTTGGAAACCATATATGAGATAAATGCTTGGTATCCTGTGTACATTAAGAAATTATACAGCTCAGCAACAAAAGAACAATTATAAAATAGAAAATGATATGAATAGACATTTTTGGTGAAGAGCAAACACAAATGGCTAAAAAGCACATGAAGAGATGTTCATCTTCATTACCTATAAGGGAAATGCAAATCAAGGCTACAATGAGATATCACCTCACGTCTGCAACAGCGGTTGCTATTAAACAGGAAACTATAAATGTTGGAGTGGATGTGGAGAAACTGGAATACTTACTCACTGCCAGTGGGAATATATAATAGTACAGCTGTTGTGGAAGACAGTTGGTAGTTCGTCAGAAAACTAAATATCAAGTTGCCCTATGACCCAGCAAAACCATTTCTCAAAAGAGCTGAAAGCAGTGACATGAACAAACATTTGCACACTGATGTTCATAGTGTCACTTTTCACAATTGTCATAAGATGAAAACAATCCAAATGCCCATCAATAGACAAAAGGATAAACAAAATGTACCATGCACATATGATAGAATATTATACATCAGTTAAGATGAAATGAGGTCCTGAAGCATATGAAAACATGGATGAACCTTCAGGACATAATGCTGTATGAAATAAGTCAGACACAAAAGGATAGATTCTTTTGATTTCGCTATTATGACTCTGGTAATCAAAAGGTTTACCCTGTAGAATATAGTGAACATAGAGGTTCACAGAAGCTAAAGATGGGGGAAAGGTTACCCAATGAGGTTGAACTTAAATGTAAGAGAATAGATAGAAGCGATGGTAGCTAATTAATGGGGTTATTGGTAACATTGCCATATTGAAGGTGGCTATACTTGAAAGGGGGACTTATAGTGCCATGTACCCTACTAATTAACTCTAATCATAAATAAGTTCTCTCATGAACTCTTCAAAGGTGTAATATTGCAGAAAAAGTCAATAATAAACAGGTATGGGGGAAAACTAATATTGCATGCTATGGCCAATAGTTAACAGGAAGTCAGCAACAGTTCCACAGCAATGTGAGGGGTAAATGATAAGGAGGAGGGACAAGAGGTTAGGGAGGCATTGATTTGATATTTGGTGAGGGTGTTTTATTGGTTCTTTGTGTCTTTGGACCAATGAAAAAAATGCCTAAAATTGAGAGCACAGTTGATTGTACAACAAAGTGAGGAGACTGTAAGACGTGGTTTGTATATTTTGGACATTATCCAAATGCCTAATGGATGGAGTGGGACAAAGGGTATGGTGACTGAGGAACTGAAAGGTAAACTGAGATACATATATAGTGGAATACTGTGTGGTTACTAAATAGAATGTCATCGTGATACACACAAGAAACTGAATGAACCGTGATGACAGTGTGTTGTGCAAAATAAATCAGAAGCAAAAGAACAAATATGCTGTAGTCTCTTTCAAAAAATACATATAAGAAAATTGGAGTCTAGATTGTAAGCTCTTACAGCAGTCATACTTAGTCCGAATTTGCAAGTGAATTTCTAGATCTGAGACACTGAGCTATATGTGCATAAACTGGTATTTTCCTGGAAATTTGAGTACCTCTGTGATACCTAAGATTCAGAGCTGGTGTTCTGCAGCTCTGAAAGCCAGCATGGCTACATACAATAACAGTTTAGCCCAAAAAGAGATCAGGCTTCATCAATTAGAGATAAAAACGAAGGTAATCATGTTGGGACTAAGGTAATTCAGAATACAGGGTAAAAGATGATAGCGCGTGTACTCAAGAGCTTCATCTACTGTATGAAACAGAGAGGTTTATTGTTTCTAGAACCTAAATTTTCTGTAACATACAATCTAAATCAACCTGTCTGAATAGCTCATTTAAACAACCCCAACTCCTGGGGGCCAGAAAGGGAATGAGGCCTTTTAATTCTGTATAGCTTAATGTAATACCCAAAGACATCCCAGACTATGGTGGGCTGATAATTAAAAAGTATTAATAGAGTCCCTTGAGGGACAGGAGAAAACATATGGAACTATTAAACTTTCCTATCTAGGAAGCCCCTGGTATTGTCTCAAACATTAAGGACTTCCCCCAAAATAGGCCAAGCCCTAAGTTTTGAGGCTTGCCCTTATGAAATTTAGGTAGTGAAGAAGCTATGACACCTATAATTATGATTGAGTTGCTCTTTACATGCTCAGATGTGGCCTCTCTTTCTCTAAGTCCAATTCTAAAGAAAAATACTCTCCCCCCTATATGGGACATGAGATTCAAGGATTAAAATCTCCCTGATAATGTGGGACACAACTCCCAGGCATGAGCCTGGCCCTGGCACCATGGGATTGATAATGCCTTTCAGATCAATAGGGGGAAAAGAAAGGTAACAAAATAAAACATTAGTGACTAAAAGATTTCAAACAGAGGTGAGAAGCTATTCTGGGGGGTACTCGTATGCAAGCATCAGCTAGATATTTCTAATTGCCATGGTTTGCCAAACCCCAACCAACATCATGCCTATTAACCCTAAAGAACACATAGGGCTCCATCTGAGACTCTACAAAAGTTTCATGGACTAAGGTTTCTTTCTTGAAACCTATTACCTCCAGAAGGTTCCTAGGCAGGATAAGCCCTGAAACCCAGAGGAGCCAGCCTCTCCAAGAATACCAACTAATTCCATCCCCTTATCCTATATTATTGACAACCCTTTTCAACATGAAAAAGTTAGAAAGGGCATCGCCCAAAGATCATTAAAGAGTGGGAGAAGGATCAAAGGAAAAGGAGGCGTTATAACAGACAAGATAGGATTTAACAAATGAGTATGATGGCAGAATCACTAATATTGATACTTCTTTTAGCCTCCAGTCTTTGGAGCAGAAGGAAAAACCTGAAACTTTGAAATCTCTTCTGTAGCTTGTAGGAGTAAACTTTGAAAAATATTGCTTTTTCTTTTTTCCGTATATATATTTCAAAATAAAAAATGTAAAAAAAACAAAAAAGAGTTATGGCCTGATTAAATGAGGGAATGCAGTTGAGTCTGTAGCTCTCTTGCACTCACTCATGCCATAACCTGCCTTGCTTCATCCTTCCACACTTGAAATCTTCATAACAGTGTGAGCTTGGCTCTATTGTAACTCATGCTCTAAGGGTTCTCAGAGCAATGTTGGTACAATAGGGCTCCAGGCTGGCCACTTTGGCAGTCTCCTAGGTGTGAGGCTATTGGCCTGACCTGTGCTGGTGGCTTTTCTTTTGTCAGTGACCTCTGCTTTTCCTGTAGCTCAGGCACTCCCATTGAGCAACCTTTATTTATTTATAATCCCTAACATCTGAAAATGTTGTCTCTCCCCACTTGAGATCATTACCTCATTCTACTCCTATCTCTTCACAGGAAAAGGGGTCTAAAAATCTCATTTACACTTAACATTTGTAATTCAAATGTTCTTTAAAAACAGTCAATAAGAGGGAGGGGTGAGGGGTATAGGATGTTTACAGTCTTCTTTTTTTTCCTTTATTTCTTTTCCTGGAGTAATGCAAATGTTCTAAAAATGATCATGGTGATGAATACACAAATATGTGTTGTTACTGTGAATCACTGATTTTATACTTTGGATGCATTGTATGGCATGTGAATATATCTCTATAAAATTATATTTTAAAAAGTTCCTAAAAATATTTTCTATCTAATTATAAAATTGTATATTTCGTTAGGGAAGCAGTTTTGGATCATAGTTCTTTACTGAAAGACTCATATTACAATACGAAAGCAATAGCTGATTTAGTTTCCATATAAAGGTATATTTATCTTTTATAATAATTTTCTATGTTTCAACTTTGTTTGCATCTATTTCCTTTAACTCTGTCCGATCTTTTGGAAATAGACTATGTTCACCATTTATCTGTCTGTCACTGTCATAAACGTCAATCAAACAAAGCAAATCCACTGCTTACATTCATGTCGCTGTGTAGGTTGGAATCTAACGGCCTCCATTGACTGCTGGGATGATGTAAAACAAATGTTTGTGACTCATGAGTGTGCCCAGTTTTCTTGATGCAATACCTCCACAAACAAACACACAAACATACTTTCTCCCCACTGTATGTCTCACTTTACAAATTGTTTTTTTACATTTTACCCAGAGTGATTCTGCAAAGAGTGAAACTGATTTTTAATTATTTAGAGGGATGGAGAAATGAGACCAAAGATCATATTTAAATATCAATGTATTCATCTGTATGACTCAGAAGCTGAATCAATCTCTAGGTAAGATTTCTATACTGCATGCGTTCTAGCCCAATTTATTCTTTTCAGGTACAACCACCTCAGAGTAAAAGAGACAAAAATACGTTGAAAATAATCACCACAATCTCATTCTAGCACAACCAAGTTTATGCCTTTACTTCAAGAAGGCACAATCTTACATCATCCTGGATGAGTTTTAAATAATTTTTAATGTAAAATATCACCTATTAGAAGGCTTTGAAATAACCACCTTAGTCAAAGACTACTCCTTGTGCTTAAATCATCTGTTGTTGTAATGTCAGGTTTGTTTCTCAGCATTCCTTTGTGGACATTGACTACAGAAAACTATCTTACATTAGCTCCCTTCTAATGCTTAACGCTCAGCATTTGTTCATTCTCTAATCTCTCCAAGTGAAATCACTGCAATTTTTTAAGCATTTAAAACTGTCATAATATCCCTTACTATACATTCACTTTCACTGCCCTCCTCTGAACTTTACTTAAGTCTTACCCATTCTTTTTGTAAAGAACAGTTTACATTTTATAATAAAAGATTTTTATACTTTTCCCTGTAACTTCTGCTCGGCCTCTGAACACAGTGCCTTAACTCATAGTAGGCACTAAAATAATTGTCTTTGAATAGAATGAATATAATCAGAATTTTTTTATACATTATAATAATTAGCGCTTTTATTCTGGCATATCCATATCTCCTAGTTTGCCAGCAAATAACCAATCACTTTTATTAGAACAGATTTTAACCTATCTAATGAGTCACCAGAACCTTTTCAGGGTCATGGTCCAACATTATAAAATTCTAAGTAACTGAGATTCTCAAACTTGAAGATTTAAAGGTAAAGCAGTAAACTCCACTTTCAGCATTAACTTCTGTAAACATTTTCTATCACGGAATATTTATGGATTAATTTTCCATTTTTCCCAACTAAAATGATTTTAAAACACCATTAGAAAATCAAGCACAAAAATGGTCATTCCTCTGAACTACAAGCAAAAAAACATGCAATAGGGGAAATTATCTTGGGAAATAGTAGGGCTTTCCCACCCGGGCACACCCCATTCCCTTACCTCTTGACAAGAGCCAATACAGAGCTTTCTTCTCTGAAGCTTCATGATAGTGGAATTACATGTAGAGCCTCTTAGAAATGCAAAAATTCAGGAACTATCTTAGACTCTCTGAATTAGAATCTCTGGGTACAGAGCTGAGCTTCAGAAGTCAAGCTTACAATTTTTATACCCCCTCCCCACAAAGCTGAGCCCTTTTCCTTAATAAAGCAATGCCCCCCACATGTCACTGCACATTGGAAACATCTGGGAACTTTAAAACCTGCTGATGTCTGGGTTTTACCCTGCACCCTGGGCATCAGGATTTTTAAAGCTTCCAGGTGATTCTAACATGCAAACAAGGTTGAGAAGCACTTCTTTAAAGGAGCCACTAATGAGAAATTAGAAGGGGTTACTAGTTCTAATTCTTAAATGAATCACTTGAAAGTTAAAAGCGTTAAATAAGTACTGATTCTTAACACATGTTTGTCTCAAGTGATTCAGTATAAATTGCCAGATACTTTCTGTGAAAGTCATGGGCCAACAGATGTCTGGTTATGCCTCAGATACTGCCACTGAATTTCGCAGTGGTTCTTATAGTTCTGCTGCATCAGAATCCCCCCGGAAGGCTTATAATAACCCAGATTCCTAGGTGCCTCTGGAGTTTCTGATTCAGTAGTTCTCAAGTGGGGCCCAGAATGTGCATTTATGCAGGTGCCAAGTTGGGAAAATTTAAGGGAGTTGGAAGGACTAATCCCATTTGCTTTTAATCTTGAGTTACTGGAGATGACATGGTATACTGAAAAGAGTGCTAGACCTGGAATTAGATTTACCAACTGTTACCAAGAACCTGTTTGTGCTAAGGAAGTCATTTAACCTCTCCAGGCCTCAGTTCCCTCATCCATAAAATGGAGTTTACACTGGATCATCTCTAAGGCCCTTTTCAACCTTAATATTCTGCCCTTTCATATTCTTTACCCATAAACCGATGCTTTAAAATTTATAGCCGGACTGAGAGGTTTCCCCATCCAGGAGACTGATATTTCTACAAGTTACAGGGACAATAAGTTAGAGGAGCTATGACAGCCACACAAGTTGTTCACAAGCAAAAATTATCTGGTGAAAAGGTCCTTGACCTCTAATATAGCTACATAAATAATTAACCAAAACAGTTAGATTAAAACCTATATACCTAATACCAATTTTCTCTTTACTCCATGCTAGTTATTATTTTCAGTGATTTCATTAATGGGGTTATATTCCTCCTGGTGTCTATTCTCTATTATTTTACCTATTCTTTTTTCTATATTATTTTTATTTATTTATTCACATATTTAATAAGGAATCATCATCATTTTATGACACCAATCTAAAGCTAAGATGTTGCCTTCGTTATTTTAGCCAAACAAGTATTCGTTGGGAACTTAATATGTACTTTTGCTCTACTAAATATTGAAAAAAACATTAAGGTATGATGCAATCTATCCTGCTATTTTTCCCAACCTTCCCCCCATCCCACCCCAAACCTCCATTATTGTACTAGTGATTCAACATATTACATTTCTGCAGGCTCCACACAATTCTTCATGCAGCCTGGGTTCCATGGTGAGCCAGTTCAATTTTGCTTTTGTCATCACTCTACACATATAGAAAAGTCCTTGAACTTCTGTCATGTACATCCATGACCTGGAGTCCCCCAGTCATCTACTATCTGTTCTGTTTGTTTTGATGAATTGCATTAGAGAAATATAACTGTAAATATCTGACGGCAACACAACAGCCGGGACATTATTTAGTTTGGTGACTCTTGTAATTACGCATGTTTTATGCCTATGGAATTTTTATTGGAGATAGAGCTACTCTAAGCCTGGAGGCTTCTAAGCCACAGGCTCCTCCACCTGCCCGAGGTGGAGCACATCTCTGTGCACCTGAGTTGTTATTTGGGCGACCAAAGAGACTAACCCTTGGATAGCTGATTAGACTAACCGAGTGGACTAATGCAAGGACTCCCACTGAAAGGAAACACCTGATAGGGTCCTACCTGTCAAGACTGTTTCTGGTCAATAGACTTTTGAGTAAAATGGTAACAAATGTTGCCTCTGATAGTCTTCTAAGTCTGAATGTTTAATTGAACTTAAAAAGACTGCCACTACCACACTTCTACAATTAGTCATATCCTCTTGTTAATCTAAGCAACTCTATCACACCACTAAAACAATTTTTTCAAGAGCCACAAATGATCTCTTTTTTTTTTTTGTCCAAACCAAAGTCTTTTCATTCTCTGTATGCCCAAGTATTTTTGTTACTGATCAATGCTGCTTCATTCATGATATTCTCTCTCATTTAGGCCTCTGAAGCAAAACATTTTATTTATTTTATTCTCTTTTACTTCCCAACATTGGGAAATTCTCTAAGAACCAATCAGTCTTATAGCCTATATTCTATCCTAATCTTTATCTTTAGTTTTGGTCTCATATCTCCTACCACTACACATTTTCTTTTAGCTCTGCAGTTATTACCCAAAATTCCACACGTCTAAAATAGACACCAACAGTGCTATTCTCCATCATTCCCCTCAAACAGACACAGACACTTGAAATATTACCTTCAAATACTAGTCCTATCGGGTTTACACTTAGGACTCATTTGTACTGCTTTTCTTTCCTTTAATTTTATGTGATTAGTTACATGCTCATTTTTTCCCTTTGAAATCTCTTTTCCATCTTCCTTTATATTTAGTCTCATACTAGCACAGTCCAGTCATCATTTTATGACTCAACCCATGTTCTCAACTCTTGTGGCTTTTAATATCCTATATGCTGCTATCATATTTATCTTCCTTAAGTTATCATGTCATGTCATTTTTATGCCCAATGACCTATGCTAATATGACAAAGAGAGCGCAAATGTTTTAAATCCCTAGACAAATGCGGGGTCCCCCTTCAAATGTAGTTAAAAGCACGTGTTCAAATAGTCCTTTTGAATTTTACTATTTAATCACTACAAGGTCCGTCTTTCTCTCCCATGCTGAGAATCAAATTGTCTGATCTATTCTGTCACACCATATCGCAGGGTCTTTCCTACCCCAGCAATCACAGGGCTTAAAATTTCAATATGTTAAGCAAATGAGATGCCATACTTGCCAGCTACTGGCTGGTGAACTCTTCCCTTTCCCCTTATTTCAATGTAATTTATATAAATAAAAAAAAAATTTTACTTAAATAATGAGTCTATGGTCTGAGTTTTCAAAATCCCATGCCACAGATCCTTTTCTCTATTAAAATAGGTACAGAAATTTCTAGCCATCATTTATGTGCAAATGGGAGGAAAGTGATTTTATTATAAAATGTAACCTGTGAATTATTAACTCAATTTTTAACATGTCAAGGCACCTTTATTTACCTCAAGAGAAGTTGGATAATTTAGAATAAATACATATCTAACATAACCAACTTTAATTTTAAAAATAAATAGGCTCAAAGCATAAAATGTATTATATTTAATATTGCGAGATATCTGGGTGTTAAAAAAGACAACTAACCAAAAATGTAATATCCATATTGTTGCTCTAGACATTAATGTGCTTACATACATAAATAAATAGACCACTTTATTTGGCAGAGTTCATTATTTTTGCACATTTCCTCCTTGTTGCAGGTTTTTCCATCATAATTTTATGTTCAAATTGTTCACATGTGCTGCCAATATATGATTGTAATCGTAATTTAAAAATAAAGGCAATTCTATGTTTCTTCCTTTTTCTGAGCATGATAATTATATTTCTTTGGAATATAAATTGCTACCATTTTTAGAGTTAGAAATTCTTCAAAGAACAATTAAGCTTTGCTGAAACATAAAATAGAACACAGTTCTAGAGAAGATTACAGTGTTTCAATTCAGTGCTCCCAACAAGAATAATTAAAAAAAAAAAAAAATTGGTTTAACTGTTGCCCAAAGTCAATACCTCAGATTCTCAGATGCCAAGGTGCATATTTTAAATGAACTTAAATATATTCATTAACAATAACAAATCTTGCAAACTATAAAGTTATTCAAGTGAATCAAAATTTATTTTCCATTTATAATCAAAATAGAAAATCCATGTTTGTAATATTAAACATGATGCACTTTTAAGTAAAACTTTAAAATATTTCTCCATTATATTATACAACAGAAAAAAATGAATAAAAATACAAAGAAAAAGTTATTTAAAGTTGTTAAAATAAAATAAGGAAATGCTCCTGTGGTTCTAAACTATTATCAGAACAAAATCATTATTTTTCAGAATAGAATTTCATTTTACCCTAGTGCTTAGCTGCACATTTTCCTTCTTATTACTGTATTACCTCAGAGGTGCTAGAGCTAACTGATGTAGTTATAAATACTGTTTTGTAAGTTGCATTATAGAAAAGCTTACAAAACCTTTTATTAGAGGAAGAGACTAGCAGTAGTAGCTCTCTGGTAATCAGAAGTTCTGGGGCAAGTTTTGTCCAACAATTTGACTGATATTTCCCACTCACAAGATTTTGGAAGAGAAAAATCATGTATCTGCTCAACACCATCATTATATGGAGGCAATTAAATGCTCCAATGCCAAAGGTCAAAACTGCAAAGAAATAAGAGATTAAAGCAGCAGATATCTACCACTGGATTGGATTTAGGGACATCAGGAAATGAATTTCATTCTCCCTACTTATTGCGTGACTGCAGAAAGTTACTTAAAAACAGGTTCCTCATCATGTGATGATATTGTGAGCCATTGATCGTATAATATGGTTGGACTCTATGTGTGTGGATATTTCTCAATAAAAGCATTAAAAAGAAAAAAAAACTGTTTCCTCATTATTAAAATAGGAAGAGAAAAATACTTATGTTAAGTAGATTAATAGCTGTCAATAAAATACTGTCAGCACAATGCTTGAGACATAAGATAAACTCAGTGATTGATATTCTAAAGTATATAATGTACAAAGACACCTTATTCCAGCCTGAAGATTGCTCTGAATTGTAGAAGTGACATAATGGGTGATACGATGATAATTGTCACGTGATTTCAGGCTTCCCAGAAGTAAGGCTCTTTACGAGCTCTGCATCAAGGAGCCTCTCACACCTGAAAGTTTTGCTGGGAACAATCTTATTCTTACTAGATACCGTAATTTGATGTAGATAATTTACATCAATTATTATTTTTTCAGCTTTTAATGGTTTCAGAGACATGGATTCTTTCATTCTCATACTACCCAAGAAAGTGATTTTTTTTCTTCAGGCTTTAAGAAAATGGCAGGGACTTTAAAACCCACCAAAGCAGTGCTGTCTTTCATCCTGTGCCTTGTTGGTCAGCTACACTGAACACAGCTCAATCTGACCAATGTTCCTACATGGTTAGGGAAGCCTCATTTGTTAAAAGAGGTGCTTCTGGTTTACTTTCATATGGTCTTCTGGAATAGCAATGTTGAATCACAGGATCTATGCTCAAACCTAGTGCAGAAGTTTCTATTTGGAGATTTTAACTAGAATGTATGTTGACATGCATTGGAGCAGTTCGATGGCAATGCAATAGAAGGAAATGACGTAAGCTGTAAATTCCTAATGAACTAGGTATTTTATTCCCTTCTACTGAGAGTCTTTGAAATTCAACTTGTAAAGATTATTCTTGCTTCACCTCTGACAAGCCCTAACCTGATAGTTGGAGAATTAACCAGAATGAACAGGATATCAATGAGTTAACAGTTTATTGAACGTAGTGTCTGGAGGCAGCTTTCCTCTGTTCAAATCCAGATTCTGCCATTTACCAGTTGTTGAACAGGGGCTAGAAACTTAACCCTTCAGTGTCAGTTTCTTATTTGTAAAATGGGGATAATAATTGTACTGATAGCAGAAGGTAATTTTGTTGACTGAGCTAATGTTTGTAAAATGCACACAACATGCCTAACACATAGTAGGAACTCTAAGTGAAATAGAATAAATAAATCCACCACTGACTTGTATTATGTTTGGTTACTGGAATCCAGGGATAATGCTAAGTAAAATAAAATGATTGCCTGCTTTGGGCTTTGCCAGGGGACCCATTTCCAAGATAGGATTTTCCAGAAAACAGAAACAGTTGACCTGCAAGGGCTTTCTGAGAAAATGGAACAATGGAGCACACTCTACAGAACTGCAGATAAGCAATACCTAGTGATAAATGAGTTTTAGTCTAGGAGATTTTGCTTATCAGACTGAACCTACCATACTACCCAATGTATATCTGCTCCACAGTCTGCAAGATTCCTTGTGGAAAATGGAAACTTAACATCAGCCAATCAGAACATTTCCTCTCTTGCTCCTTTGTACACCCTATATAAACTTCCCCTTCCCACTCCCTTGGAGGAGCTCCCTTCTACTTTCCGAATGGGACACTGCCAGGTTTGTGAATAGCTCTATAAAGTGGTAAGATCATAAATGGCATGAAAAGTTTTTTTCACTTAACAATAAAAAAACCACATCCCATATCACCTTTGCCATTCAAAAGCATAATTTTGATTGGTCATCATAGATCTCTGACATCTCTAAAGAGAGAATTATTTTTCTAGTGTTACTCTTTCATTTGGGCAGAAAATCCTTTTCCCCACTTTGCAGCTGAGGCAAGTAGGCCCAGGAAGTTTAAATTACTTAACAAAGTTGAAAAGAAGGAAAAAGAAACTTAGAAGTGATGAGACTAGAAATTGGAGAAAAAAAAATTGTTCCAGACCTGTTATGGGACAAAATTTTTTGCAGGACGTATTTTACACACCTCTCCTGAAAAGTAATTAATATTTCTGATAAAACACTTGAACAATATTTTGACAGATTTTCATGATATTTTGAGGTACTTTCTGGGAAGGCAAGTTCATTCACTCAGCTATCAGTTTTGGAACTTGCCTATATTTTTAATCCATTTTGTGACTACGTTAATTAACCCTAATCAGACATTTCTTTAGTGTAGCACCTCCTTTTTTTTGCCTGCAAAATGTTTCTACCAGAGGAAGCATTTTGAATTTTTGTTACAACCTCTCATTCATGTTTGAAATAAAACTATGATTTGGGCCCACAATCATTTTATCTAAGTTGATTTTTAAAAATACCTCTATTTCCCAACTTAATACAGTTCTCTTTTTCTATATTACCAATGATTCTTACTCCCTGCTGTTCTTGGATTAATCTTAAAAACTCAAAGACCCTTTGAATTAGAAGTAGAAAAGATTTTAGAGATTAGCTGATCCAACTTTCTTGATTTAAAATATCTGCATTTTTACACGTAAAGATATGGAGACTCAATGACAACTTTAAATACTATAAATGACTAAAATAATGTTACCGGACAAAGGCTGTGGATTCTTTTGCCAATGCACTCAATGACAATTCCTGAGACACTGGGGTTTCAAAGAAAAAGCAACTTTTTCTTTTTTATTACGAGGCCCTTGGTAGGAGAGCAGACAGCCTAGCTGCCCAAAATCTGTCTCCTCAAACTGCAGTGACTCAGATAGTTCTATTAGAGAAAAAATGGGCAGGGTTTAGGATTATGAGCACAGTGGCCCCAGTTGATACAATTAGAGGTGATCTAATTATTGAACATGCGCAGATTGATTACATGTTAAGTCACAGAATGTATGAAAGAAAATGGCCGAATGATGTATAGGTGACTTGTAGGTTAAAGGCCAAGCTACTGCGCATGTCAGGTGGGCCCACTTAGGTTAAATCCGGTCTTGGTCATCAAGATAATTTGGGATTTGGGGTGGGTAAGTTATGGGTAGACCCAAGATCATTCATTTACAAACATTAGGGGCTGTCTTTAGTGATTACAAGACTCTAAAGTTGAAAAAGTGGATAACTCGGTACACATGAAAGTTAGTCACAAGGTTTCTATAATCACAGGGGCAGAAGATAAGGGCTAACAGAACCATTATCAGAGATCAAGGCAGCTGGATTACAATTCAGATATTTTGGGTTTTTCCCTGTCTACTCCAATATGCCAGAAAGCAAAAAGAATATTTATATGATGATCTAGTAATCAAAATCGTCCCTTAAATCCTGATTTCTCCATCACAAGTAGCCATTACTTATCCTTTCTTGAAAAGAATCCATTCTTTTCAAATGATTCTATCTGCATATTTTTTTCCTTGCCTCTCTCATTCAAATCCACATTCAAGACAAAACAGCCCAGGGTTTACAAAGTAACCCAAGGTTGGGAAGAAACAGTAAGTGATTTTCAATCTTAGTAATCTTCACAATCATTTTGAGGGCTTGTTAAAACAGATTGCTGGGTCCCTCCTCCGGAGCTTCCAATTCTATAAATCAAGGGCAATGACCAAGAATTTGCATTTCTAACAAGTTTCCAAGTAATGCAGATGCTGTCAGTCAAGGAGCCTTTCCATACAACACCGTTAGAGCAGACAGACCTTTTTCCTCCTTTGCATCCATACTCCAAAGCTCTCCCCCCTCAGGAAGGGTGTGTTAACTGAGATTGACTGATGATCCATGCAGGTGAGGTTGGTGAGATCATCAGATAGGAAAGGAAGGGTGCTGAGTGGATAAGGGGCCAGAAGAATGTTGTGGGAGATGATCAAAGGAAAGTTTCCATGTGGCTTTAGTTGTCTTCTCCCTGAAAAGCCATTCTTAATTTCCACAATTCATCCCTTTTCTGTGACTGCTGTTTTGTATTGATTCAAACTGGAATAAAGAACTGATTGAACAATCTTTAAGGCTGTCTCGGGGAAGGGCAGATCACTCTTCACTATTTGAGTTTCTGCAAATTTCTCCAGGGTGAGGGACAAAGAGGCAGAATGATCCACTCTTGGGCCCCCCAAATTTATTTTCGGTGCTTCCTAACATTCAGATTTCTGGGCTAAGAACATGTTCAATAAAACAAAGTCGTGGGGGTGGAGGAAGGAATTGGATGTAGTTTGATTGTAATGCTGATTTCCTTTTATCCACTTTCTTTTTCTTCTTTCAACTGAGAGAGATCAAAGATGAGGAAGCTTCTTTTCACCAAAACCATCCTGCCTAACTTTTTCCCAATTAGAAGTTATCTGGGTAACATGTTTACGTTTTACAACTGTACCACCCTCTCTTCTTCCAGCATCTATTAACATCTAGGTACTTATTTTAATCCATGTTCAGGCCTCAGTTGCACAATAGCATGTCATTTGGAGTTTTTAAAAACCACCAAAGCCAGGACTTCTCTCCAGACCTGCCCCCTTTGTTCTGGCATTAGAAATGTTTACGCTCCCCAGGTGATTCAGATGTACTCCCAAGGGTGAAAGTTACTGTTCTAATCAGAATGCCAGTTAAATCCCTGTGAAATGGAATTCTCTCTTAATATGGGTAATAAGGAAGTACTTAAACCACAGGCTGTTTTAGGCAGCATAAAAAATGCAAGAAGGTGCTGTGTATAGAGAAAATATAAGGCCGGAAGGTGAGAGAGCTCTTTAGAAAGAGAGTCACCATCAAAAACTGTGTTACTTTGGCCGTAACTACCCAGTATTTCACCAAAATCACTACCCAAAGTCACTAATGGACTCAATTATGATCTTTTGGCTAGTATAAAGACCTCAGCTCCTGCAAGTCAGTTAAATTTCCAAAGTCTAGTCTCAATCTCCAGTGGGGCTGGGGAGAGATTGAAAATGGGTGCTTGAAACTTCCTTTGCCTCCAGTATCTTCCTTTATTATAGCAGATCATTTACATTAATCAATTTGGTGGTTTCTTTGTAATTGGGAGACTCTTGTTAAGTCATCAAAGGTGGCTGCACTTGGATCATGCCCAGAGGAGGAGGAGAGAGGCAAGTTCACAAAGGTGAGCTTTTCCTTTTAAATTTAAGGGCATTGTGATCTGAATGTCTCCAGGAGGGGGATAAAATTCATTAATAGTAGCTTTGTCAGTTTGTGTGTCTTATGTAGTGATTAGAACATAAATTTGAAAATATTTGGTTAAAATCTCTGCTTATCATTAACTTTAGAACATAGAAACTCTGTGGTCCAGAATAAAACCCACAATCTTGGGCATAAAAAAAAAGAGACTATTTTCTTTTTCAATAGTCTTTCTCCTGTCTAGCTGTTTTTAACTAGTTGACCTGAAGAATCCCTAGATATTTCTAGAAAATGTGATCCTGCAGTGATTATGGAATGCTCAGGTATTTTCCTTAACCCTACGCAGACTCTTCATTCATGGAGTTGGCTTTGTATTTTTAACTAATTGGGTTAAGCAGAAGTTTCCCTAGATTTCTGGTATTCAGAACTTGTGCATATGTGCTTTTGCTTTCTGTAACTTAAGTAGTTTCCTCTCTCCTACAGAGAGAGGTGAATCTTTAAGGCCAGAATTATTGTTAAACCAGTGTATCTGTTAAAGCAGTGTCTACTCATGACTCTTCTAAGGCACAGAGTGCCTTTGTGTTCATGAGACACTCTCATTACCTTTGAATATTTGTTCCATCTTTATGCCTGCATTCAACACCCTCTAAGTGATCTCTCAAGTTCTATCCGATTAAATCTAAATTTCAGTTCTAGGCACTCAATATTCATTTGGTAGTACAAGTTTCAGTTCTCACAATCCTTCATCAGGGTAGTCTTCTCATCGTTTAAAGAGCAAGACCACGTGGTTGCTCACCACCATCTCGTGATTTCATTCGTGTTCTTTTCCACCCTGGAGCAGATTCTACCTCTTTGCTAATGAGGACTCGCCTACCATCGCCACCTCTCCCAACAGGCACCATTACAACAATTTGACTACAATAAATGATCCCCACTGATCCACACTTATTCCAGGAAATGGCTGACCAGAGACAACCTTCTGTTTCTAATATTGAACAAACCTTCCTTGGAATGCCCCCAAACTTTTCACTAGCCCCCTTGCAGCCATTGAAGGGCTGCCCAATGTACCTGAGGACCAATTAGGAAGTCTCCCCCACTTCCAAAATTCCCACCTTAACACAACACTTGCCAAACAGAAGCTGTTTCTTCTTTCTTACTTTATGTCTTTATTCGCCTTCTGAAAAAGTTTGAACAACAGCTGAATTGAATGTGACAGCAGATGGGTTCCCATGATGCAAGTTTACGAATAAACAGTGTTCTAAAATTTTCAGAATCAGTTTCAGTTCCAACCTCTTTGTGGCTATATGACACTCAACACTTAATTTCCCCTTCCATATGTTATTTGCTTCCTTCCATCCCCAAGTTCATCCTCTTTCACTCCCACATCAAAATTATAAGGTAATTGAAAGAAGGAAAGTTATATCTTCTCTCTCTCTTCCTTTTCTCCCATCTTCCTCTTAACTCTCTTTTTTTCTCTGTACTTCCTTTTTCTTTCAAAATGCTCATATACCTAAAACTGAACCTAAGTATAAGCATACCATGTCCTCTCAATAAATGTTTTAGAGCATGTTTATATTCATCTCCCAGGGAATGAACGGGAATGAAATAGATCAAATTACTATGTATTGTTACTTATATAACATTTAATTATTATATAGATTTTAATGCATTTAGACATTATTAGGAGAAACTTCACTATTTCAAATACTTTGCAAAGGATGCCAAATTAAAAAAAAAAACTTTAAAGGGAATTTCAGATATTCTTTAAAAAGTAATATTTATGTCTATTCTAGTAACTAGTCAATTTTTATCTTGAGTGTTCGAATATTATTCATAAATGCTTGACCTATGTATATTAGAGCTCTTAGTAATTATTTTTAAATAACTGTATGCATCAATAAATGACTGACTGAATGAAGAAATATCCACTGAATGTTTTTGTATAAGCAAAAGGACTTTGGGATAAGAAAATATGGGAATTTGGTAAATGAAATACAAATACAAATTGACCAGAGTCTAAGGTCATTATTCTGTGGTGCCACAGATATGTGACGCCAGTTTTGATGGGCTTTTTATTTAAGTAACAGTCAGCTGCCAAGGAGGTAACTTGATTCTATTGCTTTGCAATAATCCTGAAAATAATAAAAATGCATGCAGTGTCCTATTGAAAGCAATTTTATTCATTAAAATTGCTATGAACCCTGAGGAGAGAGGAAATAAAATCCAAATAACAAGAAATTATTTTTAATGTAAAAATATTATTATAATAATATCTGGAAAATGTGCCCCAGTTGAATTATTAATTTCAAAAATAGAAACTCTTTCTAAAACTTTATGACCTATGATATTACTTTGTATAATATCGGACACACAGTAGGGACTAAAATAGATGCTTCTTAAATCAGGTGGAATGTAGTGAATTAAATCTTTGAGCTCTGTATTTAGTGATTGACTCTCAGAACCTTCTTTGTTGGGGGTTGATAATATTTTTTATTATGATTTTCTAAAAGTATTTGCCTTCCATTATTCTCTTTTTTATTTATACAACTGTTTAGTGACTTTTTTTAGCTTTTCATTTATTTAATGTTTGTATATGTTTACTGATCATTTCAGCTTTACTTTTTTCTGAAATGTGCATGGTTTCATTCTTTTTCATCCCCCCAAATCAGTTAGTCTTCATATTTTCTGCTTTACGTTTAAGTTTCCCTCTTCATATATGGACTTTCCTCCACCAGGAACTGATGTTTGTACATTACATGAGGTGGACAAGGTGAGAACTCCTTGCTCTCTGGAAACCTTCAATTATCCCAGCCCCAGGTGAGGATTCCAGCAGGTGAGGATTTCACAGGGAAAACTGTGAACAGCAAGGCCCAGGTGGCAAAGACCGTGTGTTCACATGGCCGGGGTCTTCTTCTGGGCTCTTCCCTCCGGCCCATTGGCCCAACTGTCTTTATTATTCTCTCTTTGTAGAAAGTTTTAACATCTGCAGGGCAAGGGGCACCATCTGGTTTTTATTCTCTGGAGTGTTTTGGCAATTGTCAGCTTGTCACAGCTCACAGAAACTCCTTTTGGGATTTTCACTGGAAACACTGTGATTCTAAGGCTCATTTCTGGTAGAACGGACACCTTTAAACCTTGAGTTTTCTTACTCACGATAATGCTTAAAGACCTCCATAAATAGTGTTTCTTCACTATACATCTTCCACTCCTTTGTTAGAGTCATCCAAAGTACCTGGTTGTTATTTTGTGCTAATGCAGATGGCATCTCTTAAAAAATACTACATTTTCCCCAATGAACTGGTGCTGCTGTGTAGATGTTCAGATGAACTTCTATATACTGATGCTGTGTACAGCAACTTTGCCAACCTGTCTGGTAAAGCCTAATGATCTGTTGATTGATTCTTCTACCATGTTCAGATATCATTCCAAGATGGACAAGAGATCTCATCCACTGTGCCCCAGACCAGGACTCAAATGGATGCTCGTGTGGCTGCATTGCTCACATGTCTGTAATTACTTCCCATGTGGCGATTCCTACACATTGAATGTGTGACCAAGGGGGCATTTCCTAAAATTAGAGGAACTCTGGAACTGTGCTCCAGCCACACACTCACCTGTGCAGCCAGGTGCACCCATGGCAGGGAGCCTCCTCATTGGGGAAGTTTATGAACATCCCAGGCTGCAGAGCACACACTGCCTGACACTGTGGCCACGCTGTAGTCTTGCTGATGTGCTGGCCTGGGCAAGAGGAGGGCTGAGAATGTGAAGGAGGCACCCTGGCAGCCCTGCCCAGGCCACTTGACTGGGTGCCTCTGCTGGGGTCGACAGACCTGACCCTCAGGCCTTTGCTCAAGCAAGACCTGAGTATAAGGAAGCCTCAAGACATGGGTCACTAGACCTCTCCATAGCCCTTGGCCCTGGGCTTCCACCCTTCTTAGAATATTCTGGGCTGAAACCTAGCCACAGTCTCACAAGCACATGACACACGTGTGTCCCAGGAACCTGGCACTGAGGCATCCCTCAGCCTTCCAAGGTCCTGTAGCATCTATAGGTGAAGAGTTCCTGCTCTCATCCTGGATCCCACCTGAGGAATTCCCAATGACTCTTCTTGGCTTGCCAGTTGGCCTCCCAGCCCTGGGCGCAGGCGCAGCAGACTCGGGTGCTTATTAGGAGGAACAGCAGTCCCGGTGCTCGGCGAGCACTCCCAACCTGTCTTACCTCTCCAGGTTCCACGGAGACACCGAAAGATGGTGGTGGAGAGAATCACATTTTCCCGGTGCACAAACCCTAATCTACCCATGCTCCACACGTGCTCAGAGCATAGGCGGTTTCTCCGCAGGCAACCTGTGTGTGCAGGTGTGTACCTGCCTAGCTGTGGGAGGGCGGGGTCCGGGAGTACAGTGCCGGCATGGGAGGCTGGTGGTGCCAGCAGGAACCAGAGGAGGTGCAGGTCCACGGACTAAATACGTGCACTGTTTGGATGCATGTGCAGGGACAGGTGCATAGGTGCCGGGGCATGTCATTTTCTTCTATGTTGGGAGGTGAGTGGTATAGGTGCACACAGTTGATCTGTCAAGCAGGAGCCCCAGGACAGCATAGGTGACCAGATAAAAAGTGTGTGTAGATGTGGAAGTATGTGATGGGCGGGGATGGGTGGGGTGGCAGGAGGACAGGTGGGAGCAGGGGTTTCTGAAAGTCTTGGGAGCCAGTGGGGGATTGGCTGCAAGGGGATGGAGGAGGGTGGTCGGTGGAGCTAGCTGTAGGAAGCCCAGCTCCTTTGAGCTTCTGGGGGTTAGTATTGATCTCCCAGCATCTTTCTGAGGATTGAATCACCTACTGCAGTGCTGGGGCTCAGAACCTGAGTGGCAACCGGCCAAGAACTTGGGGTCCTAACCAAGCTGGGTCCTAGCCCCGGACACATCTGGTCATGCCTCTGGCAAACTGTCCCCAGCCTTGTTGGATCCCTTTCCCACTTCAAAACAAGCAAATCCCCTTTCAGTTCACAGGGGTTTTGCCTTGAAGCACGTGCAAAAGGACATGCCTGCTGGAGGTGGGTGGTGGGCAGCGGGCAGCTGCCAAGGAGAGGCAGCGTTTGTAGCAGAGATGGACTGGCAGGTACTCCCCGGGGCCACACTGGGTCAGACTGAGTGCCGTGATCATGCTCATCACCCTAAATGAGGAAAGGGAGACCAGGATGATCACGACAGGCCACCGATCCGGGAAGAACCACGTGTGACATCTGTGCGAACATGTGTGGCTCTGAGCAGAAATGGATCCCAGCCGCCTGGGGTCACGGGTCCCTCGGGGTGGGCTTTGTCCAGGGGCGCTCATACTGGGAACTTTCTCCAGCACTTCTCTGGACTGCATGGCTGGTTGGAGGAACAGGTGCAACTTGGGGAGACTATGCTTCAGCTTCCAAATAGCTGACGATCCTTTTCACCCTCTATTTCTAATCTACTTTCAAAATTGGCAACTATACTGTTCATAGCGGAGTTCCTTCTGAGTTTGATTGTTCTAATCTGCTACGCTGCCAAAATGCAAAATACTAGAAATAGGCTGGTTTTTAACAATGGGGGTTTATTAGCTTACATTTTGAGACCATGAAAATGTCCATCAGTAGGCTATGATTTCTCAGGGCAGGTGAGCCTGGACTCCTCTCTCACATGGCAGCATCTGCTGGTCTCTCCTTTCTCTTCTGGCTTTGTTGCTTTCAGCTTTTGGCTTCTGAGGCTTTTTCTCTCAGCTTTTGTGGCTTTCTCAGTGTTCATCTAGTTTATAAAGGACTCCAGTAAGAGAATTAGGACCCATTTTGATTGAAGTGGGTCCCCTCTTAACTTGAGATTGTATTCACCAAAATATCCTACTTATAACAGGTCCACATACTCAGGAAGGGATTAAGTTTAAGAACATGCTTTTCTGGGGTATGTACAGCTTCAAACTACCTCACTCCACACTTTAGACTCTCAAAGGTTATGTTCTTTCTGTATGCAGATACATTCATGCCATCACAATATTTCAAAAGCCTTAAATTATTTCAGTAACAGCATAAAGTACAAAGTCTCATCAAAATAAGTTATAGCGGTGACCTGTCCTGGGGAACAGTTCCCCTCTGGCTATGGACCTGTAAAATCTAGGGAACAAGTTACCTGCTTCCGATATATACACACAGTGATAGGAAAAATGTTTCCATCACCATAAGGAGAAACTGGAAGAAAAAAAGGGACAGGGGACTCAATTCTGTAACCCTGTAGGGCATACTCCATTAGATTTCAAGGCCTGAGAGTCATCTATAGATGGCTGGCTTCTCTGGGCCTGATGGAGTGTGACAGCCCCGCCCTTTACATGTACTTGTACATGGCCATGCTTTCTGCTCCACCCTCATCAAGCATCAGATTGGCAGTAGTGACTATTTTTATGTCACTTTTTTTTTTAAATTAAAACCAGACCAGATTTGAAGATGAGAGCTGAAGTAATTGAATTTTTTTCTTACATGAAATTTTATTCGTGATCTAAATCAGCAAAAGCAAATGGGTTTCCTCACAAGTGGAAATCAACGCCAATTGATTGGTGGTACTGCTTGGGACCCTGTGTAGAAGAGCTGTGGCGGCCAGGATGAGGTTGGGTGATGACTGTCACCTGGATAGGATGATGGAGAGGTGACATGGGGACACTTGTTCCCTTTCCCATAAAAAGTTAACTCCTTTCATCCCTATAATACACTGAGGAAGGTCATTTTTTGCACAAAGTATTTTCACATTTTGCAGCTCCCTGGAGAATTATGCTTCACACTGAGGGAAATATTATTTTTTAAATGTAAAATAGATGTTTTCTTCTCATTCAAAGGCAAATAATTTATCTCCAAAATGTGAATAATCTTTGGAGGACCAGCAAGGGGAGAGAAGAATAAAACAATTTATCGTTCTAGGCAAAAGCAAAATTATCTTTGAAGTTTTCAAAGTGTTTGAGGAAATTGTAAAATTAAACATCCAAAGAGGTAGATAATACTAATACTACCTTTATTATTGTGTTTTTCACTAAAGTCTTCTGATATTTTCATTTTTCATACTTTGTGTGTGTGTGTGTAGATATAACAAGGGTTTACGTACACTGGTAGTACTTCCCCAGCTCTGCTTTCTAGAACAATTTCCATTTTAGGACATACAAATCTCATTAAAATTAGCAGCATTAAGAATCTAAGAAAGCAGTATCATCCATAAGCATAAACAATCTGAAAATGACTTCTTATTTTAAACTAAGATATCTTAAAAGATTATGGTCCTTCGGGCCACAGTGGCTCAGCGGCAAGAGCACTTGCCTGCCACGCCAGAGGACCCGGGTTCGATTCCTGGTGCCTGCCCATGTAAAAAAAAAAAAAAAAAAAAAAAAGATTATGGCCCTATGGCCCTTTCCTACTTCCTGCCAACTATCCCATATAATCTGTACCCCTTCTCCTGCTCGGTGTTGTCACCATCTTAGGCATCAGCCCACCTGCTCACAGCCTCACAATAAAGCTCCTGTGATAGAGAGAGAGAAAAAAACAAAACAAAGCAATATGGGCTGGAGGAAGTGATTCCTTGGTATGATAACTTAGGTATCATGAAATGAACACCTCTTTGTACATGTCCTTGCTTAACTGTCACTCCCTCAGAGAGACCTGTTCATATTACCCTTAGAAAACTGTTTATTACCCCCCACCCTGCTTTGCTGTATTTCCCATTTGTTTACGTCTGTATCTCCCCTATTAAAATGTAAGTTCTATGAAAATTGATATTTCATCTCTCCTGTTCATTGGTGTACCTGCAGGACCTTGAACGGTGGCCTGACAAGGATATGAGGCAAGTATGTCTTGGGTGAATGAATGAGTGGGTGGTGACTAGGTGTATGGAGTGCTTTATGCTGTAGATATTCTCATTAGGAAAAATGTTTAGGACATCAAAGACATGTAATTATTCTGAAGGCTAAAAGTAGCATTTCATATGTCATTTCTTTTAGTTCACTCCTTACAAATGAACATCTTCATTCTCTTTTTACTGGGTTAATGATGATTGGTGGTTTCTGATCTCCCACTGGGAGCTGGAAAAAAAAAAGTTGAGAAGTTAAGAAGGGCCCTTTTCTCCCTAACACTTCTGGACTATATGGGGCTTCGGCACTTGTGTATGTTGCAAAAATTCTTGTGTATTTAGAATGGAGTACGCCAGACCTAGGATGAAATGGACATTGAACAAGAGTGAGAAAACACTGTGAGTTTAATTGAGAAAATATGTCACAGAGCTTTGTAGAGGGAGATATAACTGGAAATGAACACTGGAGTTAAAGGGTCAAAAGTCTTGGGGGAAGAGGGTGTTTAATGAATTTAGATTTATTAAGTAAAAAATGGAGTTCCCCCAAACCAGTCTAAATGAGAAGAGTAGGACTGATTATGTGTAAAGGAGAGATATTCACAGAAATAGAATCATCCAAGTCCTCATCGATAAGACAGAGGCATCACATTTTTTTTCTTTAAAGAAAATAAGCACAAATATAAATTATTTTGGTCTGTCCTAGGTGTCAACTAGATAGTCACTCTGTTAAGTTTATAAAAAGTGTTGATGATGTGGCTCTTTCAGCGCTTGAAATTTCAAATATTTAACAAAATGGCATGTTCAGCAGATAATGAAAAAATGAAGCAAATGTACCCCAAATTTGTGGCACTGATATATAAGCTCATTAGATAAATATCTCTAGCTACAATTTCTTATTGACAAGTAACCACCAGGAACACTGCTCAAAATCAGAAAGTAAGCAATAAGGCCTCTCAAGTTACCAAATAGATTTAATAAAGTTGATACATAGGCAAGTTCCTTGGGTACTGACACCCTGCTTACCTTTGCCTTCCTCCTGGTCATAAAAAGCTGGGTTACCTAAGACTTCTGCTTTACACACCATAAGAAGTATCACATTCAAAAGCCAGTAGGAGAATCGGGAATGATATTGGGGCCAAGGTGTAAGTCCAGGCTATCTAACAATTCAACAGAATAATGGAGGAATAAATGAGTAGAGCAAGAGTAATTGTGATCTGCAGCTTTAACCACATATTGTTTCTAATGTTCACAGATTCATCGCAAAATGATACATATATTTTGCACGTCCTGCTTCAGAAGACAGAGAAGAATGTAATATATTTCAAGAAGACTTTTAGGTAGGTTTCTATCAAAATTGATTTTAAAATAAAAACCTTGGATTTTAGAGGGGAAAGCCAGATCTAGGAAAATCATTTCTTAGTATAACCAGATAAATAAATACTATATTTTTCAAAATCCAGGTGCATGTCACGTTTAAAAGTATAGGCTAATATCATGCATAGCCCTTGTCCTTAGACTCTTTCATTTGAGGTTTCTAAGTAAATAACTATATGTGAAAGGATTAGCATCCATTTAGAGAAAACCAATAGTCAGAAAAGTCATTCAACATGTCAAAAATTAAGTAGCCAGAACTTAACAAATCAAATATTCAAATATATTCTCTTTTCATTGCGTTATGATTACATTAATTAAGAGCTAGTTAAGGGTTATGGTATGTAGAAATGGTCGTTTGAAGAATGAATGGGTTGATCAATGAAAGTTTCTTAGAAGTGAATACTAATACTATTAAATGTTTACTAAGGGAAGGTTGTCATTTTCCATTTGGAAGGAAGTTAGACTAGATCACACTTAAAGATTGTTAGATAAATGCATAGAGAAGAAGGACTTTTCAGTTATGCAAGGCTATTTGTAAATGGTTCTGGAAAACAAAGAAGAAGGATACTAGGAAAGAGGAATAGGAAGTCCAGCATTTGCCTTTGATCCAAAGAATGCTTAAAAAAGCAAACAAACAAAAAATAAAAACAAAACAAAAAAATCTTTGGGTACAGGGAGTAAAATGATCAAAATACCAGTCTTTAATATTGGAGGTAGTGTACAAAGCAATCTAAAATGGGAGAACCCCAAAAATCTATCATTAAACTGGAGTTTAAAATAATCTTTCTACAATGCTACCAAAATTTTCAGGGAATATATGCAAGGGATTTTAATTTAAACAGGAAATCCATAATGGAAGTTACTGGTCCATACACTTGTAGAGAATTAAAGAGGCATAATATTTATCCAGAATTCTGAGTGTATAGGACAGAGCTATGAAACAGTCCTTAACGTAGTCTAAACTTGTCAAAGGGAATGCTTGTCAGTAAAATGTTATTAAAGATTTGAGTTTTGCTTAGTACACTTGTGTCACTCAGAGAGGACTCTAATAAAAAACATATTGGAGTCATTCTTCTTCACAAGAAAGAATGAATGGTAAAAGCAAAGATACTAAAGTAGGGAAATAAAATGTCAGGGCACTGAACAAACAATAATAAAACCAATTATGTTGGAAAAAGGAGGCAGAGTCAGTGAAGAAAAGCATTCATGTAGAAATTGAAAGTCAGGAAACAAGTAAATTCAAATCAAAAGAAGAGGGTTAGCAGTTGTACATGGTAAGAAGATAAAAAAGTCAACACATAAGAATTCACTTCGTATACAAGTCTGCTCTGCTTTGTCAAAGTGTTTCAATAATCAGAGGGCAGATCAGGGCTGCCAGAGTTGGCAAATAAAAATACAGGGCACCAAGTTAAATTTGAATTGCATGGGGCATGCTTATACTAAGACATTGTTCATTATTTATTTGAAATTCAAATTTAAATGGGCATTCTATATTTCACCTGATAATTTCTAGACCAGATTCACTGAATTCATCTCCCTTAATTGTTTGCACATTGGAAAGAAAAGTTGCAAAGACTGAGGGCAACAAAAAAAGTTCAGAAATATCAGAATAAGGAAGAAAAAAAGATAAAAATGATTTTCTATGAGAATTTATAATTAAAGCTTGTTTCTGGGCTTGGTCCAGAGCTTCCATTGCCTTGAAATAAAGAATCTAGGGAGAACGGACCAGAATTCCAAAGACTAGAAAATCATATTTGTCCTTGACCTTAAATGCAGTATCTGCCTCCAGAACAAAGGTGAACTTTGCTTAAAGATTGACTAGCTTCATCATTGTACCTTGAAGCAACATCTCCTAACTATTCAGTCAAATCTCAAAAACTCAGGACAAATTTGATAGTCTTTAGGTACAGATGTTATTCTATTTGAAACTGGGCATTAAGTAGTAAGAGATTTATACAACAATAAAAATAAAGCTTGAACCATCTAGTGTTTTGCAAAATTAAGAAAATAGAAGACAGTGATATAAAAGAACCCCTACCCCCCCCCCCCAATAAATCAATATACAGGCTCAAACAGAATTTTTTATCTTTGGTGCCAAAAAGTCTGTGTGTTTAAATATGATGGATCATAATGTGGAATTTTAAATATACATGGTCGGAATTGTGCCTGTGTGTGTGTTTGTGTATAAATCCCATTAGTATTTGTTTTCTATTAAAATATATAATTAAACAAAGAGATGTTAAGACAGTAAAGGCAATGTCAATACTTTGAAGCTGCTGGCCAAACTGAAAACCAGCGAAAACCTTTCAATGCTACAGGCTCAGTAACTGCTTGTACAGTCTCCCACAGCGCAAATGCCTAAGACAATGAGAAAGGTGACCTCCTGAGGGAGCTCAAGCACTATAGAGGATATAGGTATTTGGTGCTGAGTCAAAATGTTGGTAATGCGAAATTACAGCAAGTAATTAACTTGAATTGTTTACTCCAGAATTGGAAGGGGAAACTGCTGGGGCTTGGGAGGGGAAGATAAGGAGCTGAGGATCTATGACAGGAAGATTGATAACTGCTAATATTTGTTGAGATCTTATTATTAGGTGTATTTGCTTATTTGCATGACCTTATAAAATGAGTTTTATTACAATCCTAATTTTATAGATGAGAAAACTGAGACACCAAGAAAAAAACTTATGCTGCTTGTCCAAAATCACCTAGCTAGGAAGTGGCAGAGATGAAATAAAAAAGCAAACTGACTTGGAGCTCACCACTCTAACCGCTTTCCTGTATTGCCATGTCACCACACATGGAAAATGCTTTCTAATCAAAAAGAGAATGACCTTCTCTATGAAATGCACATGGTATGATTTTAATTTCATAGAAAATCATATCTCTTTAAGAGTTTCATATTCACAGTGTGTTTTGTTCTGTTTAGTTAACTTATAGAAACCAATAAAAACCTTAAACACTTACAAAGCAAAATTCAATAAGCTAGATTGTATTTCTCAATCATAAGCACAGCCATTCTTTATAGGCGTTTTCTATGTACACTATATTCAGTAGTTGTGGATTAAGTTTGTATGCGCAATCATGAATACGGACCTAAAAGGTGGCCAAATTTTGAGATAGACATTAAAATGACATAAAAACATTTTTGTGATATTTTCATCAATGCAGAGGATTTACATACTTTCCATCTACTGACTATCAGATTCTTCGACAAGCTTTTGAGAAGACTCCTCATCTATAAAATTATCTGGATTCTCACCCTCTTTTTTTAATTCTAGTGGGTTGGAGTGTGAATGGATTCTCCATTTCCTTCTAGATTATACCACACTGAATTACAACCACTGTTAAAGATAGTTGCTCTAAATCTTTTGTGGGTCACCCTGAAGCAAAACTTTCAATGAATATTGAAGTGGTAAATAAAAAGAGCAAGACTTAGAGATAACTTTTCTACTATAAAGTACCAGAAGGAGGGTTATTAGACTGAATGATGCTTTTACAACAGTTGATTAACTAACAAGAAATTATCTATATTTGTGAAGAGAGGAAAGGAGAAGAAATGTTTAATTCAATGAAACATCTGAGAGCCTGAATTTGAGCATTTTACCTGGACATAAATATAAGTGAAGAAATATTAAGTAGGACTAGATCTCAAGAATCAAGTATGATCAAATACACAGGCTATGTAGGGCAAAGAAAATAAGATATAAATATATTCCTTATGGAAAGATTAAGCAGAAGAATTTGCTAACTTATATTGATTTTTATGGAAAAGAATATAAAAATGTAATTTTTAATGGCATTTCATTCAAACCTCACTAAAGCCGCATCCTGCTTCATCAGGATTAAGATAACTATTAGAAAAGAATAAAAGCAATCAGGGTATATCTGTGCAGGAGGCTCTGTGCATGTGAAGGTGTGTGTGTGTGTGTATTTGTGGAAGTGAAACTTTGATTTATATACTTGTGAAAATCAAAATTTAGTGTCTATTATTATGTTGGTCATCAGCACTCTCTCTTGGAGTTTAGATTTCAAGATTTTATATTAACTTTGTGTTGATTTTAAAGCAAGTGCTTACAACCATACAAAAGTGTGCAATACTGTTTTAATGAACAGGGATAATAACTCATACTTCTTTTTTTTAAGCATTCAATGATGTTTATGCTTTGATGACAGTTAATAAGAGATATCTATTTGACCCAATTTCCACTATTAGTTACCTGTGTAAATGCCAGCTATATTTGCTTAGCATGCTCACAGTGAATATTAGTTTACACACTGGTGATTTAGTATACAATTAAATATGTTGAACACAATGGGAGCTAGGATTCTACTGGTTGGAGAAGGGATATACAATTATGGAAAAGTTGAAAACTAGAATGGACCTTGTGATATTGGATTTAAATTGGAGGTACTGGTGTGCAATCATGTTCTCTCACATGTGTAAATATAGAACTAAATCTTTATGTAAATATGCATGTTCTATCTATCTGTATCTACCTACCTTCCTACCTATGTACCTAATTAACTACTGTGCTGGTTTAAAATTGTTATGTACCCCAAAAAAGCCATGTTCCTCTAATCCCGATCCAACATTTTAGGGTGGGACTTTGATTAGATTACTTTTAGGGAGATGTGACACTCATTTCTGGGTGTGACCTTTCTATTAGATGGAGATATGATTCCACTATTCAAGGTGGGTCTTGATTAGTTTACTGGAGTCCTTAAAAGAGCTGATACAGGGAAACACTTAGGAGAAAGGTTAACTGTAGACATTTGGAAATGCAGAAGCCCCAGAAGATGCCAGGAGCTAAGAAAACTGACAGAAGCTTGACAGGAACCAGAACCCAGCAGACATCACCATGTGTCTTTCCATGAGAAGCTAAGCTAAGAGATGAACCCCAGAGATTTTCCCTGGAGCAGGTAAGTTTGGACCCACAGGTGCTTAGGGAGACGTCACTAGAATCAGAAGCTAGAAGTAATAGAACTGAGAACAAGGACCGGAAGATATCAGCCAGGTGTGTTCCCAGCTGACACAAGTGCACCAAATGGCATCAGCCTTTCTTGAGTGAAGGTAACCTCTTTTTGGTGTCTTAATTTGGACATTTTCCTGGCCTTAGAGTAATAACTTGTAGCTTAATAAGTCCCTTTTTTAAAGCCAGTCCATTCCTGATATAATTGCATTCTGGCAGCATTAGCAACCTGAAACAGATTTTTTTTTGTACCAGAGAAGTGGGGTGCTGTGGTTTGCAAATTCCAGATATGTTGGAAAAACTTTTTATATGGATAATGGATAAGGTGAAGAGTCTGAAGGAATTGTGAGGTGGTGAATAGGAAAGGCCAAAATTGCTTTGAAGAGACTGTTGGAAGAAATATGGACTCTAAAGATACTTCCAATGAGGCTTTAGACAGAGATAATGTGTGTGTTATAACAAATGGGAAGAAAGGCAACCCATGTTTTAAAGTTGCAGAGAATTTAGAAAAATTGAGTACCACCAATTCTTGGTGTGATCTTCTGATTAGATGGAGAGATGACTATACCCATTCAAGGTGGATCTTGATTTGTTTACTGGAGTCCTTAAAAGAGCTGACACAGGGAAACATTTAGGGAAAACTTAGCTGTAGACATTTGGAAATGCAGAAGCTCCAGAAGATGCTAGGAGCTGACTGAAGCTAGACAGGAATCGGAACTCAGCAGACATTACCATGTGCCTTTCCATAAGATGCTAAGCTAGGAGATGAACCCCAGAGTTTTTTCCCTGGAGCAGCTAAGTCTGGACCCACAGACTCTTAGAGAGGAAGCCACTGAAAACCAGAAGCCGGATGCAACAGAACTGGGAACAAGGACCAGCAGATGTCAGCCATGGGCCTTTCCAGCTGACAGAGGTGTTCTGGATGGCATCAGCCTTTCTTGAGTGAAAGTAGCCTCTTGTTAGTGTCTTAATTTGTGTATTTTCATGGCTTAGAATTGTAAATTGTAACTTAATAAATCTCCTTTATAAAAGCCATTCTATTTCCGGTATATTGCATTCTGGCAGTATTAGCATACTAAAACACCTAACAAATTGCTTATCTACGTAATGTATTTATATATTCCCTCACTCTGTGTACTGAGATTGCCTTGGCATAAAAGCACCACAGTAGTAATGTGTATACCTAGTACCCAGATCTTGGCTTCTAAATATATTTCTTCACTAAAAGGAACCAGGACTCCTTGGAGAAAATGGCTGTTCTAATCTGGGGCAGGTAAAGTACAAGATGACCTTGAACATTCTTTGTGTGTGTCAGAAAAAAGCAGTGAAGGTCTCAAAAAATGATGTGACCATAATAAAAGGACATATACACCAACTTGAAGGAGCTCCCACTGGCCAAATCTAGGACAACTTGAGCATCAAGATAAAAAAATAAAAACAGTAATGGATTAGGATGTATCAAATAAAACAGGAAGCCATTCATCCAAGCTGATATAAGAAATAAACTGAAATTTTGATTAGAAAAAGGCATTTACATAGTTTATAAGTACCTCCATGCCTATTGATTGATTATAAGGGAAAAAGAATATTTTCATAGAGAAGATGCCTAGAAGACATCACTTTAATCAAATGGTCAAAGTAATTTGGACAATATGAATTCATGCTCATCTGATATGATGCAGTGAAAAGAAGCCAGCATCTCTTCCTTGATATTCCTGCTGGAGATATATAAATTGTATCTAATAATGAGAAAACATTAGCCAAACTTGTCAAAGTCATGAAAGTCAAGGAAAAAATTAGGAAATCTTCCAGACTGAAGGAAACTAAGAATTAAAGAAACTAAATCAAACGTGATTCTTATTTTGCTATAAAGAATATTATTGGAAAAACTGCTGAAACTTGAATGGGATCTGAAGAATAGAGTAGAAAGAAGTAATGAAATGAGATCCCATTAATTTCCTGATGTTGATGGTTATATTTTAGTTATGCTTAAGAATGTCCTTGTTTGTAGAAAATAACACTAAAATATTCAGGGATGATGGGGCATCAAGTTGTCAACTTACTTTCAGATAATTCAGGGAAAAATGTTAATTCTTCTGTATTTACAATGTTTACGTAAGTCTGAGGTTGTTTTTAAAATAAAATATAACAATAACTATATTTTTTGTTCAGGTTTTATTTTTATTTTTTGTTACTGTGGTCCTCTTATACTCTTTACCATGCTAATTTATGGTTTGACTCTCTAAGAGAGAACTATAATATGCAGTATTTCCTACAGATTTTTTTAAGGAAAAACATCTCATGGAAAACAGAATATTTAAAAACATAAACTTTTCATTAAAAAATAAAGAAAAATAATAATCATCAAATTCTGAGTTTATGTAGCAAATAATTTTATGTAAATGGTAGTAAATGTGATTCAAACTGATAGCTAATCAAAAAAAGTTGATTAGAGAAGGAAATTATTAAAATTATACATATATTAACTATTTTATTTTACTCTAAAAATATAAATTTTTATTAATTCCCCCATTATTTTATACAGGCCAATTTTTAAAAAGGATACCCTAATTGGATCTATGCATAGTATAATCTTTTTAAAAGTAAATAAGCATACATATAATTATATATATGTGCAATAATTATATATGTATGCGATAATTTATTTTTAGAATATTTTTGTTGATAAAACACCATTCAAACATAAACATTCTTAACATACAAACATTCCATACATGGTGTTCAATCAGTGGCTCACAATAGCATCACTTAGTGGTATTCATCACCATGATCATTTTTTAGAACATATGCATCACTCCAGAAAAAGAAATATGAAGAAAAACGAAAAGCCTCATACATACCATACCCCTTAGCCCTCCCTCTAGTTGACCACTAGTATTTCCATTTATCACATTTATTTTAACCTTTGTTCACCCTATTATTTGGTTTTTTTTAATCCATATTTTTTATTCATCTGTTCATACTCTAGATAAAGGGACCATCAGACTCAAGGTTGTCACAATCACACAGTCACATTGTAAAAGCTATATCATTATATAATCATCTTCAAGAACAAGGCTGCTAGAATACAGCTCTACAGTTTCAGGTACTTCCCTTTGGTCACTCAAATACACCTTAAACTGAAAAGGGATATCGATACAATGTGTGAGAATAACCTCCAGGATAGCCTCTCGACTCTGTTTGAAGTTTCTTTGCCACTGACACTTTATTTTGTCTCCTTTCTCTCTTCCCCCTTTTGGTCAAGAAGGTTTTTGCAATCCCTTGATCTAGGTCCTGTCTCATCCTGGGATTTCTGTCCCACTTTGCCAGGGAGATTTGCACCCCTGGGAGTTATGTCCCATGCAGAGTGGGGAGGGCAGTGAGTGCATTTGCCATGTCAGCTTAGAGAGAGAAGCCACATCTGAGCAACAAAAGTGGTTCTCTGGGGGTGACTCTTAGGCGTAATTTTAAGTTAGATTAGTCTGTCCTTTGAAGGAATACATTTCACAGGGAGGAATCCCAAGATCGGGGGCTTGGCCTATTGATTTGATGGTCGCCACTGCTTGTGAGAGTATCTGAAATTCTCCAAATGGGGAAGTTGAATCTTTCCGCCTTCCTCCCCATTCCCCTAAGGGGACCCTGCAAATACTTCTTTATTTACTCTCCAAATCACTCTGGGATTTATTGGGGGCATCACACTAACTTGGACAAACCAACAAATATCATGCCCTATTCAAGATCCCCTGTACTTATGGTGTGCAACTAAACTGACCATACAAGTTAAATTAGGAAAGGCACTACCCAAAATATAAATTTTGCACTAAATAAACATCTCTCCCTTTAGTTTCACACAGAAGTTGAAGTTTTAAGATACAGTCAATATCATCCTTTACCAAGTCTTCTGATATACCTTAGTCCTATCCAAATCATCTTCATTCATATCGCTACTTGATGTCTGATCACTTTTTCTAGTTTTTAACAGTTCCTGTATAGGTTACTGCTGACTTTCATAGCTTCAGAGCTCTAATTCTGAGTCTCAGATGTCACATAAATACCCAAAGTTTCTGGAAAAGGCCAGATTATTCTTCCTCAATATATGTGACTGTTGTAAAAACTTACACTCTAGGACCCTTTACAATAAGCTCCAACCTGATAACCCATGCTCTCAACATTAGTTCACCGAATTTATTATAGTTAGTCCATATAATTAAAGCATGATAATATTTGTCTTTTTGTTCCTGTCATTTCATTCAACATACAGCTCTTAAATTTCATTCATCTAGTTGCATGCCTCACAATTTCATTCCTTCTTGTGACTCAGTAGTCCATTGTATGTATATACCATAGTTTCCCCTTCCATTCCTCAGTTGTTGTGCCCTTAGACCACCTCCATTCATTATGGATCATGAACACTGCTTCTAAAAACACCAGTGTGCAAATGTCCATTTGTGTCCCCACGCTCAGTTCCTTCAGGTATAGACATATATACACTGAGCAACGAGATTTCAAGATTGTATGGCAAACCCACCCCTAGCCTCCTGTAGAACCACCACACTGTGCTCCAAGGGGCTGCACCTCTCATTTCCCTACCAACAGTGAGTAGGCATATCTCTTTCACCTCACTTTCTCTAGCACTTGTTTCTCTCTGACTATTTTCAAGTAGTTTTATTCACACATCATACACATCATAAGTGTATACACAAGACTTTGCCACCATATATCTGAAGACATTTCCTTTTCTTCCACAAAGAATCCATACCCCTTTCCTAATACCCTCATCTATTGACATTTAGTTTTGGCATAATGTCTTTGTCACATTCAGTGGGAGCATATTACAATGTTATTGCTGACTATAGTCCCTAACTTAACATTGTTTGCACTTTTTCCCATGTACCATCTATTTTCAACACCCTGTAATACTGACATTCCTTTGTTCTTCCTCCTGCAAAAGCATTGTTTAATTTGTACATTTAATCACCATCATTGTACACTCTAGGCATTCCTAAATTATACCATCTCAGTTTTTATTCTCTATCTTATTTTTTTCTGATTTCATACGTGCCCCCAGCCCTTCTCCCTCAACTATACTCACATTCAGCTTCATTCAGTATACTTACATTATTGTGCTACAATCAGTATTTCTGAATTTTTACAATCAGTCCTATTGTACAATCTGTATTCCTTCAACACCAATTGCCCAATCTTACCCTATTTCTATCTCCTGATAACCTGTGTTCTTAACTTACATCCTCCAAGTTTGCTCATTAATGTTAATTCATATCAGTGAGACCAAACAGTATTTGTCCCTTTGTTGCTGACTAATTTCACTCGGCATAATGTCCTCCAGGTCCATCTATGTTGTTACATGCTTTATGACTTTATTCTGTCTTCTAACTGCATAATATTCCTTTGCATGTATATACCACAGCTTGTTTAGTTAATTGGATCTCTGCATAGTATAATCTTTTTAAAATAAATAAGCATATGTATAATTATATATGTGTGCAATAATTATATATGTATGTGTGGAGTTTGAAAGAATGTGTGCCCCCTAAAAAAGCCATGTTTTAATCAAAATCCCATTTCATAAAGGCAGAATAATCCCTATTCAATACTGTATGTTTGAAATTGTAATCAGATTATCTCCCTGGATGATGTGATTTAGTCAAGAGTGGTTGTTTAACTGGATTAGGTGACGACATGTCTCCACCCATTTGAGTGGGACTTGATTGGTTTACTGGAGTCCTATAAAAGAGGAAACATTTTGGAGAATGAGAGAGATTTGGAGAGAGCAGAGAATGCTGCAGCACCACGAGGCAGAGAGTCCATGAGCCAGTGACCTTTGAGGATGAAGAAGGAAAATGCCTCCTGGGGAGCTTAATGAAACAGCAAGCCAGGAGAAGAAGCTAGCAGATGACGCTGTGTTCGCCATGTGCCCTTACAGATGAGAGAGGAACCCTGACCATGTTTGCCATGTGTCTTTACAGCTGAGAGAGAAACTCTGACTGTGTTTATCATGTGCCCTTCCACTTGAGAGAGAAAACATGAACTTCATTGGCTTTCTTGAACCAAGGTATCTTTCCCTGGATACGTTTGATTAGACATTTCTACAGACTTGTTTTAATTGGGACATTTTCTCAGCCTTAGAACTGTAAACTAGCAGCTCATTAAATTCCCCCCTTTTAAAAGCCACTCCGTTTCTGGTATATTGCATTCCGGCAGCTAACAAACTAGAACAGTATGCAATAATTTATTTAGCATATGATAGGTAATCATCAGATTGAGCTATTATTTTAGATTTTTATGCTATTTTGACTAATATCTTGCAGTTATCTTACAACAATACTTTGATATGACGCTTTCAATGATTCTTGCCTTACAGCCTTTACAAATAATTCAAGTAGGCTTTCATGGAATGAATTCTTTTTCTCTATACATCACATTTTACAAGACTTTGTAAGATTGAAATAAATTGAATTAAAATAGCAAGTGCAGTGCAATGGTGGCTCAGTGACAGAATTCTTGCCTACCATGCCAGAGACCCAGCTTCGTTTCCCGGAGCCTGCTCATGCCAAAAAAAAAAAAAAAAAAATAGCAAGCTGGGATGATATCAAATGTAAGAGAAAAAACATTACAGCCTCTTAGTAAACAAACAGTTCAACTGGTGGAAGAAGCAGTGCTGTATGGATGACTAGAGAGTAGCCCATCAGTCAAGCATTCAGTGTACCATGGGAAGTTGTCTTAGATTGCTCAGGACTGCTATAAAAATATTACAACACTGGCTGGCTTAAACAACAGGAATTTGTTGCCTCAGAATTTTGGAGGTTAGAAGTCCAATATCAAGCTATCAGTAGGTTCTTGGGATGGCTCAATTGTTGCTTGGTTACATGGCATTCCATCTCCCGTCTTCCCCTCTTTGGTGTCTTTTCCACCTGCTCAGTCATCTGTCTCTCTGTCTACATTTCCTCTCCTTATAATGTCTCTAATAATATTGGATTAAATCCCATTCTAATTCAATTGGATGACATCTAAATAGGATCTTCAAAGTTCCTGTTTACTAATGAGTCCATATCCACTGGACCAGGGGTGAAGACATGTATGTCCTTGTGAGGGTATGATTCAGTGTACTACATACAGGATTGTATGTTAATCCACCCAAAAAAGTCAGCAGGGCTTTGTCTGTAGGGTAGGTAAGATCCTGGGTTATTTTGTTCCCCTTTTCTGCTAATTTCAATTTCTTTGTTTATAAAGATACTACATTGATTTTTATATTGAAGAACATCTTTATGAAAATACGAGTGTTCTTATTAAAGAAACACATAAATCTTCCTACATTTTCTCTGATCAGAGGCAATTTCAAGGGCCAAATATCCAGTCATATATTGGACTATATGTTCATTAATGTATGATGTCAGATTTGTTCATAAACATAGCAGAAATAATTTTTTTATTTCTGAATTTTTAGTAATATTATGATTGAATTACAGTAACCACATGGCATGCTATTGTTTGCTTCTCAATGACAAGTCATATAGAAATGGAGGAATTTCAATAATCATTCTTCAGAGAGATAAAAAGAAACTTAAAGCTGAAGTTCTTTCAGTAGCTTTGGATGCAAAATAAACTAATAAATAGGGCAAAGAAGCATCAGATTTCTTAAAAAAACACGTCCTTCATTTATCATTTGGTGAATATATGAAGCAATAGTATCATTTATTTAATTTATTTCATTGTTAGAAAAAGCTTTAACCTCTGTAAGCAACTTGTAACTATGTTTTTATATAAAGCTTGGTAACTGTACTTTGAGGCATGAGAAGTTACTAACTACCAAATCTCTTTTAGCATTTTAGCAAGATTTATGTTTAATATTTAGGAAGATTTTTTAACTACATAATCAAAGCATTTTTTAGAGCCAAAGATTGGCTGTTCCATTATTTTCTTTCAAACTGAAATAGCATTTATATTTACTTTATCATATTGAGGTTTCAGATGAAACCTGTATTCATTTACATGAACAGAGAGATAAAAAAAAAACAAACCCTGCTTTCACAAGTTTAATATGATGCCTCTGTCTTCACAGTCAAGAATATATTTTAAATGCAATGGTGAATGTTAAAGTATTGATTGCTACTGATTACTATCCAGGAGTTTCCATTAAGCCAGTGTAAAACATTGTCCACAACTGTAACTCTATTAATCCAATATTATAAAATATGAATGGCCTCCTCCACCAAAGTTCATTCGAAAGCTGTCACTGTGTTTGCACTAATATTTGTAGATACCAATTGAAACATTCTGTCAGTTATAGTCTAGAGGTTTTGCTTTGGCTTCTGATTAGTATTTGTATTGCGGCTCACATAGAGATAACAAAATGTACCACCCATTTGCTCAAATCCAAATCTTAAAATGCTTTTACTAATTCATATATTAAAGTTTTAAAACAGTTGCATTAAAGTCTGACTAAAATGAATTTGAGTCTAATAGCAGTTGTTGTTGTTGTTGTTGCTTTCTCATGGGCAGGCACTGGAAATGGAACCCAGGTCAAGTGAGTACTCTGCCTGCTGAGTCACCATGGCCCGCACAACAGCAGTTTTTCTAAAGAGAGTTTAATTGAAGCTGCTGCTTGTGCTTGAGTGAGGCTCTGAATCCTAGTTCACAGAAGAATGAACTCATTTACAAACTGGAGTTGCTATAGGCCCTCTCAGACATAAGGGAATGAATGAATTTTGTATTCCCTCATGGGCTACATTCAACCAGGGTTATAATTGCATAGTAGGATGTAAAAGGCTCTAATTAGCCTCCTATGAATCTCACAGGAAAAATTTACTTTCATATCCTAATGGAAATCCTTCATTTAAAATTTAGTAAAATTACATGAATTAGAGACTTATTTAGTTTATTAGTACTTTATGTGTATCTGCAAATATACCTGGAAAAGCTAGGAGACTTTTTACCTGTATCCATTCATCTGCACTCAACCTTCCCCTCTGTTACTAAGATGTACTGTCCTTGCTTTTAAGGACTATGTCTTCCCATGTACACAGGATTCTGTCTCCGACTGCTTGCTCAAGAAAATTTCTCCAGCAGTTTCTCCCCTTTGTCTTTTATTATAAATTGTTTTCCTCTCTTATGATTCATTGCTATTGTCATACAAACAAGTTAACTCTTCTACTTAAAAAAAACAAAATCCTAACTCTGCTTCTTTCTCTAACTGTTGCCTTATTTTTCTGCTTCCTTTTACAGCAGAACTATTTTTTTTAAAGCACCTATATCCATACTCACTGATTCCAATTAATTTCCTTTCACTCTTACTTGAAACTACTCCAAATTGATGCACCAAAACAGATTTAATTATGGCCAACAGAATCCTCTTGTTATAAATCTATAAATTTAGTTGTTGATTATTAGTCCTCATCTTATTTGACCAATCAATTTTGACCTGCTTTACCACACACACAACCCTGAAACAATTTCATCTTTAAAGCTCCAGAACTCTAACCTCAGCCATTCCTTTTTTCATCTACTTTCTGTTGCATCTTTAACTGCTAAAATAATGGTAGGCACTCAATGGATATCTGTTAAATTAATGGGTAGATCTTGAATAAATTCCAGGTTAAGTAAACTGAAATAGAATAAATTGGGTAGGACCATGTAATAAAATGGCAAGAGGCAAGAGAAGATTAATTTCTTGGTCTATAGTAAGTGAAGTGCATAGTCCTGGAGAAATCTCTATAAGAGATCATTTGTACAATTACGTGGTGGGATACAGTCATAATAGGAGGTAGGAGGGCACAAACATTTTTTCTTTGAAACCCTCTTTGTCCTTAACAGTAACTGCTAAAGGTATGTTGAGTTCAAAATGAGCATAAATGAGAAAAAGGAAGTTTCATCTGGTGATTCATTATTTTTTTTCGTGCTCTGTTCTTTCTTGGCTTACAATTCTCACTGTTCTACCCATGCCTAGAATTGTTCAGTGCCACATTTCCATGCTTTATTTCGAAACCATTGTTTGAAACTGCCTGCTTCAACTTGAGTTCCAATTGCAGGACCAAGCACCAATGTACATAATTGTTGTTAGGCTAGTTTCATCCCAAATTATTTTATTTTACTGGGCACTAATTAGTAAGTAGGAAATGATCTCTTAAAGCAAGAAGTAGAAGATTTGTACTGGGTCAATAAAGACCTCGATCAGATTAAAACAACAATATCCATCATTCATTGAGAGCATCTGTGATAGTTGTGTCACATCTATTATTTCTAAGCTTAACAAGAACTTTGCAAAGAAGGGATAATAATACCTTAGCAGATAAGGCCACTAAGGCAGTGAAAATTAGGTTACTTGCCCAAACACACTAAAAGGCTAAGTGGTGATATTAAGACTAAATCCTCATTAAAATGGCTGCATGTCCATTCTGTTATATAAAGCACAAATGATTCCTTAATTGTTTTCTTTTTTCATTTAAGTCATTCCTTTAGTCTCCAACAATGTAATGCTGAGAGGATGCCAGATATAAATTAAAGAAACAAGAGATCCTAGCATTGTTTCATTTTAAAGTTGAACATGATTTTAAAGCCAATTTAGTATGATTTTTTAAAGTTTTAGATGATGTCACTATGTACCATAATAGAATGCAGCATGGAAAATGGATCAGTGCAGCAGCACCTATTAATCGTTATGCTGAGAGAAAAGACCAGACTGCTTAGAGTCCCTTAGACATAATGAAAAAACAAAAGTTATATTATTTAGATGGGCTAATATTTATCCACAAAAAGGGACAAAAGTCATTTTCTTAGGTATTATGTTTATCCCTTGCACATTTTTTTGAACAGGTAAGATATTTTAGCAAAACAAGTAATTAATTTTCTTCAGATATTTAAAAGTGCAAAACAAAGGGCTATCTACAAAATATTCCCACTTCAGTTACAAGATGGTGCATTTGTGAAATTTTCTCAATTCACATGTGGCCACTGACAATTGAATTTGTAATTGACAGTTGTACTTTATGGTAATCCATAATGTACCACATTTGTTTCTGTAATTATTTTAGAACATTTAAATTGTAGCTTCTCTCTGAAAAGCCTTAGGACATAGTAAACACAGGAAAGATTATTGAGGGTCCATTGTTTGAGACATTTTATTTAACTCCAAGTAATTTAGTTCAATTTAATAAATCTCAATGAAAATATATGAAATGGCCTGCTCTGTGCTTACATCATACCAGGCAACCATGGGAGATTAAAAAAATACATACGATAAAGTTGTATCTGCTTTTAAAAATATACATTGAGAAAGTCATTAGAGAGCTCAGCAAGAGGCATCAGAAAAGAAGGTCTATTCACTCAAACCTACACTCTCTACCTACCCACCCCCCCCAAAAAAAAAAACCACTTTGGTATTTAAAAAAAAAAAGAAAAATTAATGCAGCTTGAATATATCCACAGAATACTCATATATCTTATTGCAAATATGTTTAATTGTAGGATATATCACTACAATTGAGAAGTGTTTGTGTATATTTAGAAATAATGATAATGTTAATACAGTTATACAAATTCAAACATACTAATTCAGACTTCTCCCGTTCTATACTTTCTACAAATATTAATGGAATCATTTCTAATAAAAAGTCCATATTAAAGATACCTTAATAATTTTTCACTTCACTTGATTTCTTGGAAAAAGCGAACTGGTTATTGAATTATTCTAATGCTATATTCAATAATGGAAGTGGAGTCATACCATTCTACAACATAAATAGCCCATAGGTCAGTGTGGTATTTAGATTCAGTTGTCAGCTTGGCCAGTTGAAGGTACCTAGTTCTGTTGCTGTGGACATCAACCAATGGTATGTGAACCTCATCTGTTGCTCATTACATCTACAGTCAGCTAAGAGGCATGCCTGCTGTAATGAATGATGTTTGATTTAATTGGTTGGTGCTTAAATGAGCTCAATGTAGCACACCCAAGCAGCTCAGCATACCTCATCTCAGCACTCACAGCTCAGCCTAAACCTTTGGAGATGCAGAAAGAAATCACCCCGGGGAAAGTTGTTGGAACCCAGAGGCCTGGAGAGAAGGCCAGCAGAGATTACCCTGTGCCTTCCCACGAAAGAAAGAACCTCAGATGAAAGTTAGCTGCCTTTCCTCTGAAGAACTAATGAAATAAACCCCCTTTTATTAAAAGCCAATCCATCTCTGGTGTGTTGCATTTTGGCAGCTAGCAAACTAGAATAGCTTTGGTACCTGAGAAGTGAGTTGCTACTGCAGTTTGCAAATACCATATATGTTGGAATGGTTTTTTGGATAGCTAAGGGGAAGATTTTGGAGGAACTGTGAAGAGAATGATGGAGAAGTCCTGTAGTGCTTGAAGAGACTGTTGCTGTGAATGGAACCACTGCCAATCTGGACAAAGGGGGACACAAAAGGACAAGTTGGAGCTTGTAGAGTGAGAACCATGGAAGTTCGGGTCTGAAGCCAAGATCCAGCCAGGAGAATGGACCCACCCATATACATGGAGAGGGTGAGTTTGCACTGAGGGCAGAGGATGAGTCTCCCATCTTCTTGCAGTGGGAGGGTTGTGCAGCCTCAGGCCTTGGAGAAGATATAGCATGCTCCTTGGGGACTGGAGAGAGCCTGGCTACCACCGCATGGAGGGGTTGAGCGTGTGTCCTGCAAATGGCAGAGAGCCCAGGTATGGCCCCGATGCTTGGAAAGAGTGGAGCCAAGAAAAAGGTGGTCTCATCAATGTTCCCCGAGGGTGATTTGGAAAGAGGCGGGCCACTGCATAGGCCCTTGGGAAGGGTGGGACTGCCACTTTCTACAGCCGAAGGATAAGTGACTTTCAGACTTTGAAATCCAATGGCATTTGCCTGCAGGTTTTCAGAACTGTTTGGGTCTTGTGACTCTTGTGTTCTTTCCAATTTCTCCCTATGGAAATGAAAAGCTGTATCCTGTGAAAGTTTTCCTTTGCATATTGGCACCATGTAACTTGTTTTGAGATTCATAGGTCCACAACCAGAAGAGAATTTTTTGCACCTTAATATTGTTTAAGGTGATGTGTGTAGTTGCCAAGTTGACAAGGGGTGGACATGTGGTAGTTAGATTCAGTTGTCAACTTGGCCAGGTGAATGTACCTAGTTCTGTTGCTGTGGACATGAGCCAATGGTATGTGAACCTCATCTGTTGCTCATTACATCTACAGTCAGCTAAGAGGTGTGCCTGCTGTAATGAATGATGTTTGACTTAATTGGCTGGTGCTTAAATGAGAGAACGCAATGTAGCATAGCCCAAGCAGCTCGGCATTCCTCATCTCAGCACTTTCAGCTCAGTCCAGGCCTTTGGAGATGCAGAAAGAAATCACCCTGGGGAAAGTTGTTGGAACCCAGAGGCCTGGAGAGAAGGCCAGCAGAGATCACCCTGTGCCTTCCCACGTAAAAAAGAACCTCAGTTGAAAGTTAGCTACCTTTCCTCTGAAGAACTAATGAAATAAATCCCCTTTAAAAGCCAATCCATCTCTGGTGTGTTGCATTCTGTCAGCTAGCAAACTAGAACAGTCAGCAATTTTTTTCCAAAAAGGGCAGAAGTAAATATTTTCAACTTCGTAGCCATACATAATTCTGCCATGTATGTCCTAATAAAACTTTATATTTATGGACACTGAAATTTGAATTTCATGTAATTTTCATGTTTCACAAAATATTATCATTTAAAAAATTTTTTTTTTCAACCATTTAAAAAGGCAAAATCAATACTTAAGTCACAGAGTAGAAAAATAAGTGGTTACTGGATTTGGCCTAGGTCACAGTTTTTTCCTAATACTAATCTACAAAATAACTCTCATACATCCATTTGTATACCAATGAACCAACTATCCCTCAGGGACATGATAACCAAAATTAATCATTTAGTGCTTATATACCAAACATTTTCCAGTAAGCCTATTTAACTACAAAGCACATTTCACTCTGCCATTAACTCTATGAGTAGGAACAATTAGTATGAAGCAAACCAAGGCAGAGAGGTCAGGAAACTTGCAAAGTGTCCCACAACTATTAAATGGCACAGCTGGGATGAAACCTAGGCAGTGTTAAACGAGATTCTGTGCTCTTATTTTTGCACTATGCCACCTTTGTGCATGGTGTGCGCTGTATTTCCAGCTAAGGAATGGGAAATAGTGAATCATTTAATCTGGTTTAAAGTCATATGAATGCTATGAATGGTACTTTTATCTGAATAAGGGTAAGAGCAAAAGGTTCAAACTTAGATGTTTGAGTTTTTTTTTTTTGACAATCAGGGTATTTGAGACATGAAGTGGTATAGTTTAGGGAAAAAAATGATAGTATTTGTAACCAGTTGTATTGCTGATTCCTGTCACAATAATACTAGCACGCTTTTCAGGGGTTATGGAGTTCTAAGTGTCTTGGAAGTTTATTCATTTGACATCCAGATGCCAGAGAAATTTCTCCTGAATCACATGAGGAAATTGAATATCTGATTTAGTGTGAGTTATCTCTTTGCAATCACATTTCATTTTTCTGTTTAGGAACTGGTAAAAATTAAACAAACTATGCACAATCTGCTTTGAGCCACTATATTTGTTTTTAGTGCAACATGCACAGTTCAAACATAACAAAGAAAAACTAATAACATCAGTATTTATTTCCTTAGGTCTCCTTTTAGAAGAATTTAGCATACTTATCAAGAAATGTATTATACATCTAGCTTGTACATAAGGGGGAATTATTCAAGTGAGTAATCAAATCAACATTCTTAGGATAGTATTATATAATTTGGTGTGAGATTAATCCATTAAGCGCAAGTTTGAAAAAATGATAATGGGTTTGACAGATTAAATAGTACATTATTTTCCTTAATGTGACTAATTTAAACTGTTCATTAGCAGGAACATGCCCATTACTTTTCAAATCCTCATAATATTTTTATAATGACTTGTGCTTATTCTTTTTGTAGAATCACCTTCCATAATCATCCACAAACACGTAATATTTGCATATGCAAATATGAACATTTCTGAATATATATGCACATGTGTGGGAATATATATGTTTTAACCATCATAAAATGGCCAGATTTGTTACTTTTTAAGCCCAAATCCAGAATTTATATGACCTCTTTATTTCTTAATGCTTTTATTTAATCTTCATTAATCTAGGTCTTTCTGAAAATCACAGATGAATGTAACCAAAACAATTTATGGTAATAGCTACATGGTCTTTCCTACTAGACTTTATATCTCTGCCTAAAGATTTTCTGCTCTCCCAGTCTGAACTGCTTAAAAAGCCTTCCCTGACCTTTAAATGCTCTTATTGAAATTGAAGTCAGGAAAAAGTGGGATAATAATTGAATTTTGAACAAAAGCCAGTATGAAAATGTAGAACGAAATTCTGCCCAGATACGAAATTGAAACATAATAATGACAAATAATTTTAAAAAGCATACACAGAGCAGAAACTGACAGAATATGGAATTACTGACTAACATAAGCGAGATAGAGTGACCTGGAAAAACTTCTCTAGGGATTTGAACTCCCTCTGCAGATAACTAGTGAAAGTTGCAGGGGCAAATAATTCCATTTCAGTAACATACTTTTCTCAACAGCTAACTATATGATATAATCAGTTTGCAAAGGGGAGTAATAGTCTCAAAACAATTTTTTTAGAGCAGCCATTGTTTGTTAAAAGTTTTGTTCTCCTACCAATAGCCTGTGGCATCCATCTTGATAACAGACCAGATAACAGATCTTATATTTCTTGAAGGACAGACTCAAATTAATGCAGAGGAAAAGTGACCTACTTCTCTATTATTATGGAAGTTGGGAAGACATATTTGATGTCACAGTTTTTAATTTAATGAGATTTGTTGACGAGTCACCTGGTTATTGAAAAACCTAAGCATGAAAATGTTCTTTTTTTTCAGGACTGTGCCGTTTTATTTTAAAAGTAACTATAATCAGAATATAGGATGGTATTATTGGGCAATGTAATATTTAAGGAGTTGATCCTTAATATTAATCTAAAAATCATATATAGAACTGTTGTTCTTCAGATTTCTACACATTATATTAACAGAGCCTCATTTTTAAAATATGATTTTTACAATTACATCTGCAATCCTAGTTTTACATTTAGAAAAAAACTTCAGTTGCACAGCAAAATTGGAATTTTATAGACTGCTGCTGTTATAACAATCTGGGTTTATACCATACTGAATGAATTACAAACTACTTTTTTTTAATTTAACTAAACAATGAATGTTTTCCTATGTCATTAAAACCCCATGAAACATGATGTCTCAGGTACTGCAAACTATGCTATTCAATGCTGCCTAGATTCCCGTCATATGAATACTATAATTTAAACTGTCCCCACTGTGAAGAACTGGCATTTAGATAGTTGACTTTTTTTCTTCCTATTCTTATATCAGAATTTCTGTTGACAACTCAGCATCATCTCCCACACTCCATTTATGTTCTCCACTTTATTAAAGGGTTAGAATACTGGTAACTGTGCATCTCAGGCTTATTGCCAGTAGGTTTCCACATTAGATTCTGCCAATGAGACTCTCTTGAGCAGAATTTTAGAAGGTGAAGAGGAGTGGAAGTCATTTTGTGTCAGCAGTGGGCAAATCCAACCCATTTCCATGCTGCAGGCACCTAAGCACATCAGTAGGAGTTTCTTTAATTCTCACAGTTTCCGGCTTTCTGAAACAAGCAGCAACTTCCCTTACCTTTTTTCTACCAGTCCTTCCAATGATTTTGCAAACCTCAGATTCTCTGTATTGTATTTCATTCTGTTTAAAATACCTAGAGTGGTTACTGACCTCCTGCCAGAACCCCAAGTGAAATAGCTATTAACAAAATCACCTAATCTATTTTTTTTCTTCTGATTGTTTTCATGGAAAATATTACAAAAATAGCTGGATCAAAACGTATGGATAATTTAAAGGTTTTAGATGTATACTGCCAAATTGGCTTCCAGAAAATGTTAAAGTTTATAATTAGCATTATAATATATTAATGTAACTTTCCCTGCATTAATGTCATTGTTAAAAAGTTTTTGCTAGTTTAATATGCTAAAAAATGGGAAGTTATTTGTAAATTTATTTCATGCTAAATGGATTAAAAATATTTTTTACCTAGTTAATTTCTATTGCTTTCTATGACATTTTTGAATTATTTAATCTAAACATTTTCCAATTTTTAAATAAATGCTTTATTTTAGAACAATTTTAGATTTACAGTTTGAGAAGGTAGTATAGAGAATTTTCATATACCTCACACACCCAGTTTCCCCTATAATTGGCATATTGCATTAGTGATGTATTTCCTACAATTGATGAAACAATATCATTGTGCCAATCTGAAAGGATGTATGTACCTAGAAAAACCATGTTTTTATCCTAATCCCATTTTGGAAAGGCAGCCATTTCTTCTAATCCCTATTCAGTACTGTATGTGGAAACTTTAATTAGATTATCTCCATGGAGATGTGACTCACTTAAGAGTGGATGTTAAACCATTCCAGTAAACCATTTACTGGAATCCTATAAAAGATGAAACATTTTGGAGAAAGCTGGAGATTCAGAGAGAGCAAAGTGGAATGACAGAACCTCGAGAAAGCCACAACAGAGAACGCTGCAGAACCAAGAAGCAGAGAGTCCACCAACTAGCGATTTTTGGAGTTGAAGAAAGAAAATGCGTCCTGGGCAGCAGGAGAGTAAGCTACCAGATGACGCTGTGTTCACCATGTGCCCTTCCAGCCAAGAGAGAAATCCTGACCATGTTCACCATGTGCCTTTCCACTTGAGAAAGAAACCCTGAACTTCATCAACCTTCTTGAATCAAGGTATCTTTTTCCTGGATGCCTTAGATTGGACATTTCTGTAGACTTGCTTTAATTGGGACATTTCCACAGCCTAAAAACGGTTAACTTGCAACTTATTAAATTTCCCTTTTTAAAAGCTGTTCCATTTCTGGTATATTGCATTCTGACTGCTCGCAAACTAGAACAAGCATTATTAACTAAAGTCCATAGTTTATTCAGATTTCCTTAGTTTTTACCCAATGTCTTTTTCTTACTCCAGGATCCCATCCCAGATATCACATTACATTTAATTGTCTTATCTTCTTAGGCTTTTCTTGGCTGTGTTAGTTTCTCAGACTATCTTATGTTTGAAGACCTTGGAGATTTGAGCAATAGCGATCAGGTGTTTTGCAGAATAATTCTCTGTTGGGATTTACGCAATGTTTCCTCATGATTAGTTTGGGGTTATGGGTTTTTGAGAAGACCAAACTGTCAAGTGCTATTTCTATCCCATCATATCAAGGGTGCATATATCAACATGGCTTCACTCTCCATGTTGACTTCACCTGAAGAAGGTTTATTTTCCAAGTTTAAAAAAATGAATTATTCCTTTTTAATGGTTCTTTCTGTTAAATGTATTAAAACATTGTCTTTCTCACAAAGTACACACTTTTCCTACTTGATAATAGTTGGTGGTAAGGATGGTACTACACTGTGAACATGATTAATCCCACAGAATGGTATGTTTGGGAGTAGTTGAGATGGGAAAGTTTATGTTGTATCATGATTCCACAATTTAAAAAAGAAGGGAGCAAGCAAAGCGACAATGATGACGAACTGTGAACTGTAAGATATGATCCTGGACAAGATCTAATAATGAAGGCCCTAAAGAATGTTATGATGAACATATGAAAAAATAGGACTATGAATTATAAGTTTCATATCAATGTTAAATGTCTTGAACTTGATAACTGCATGCAAAGTGGTTATATAAGTGAATATTCTTTATCTTAGGAAATGGCACATGGACGTATTCTGTGTTCAGGGAGCATGATGTATACAACCTACTCTAAAATGTTTTAGAAAACCGTCAGACAGAGGTGAGTGAGTGGGTGGGTGCATGGATGGATAGGAAGAATGATACAAATAAATGTGGTAAAATATTAAAATTGGTGGGTCTGGGTAAGTGGGGGGGCAGAATGTGTTGAAATTATCTGCTTGGGTTTTATATTATCTTTATTATTGTCTTGTAAGCTCAGATTATTTCAAAATAAAACATTGAAGAAGAAAAGCCTAAAGTACTGCTATTTTTGTATTTAATACAAAGAAAACCATTAAGCCAATAAAATTCAAACTAATATCTATGTGATACATGATGTTATGCTGCAATAATTTCAACTATCAATGTAAATAAGGTTTCCTTGCTCTGGTGCAGTTTATTATGCATGGTGTTTCAGATATTTTTGGCCAAGTGGGTCTTCTTTTGAATTACTGCAATAGTTTAGATTGATAGTATATTATTGAATGCATTTGACCTTGCATAGCACTTTAAAATTAGTTATAATTTTGTTCTCTAATTTTCCTTGAGATAGGACACTTTCTACCAGTAAGACTGAAAATGCAAATGCCAACAAAGTTCATTAATAAGTATGGAATAAGTTCCAGATTTTATAGATTATCAAAATGCAAATGCAAATATTATTACTTTCAAAATAATGAACATAAGTCACCTTTTTTTTTTTCATGGGCAGGCACTGGGAAGCGAACCCAGGTTTCCAGCATGGCAGGTGAGAACTCTGCCACTGTGCCACCATTGCCTGCCCAAGTCACCATCTATTTTTATTTCAAATTCCTACTGTTATATTTTTTGTAAGTTTAAGTAGTTTTAACGTATATTGGTAGTTTTTTTTTTTACAGAATAATCTTGATCGTCTTGATTATTGTTCTTCCAGACTAACTCTAGAATCACTTTGACTTCAAAAAACTTTTTTGAAATTTGATTCAGAATTACATTAAACATGATAATTACTTTGTAGAAAGTTAAAAGTTTTACATTATATATTTCTATGACAAAAGAGTTCTCTTTAGTTTTTTACACATTCTTTACTGTCCTTCAGGAAAATTTTGTCACTTTTATCAATATATTCTCATACTAGCGTCCTATTGCTTTATTCTTGGATTTAGTTTATTGTTTTTTCCTATTAGAAGCTATCTTTTATTGTTTTTTATTCTAGCCGACTAAAACTACTAGCAGAGCTTACTGGGATAATTCATGACTTAACATTGCAACTAGTAATTTGAGACATGTATTTGAACTTTCATATCATTTATAAATTGCGCTTCAGTTGTTTTCTTATTTTTTCTGCATATGACTATTTTGATACTAACAATAATACTGATGTAAAAGCAAGCACTTTATAAAATATACTGTTTAATAATGCAGTTTCAAATTATATGAAGAATGTGTGTGTGTGTGCATAATACCATTGTTTGGAAATTGTGGCTTTTTTTCAGGTATGTGCATAGTTTTCCTCATTAGACAATTATATTAGTAAACAACAAAAATTACATTTTTGCCTTCCTAGCAATTATGGCTGTTTCTTTATCTTGTCTCATAGACTTGGCTTAAAAAATCCAGAATGATGTCAATTAGCGCTGGTTATAGAGCTCTTGCTCTCAACTTTAATGGGCATTTCTCTGATATTTAACCATTTAGTATGTATTATTTATTGAATTGAGATTGATATTCTTTTTTTCATGTTGAGCAGATAGAGTTCCTTCTGAGGTTACTGTTTTGGTTTATTAGAGCTAATGAAATGCAATATACCAGAAGTGGATTGACTTTTAACAATGGGAAATTATTAGCTTAAAAATGTACCATTCTAAGACCATGAAAATGTCCAAATTAAGTCAGTCAACAGGACATACCTTCGCTGAAGACAGATTAGTGGTGAGCTTGCGTTGCTCTGTCAGATAACAAGGCACGTGGCAATGTCTCCTGGTCCTTCCCTCCTGGGTCTCATTGCTTCCATTTCTGCTTCTTCATCGGTAGTTTTCCCTCTAAATTTCTCTGAGTAACTGCTCTTAATATCATCTCTTATCTTCTGTATGTATTTAAGACCCACCTTGAATTGGGTGGGTCACATCTCAATCAAAATAACCTAATCAAAAGGTCCCACTCACAATACAGAGCTACACTGAGCTCTCTCATTTAAGCACCAGCCAATTAAGTCAAACATCATTCATCACAGGATTCAATTAAAAGACATGACGTTTTCTGAGATATATACAACTTCAAACTACCCCAGTTACCAAAAGTTTTAATCCAGAATGGATGTTGAATTTGTCAAATAACTTTTCTGTATCAATGGACAGAACTATGTCAACTAATTTTATCTATTGAAGTGATGCATTATACTCCTATACAGCTTAATTTAATTTGCTTTCCTTCTATTTCAATCTCTTCTTCTATAGTCATGGATGAGATTGGCTGGAGCTCTTTGGAAGACAATTTTTATCATGTGTAGAATCAGAGTTATAGAGCTTTTTTATTTTAGCACAAATGAAGGGTTTTTCATATTTTTCTATGTTCTGGCAAGTGCCCATTGCAAAGGATTGGGCTTTTCTTCAAAAGATCAACAATACTTATCTCAGGGCCTTTCCTGATACCTCTTAGGGAATATCAATCTTTTGGATTTATAATTATTAGACTGTTTGCAATTTTACCTTTTCTTCTTCTATTTCTTAAGTGTATTTTGAAAACCCATGTTATCCTTCAAAATAATTTGTATCATTATTTTCCGAATTTAAAAATCATACCTTGTATTATCAAAATTTAGTTTCATCTTCTCATGCTCTAGATTGTATGTGCTTTTTCTTTACTATTTTGCTTTGTGTGTGTGTGTGCAGAATGGCAGGGTCACATTTCATTCTTTTTCCATGTGAGTATCCTGTTATTGCAGTACCATTTGTTGTTGTTTTTTTTCATTTGGTTGGTTTTTTGTTTGTTTGTTTGTTTGCTTGTTTTTATTTTGGGGGGGTGGGGATAAGTGCATGGGCCAGGAATTGAACCTGGGTCTCCCACATGGCAGGCTAAAATTCTACCACTGAACTATCCTCGCACCCCCTTTACTACTTTACTTTGCATGTACTTTCTTCGTTCCCTTTTTGTGGGTATTTGGGTTTCTTCGTTTTTAAAATCTGACAACCAGATGTCAGCATACTTTATCTTATTGAAATAATTATATTTATGAGTATTAATTCCTTTTGTTTATCTGTCTTTTAATTCCTTAATTTCTGCCATTATTTTTATTACTTTTCTCTCCCTGCTATCTGTCCCTGGAGTTTTTACTATTCCATGGAATCAAATATTCATTTCTTTTCACTCTTTCTTTTTTTTTTTAATAAGGAAACTATTTATGGTTATAATTTAGCATATAGGTGCAGGTATGGGAGAATTCCATATGAAGTTCATTTGTTCTATAGCGTAAACTGTAAACCATCTTGCTTTTTAGCCCTAACTACATTTTACTACAAGGGATACATTTTATTAGTTTTTCTTCCCATTCTTATATATCACTGTGTGCACAATACCATGTTTAATTTCACCATTCCTTTCCCTCCAAAAAATGAAAAGAAAACTGAACAAAAACAAAACAAAACAAACGACACCATGGAAATGCCTTGCTGAACTGTCTTCACTGTACAGTGCACAGACTCCGCGTGTTTTGTTCTACGTTGATCTCGGCCCCGGCTTCCCTGATGCCTATGCAAATTGGGGGAGGGGCATTCTGTGAGATTCTCCTATTTTATCTTCTGATTAATTCCCAATGATCAGCTGTTGATGATGACAAGAGATGCTGCAATCTGATTCTCCATCACCTATGCCTGTGCACTGGGGCAACTTTATCCTGAACATGATTTATGTGCGAGAATGAGTTACTGACATCTTGTAAATGGCATCAGAAACCCAGGGTAAAAGTATCTGAGCAATACGACAGACTATTACTACAAAAATAAAAACCATTTGGGCATAAGAGTTATAAAAAGCTTTTCTTCATCACCATTCCTATTGTCTTATGTAATGAGACTTGTATGCTTCTAACTATCAAAACTAACCACACTGGTGACAGGTAAAGGCTACTTTAATTTGTACTCTATGCTAAGAATGTGCATTATACAGATTAAAGATCCCTGAAGGGGGACCCAAAAGAATCATTCAGTACCACCTAAAAGGAGCGAAAGCATATTGATCGTCATGGTCATTATTCAGTGAATTTTTAAGATATAGATTAGACCCCCTATATGGAGTCTATGGAGTGATTCAAGGAAGAGAAGACGCTCCTGACCCTCAAGGCACTGTCCCACACCTTGGCTTATGAGGGAAATCATACTGTCAGCAACAGGTTTTAGTCCTTGTTGAATGAAGGCATTTTGGGAGAAATGGGCTTTAAGCCAGTGTGTTTTTCTGCTTTTTTTTTTTTTTTGCATGGGCAGGCACTAGGAAGTGAAAGCCAGTGCTTTTTAACCTTTCAAATACATCTTTACTTTCTAAAATATGTAAATATCAGGTTTTCACCATCAAATACCATGTAACCCACCGTTGAAAATACTTCAATTGTGTACATCTCAACTATTCAAGATTTTTGAGCTTAATATTTTAGAGTTTATTTTACAACAATAACAAGGTAGAATGTTTTTCTTCTCCATACAAATGTGAAAGCATGGTATTTTATTGAATATGCTTTATCAAATGTCCCATTTTAATTCTGTAGCCAGAAGTTCCTAAACAGACCCCTTGTGCTGGTTTGAAAGGAAGTATGCCCCCTAAGAAAAGCCATGTTTTAATATAAATCCCATTTCAAAGAATGGTTGTTAAGCTGGATTAGGTGACATGTCTCCACCCATTTAAGTGGGTCTTGATTAGTTTCTGAAGTCCTATAAAAGAGGAAACATTTTGGAGAATGAGAGATTCAGAGAGAGCAGAGAATGCTGCAGCACCACAAAGCAGAGAGTCCACAAGCCAGTGACCTTTGGAGATGAAGAAGGAAGACGCCTCCCTGGGAGCTTCATGAAACAGGAAGCCAGGAGAGAAAGCTAGCAGATGATGCTTTGTTCACCACGTGCCCTTCCAGCTGAGAGAGAAGCCCTGACTGTGTTCGCCATGTGCCTTCTCACTTGAGAGAGAAACCCTGAACTTCATCGGCCTTCTTGAATCAAGGTATCTTTCCCTGGATGCCTTTGATTGGACATTTCTTTAGACTTGTTTTAATTGGGACATTTTCTTGGCCTTAGAATTGTAAACTAGCAACTCATTAAATTCCCCTTGTTAAAAGCCATTCCGTTTCTGGTATATTGCATTCCGGCAGCTAGCAAACTAGAACACCCCTCTACATGCATGGAGGACATGCCTACTGGGTAATAATTCTCCGTGTGTCTCATGTTTCTTCAAAAGAAGAAAGACTGCCTTTTGTTACAAACTTTCTTTTCAAGGATTTTCCTATAGTGAATGGTCTTGGAAGACAGAGATAGCTGCATTCTCTTGAGCAGAATACTTGTTTGCTACCCACTGTAATAAAGATGAAGTCTTCTCCAGGGCAATTGTTGGTCAGATTTGCTTATACCTTTTATAAAAAGTAGAGTTTCCTAATTGGGCCTCCTCTCTTGATGCCCATTGTATATTATGGGCATCTCCTGGCCGTCGCAGCTTCACCCTGTCGGAATTAGGGCTTCAGGGAACTGGTGTAAATTACTCTGGCCATAGCTATTGCTATGAGTAATAAACTATCTTTTTGTCTCTGACCCAAAAGCCCATTAAGTATCCATGGAACTTGGTACGTAACTTGCTAGCTTGCAAACAGGGTAAAATCTTAGCCCCCCTCACAGTCTTGACGCTACTCTGTCTATAAATTAGAGTTTTAAGATCTTTTCATCATATTGTGTTCTTTCTTCTTTGGAGCTGGTTGTGACTGAAGGGAAAGATGGAGGAATAGCAGGTGGCAAAGAGTACATTGGAAGCCAGAGGGGCAGAGAAAGGAGCACAACAAATGGTGAGAAAGGGCTCTAGAGAGAGAAGTTAGTGGCTATGAAAGCCAATTGGATCCACTTCACAATTGGACCTGAGGGTCATCCTGCTGTCATCCCAAATTCCTAGGACTGTCCCCCTGAGTGTGTTGAGGATGATTAACATACTCTTCATAAGCATAAACCAAGCCTGTTAGCATTTGTTCATATTAATTCTCAAACAAATCCACTCCTTCAAATTAAAAATGAGACAACCATCTGTAACTAATTCCACATTTCCTGAGATGATGAAATAGACATTTCTAAAAAAGAAAATAGGATTGGGAACTCATTTTCTAACTCCATAAATGTATTCAGACATTCCTAGCTTTCCCTGTACCCTCTACTTCCCTCAAGGAAGCATACAAGCAAAATTGTAACAGACAAAATTTTTTTCTCCAAAGAATCAACCAATATCTACAGTCTCCAAGGATCTCATTTAGGTAGCAGTATGCAAACAAACAAACAACAAACAAAAACATAATCTTCAACACCCCCCCCTCCCCGCTCAAATCAACAAACCTCTATTGAATCACAACGTGGAAAGAAAAGGCCCTAGTTGAAGAAAGAGTACATAATGTAAAAAAATAAAATCCATTTAAAAATCAGCAGGTGATTGTTATGTGTTTGAATAATTACTAAATGAGTTTAAAACGTGGTATACTACTTTAGCTTTCATGGTATATTAACTGAAAATGAAAGTTTTAAATTTTTTAATGTCTACCATTTGGGTTGAGTTTATTTTCATGGGACTTCATGCTGTGGAATTTAATACTCTTAATTATAGAGATTAATAGCCCTTATACGGTAAAGAAAACCTGTATTTGCCCTTATCTCATAGCATGATGCAAAATCTTGATTAGTTAACCAGAGTGCAAAATTCTAGGCCATTGATCTTTCTGATTAAATTCTGGCTAAGTTCTGGTTAACCAGAATTGCCTATTTTTTCCCTCTATTTAAAGTTGTAAATCCTTCAAAAAGAGTATTATTGTGGTTTCTTGTTGCACCAATGTTATGAATTCAAGAGTCTTTCCTTGATGAATAAAAATAATTCTTAATATCATTGTTTATATCACCAGTGATCACTGAAAATTAAATAGATGAATAAGGTATAAGAAATTGGATGAACTTGTACCAGTTTCCAAATATAAAGTTAAAGTTTGTTTATTAACAACAAAACAGAAGTAAGTATAATTGCTATTTATCTTTGTCTCCTAAAAAAAATAATAATACTTTAATGAAGGACATTAGAAAGCATATTTTCATTTGTTTTCTTTATGTGATGTTGAAGCATTTTATGTATTCTAATTTTTATGAATAGATTTTAAAAGAGATGATATTCTAAATGTAAAATAGATCATAAAATAAGTTTTATGAATATGTTTTAAAATTATAGAGTTTTTCCTTTGTCTTTAAGTAGTCATTATTAGCTTAAAAACTATTCTAAATGAATGATTGCATTTTTTGAAGTATTTAGGTACAAAACTATTGCTTTAGTTTCTGTAGTAGTTTCTGCTTAAGCATCCTTTTTAAAGTAACAGAAACTTTTTTTAAAAATAGTCTTCAAAAATTTAAAATTTAGAACCCAACTATTTTTTGACAACTTAAACAAACAAAACAAAGGTAATTGAAAGAATGATGACTTAGCTCAGTAACTTAGGAAACAAATATTTTAATAGAAAATTTTAAAAGAGTTATGGCGGTAGTAATGTAAATGCCATAATATTCTTAAACATGATGTTTTAAATGTGAGAAAAGCTGGGCAAAATACATGCAGTATAAAAATAATCTAATCAAACCAAACTTTCTACTCCCTGCGGGCTATTATAGGATATTCTAAATTTTCTGAGAAAAATCCTTCCATTTGTTTATCAGTAGCAGTTTAGATGATGGTGAATTACCTACTTGCTTGGTTATTTTCTCTGTTCTTCTCTTTCTGGATAGCTGTGATATTGATAATGAAGATGACACCTCCAATAATAAATCATGAGATAGCACAGTGTTTTATACTCCACGATGTCTTCTGAGCATCACAATGACACTTGCCAGGGTACTTTTAACTGTGTGTTCTCTGTGTCACTGGGTAGTTGCTCCTTCACGCTTGTTCCCTTCTATAATTTGTGATGCTGCAGGAGAGTGACACAGGAAGTTGTATTTGCTGGTAGCTGTAGGGATGGCTGGTTCCAGAAGAGTGATTCTCAAGTGGGCATGAAAGACTGTCAGGAGTGCTTAGCAGGGTTTTATTCCTTCGGTGTTCAGACAGGGGCTCATATTTGCATACTCCACTCAAAGGAGAGATTTAAACTGGAGATTACATTGAATTGAAAGCAGCATACCTTAATCCTATGACTTCAGATGGTTTTTATCATGCTAATCCATTCTCAGGTTAGGTCTCTGGTAAAGGTTTGGGGCCTTTTTTTTTTTTTTTTTGCCTTACAAATAAATAAAAATAAAAAATGATCCTGCAATTACCATTCTTAGCTAATATTTTATTGTTAGGAAATTCAGCACACATTTGCCTAAATTTTTCTCAGCACATGTTTCAATTTGAATTGGTAGCCATCATTTGCATTTTGGAGATCTGAGATGAGAATTCAAATATCTGACTTTTCTTAAACCTACAGAATAAAGAAGGAATCTAGACACTCACTGCATCTAATTTTCAAGTCCTTTCTCCATACTATCATTGGCATGATCTTTCCAAATCTCTCTTTTGCTTAAAATCATTCCAAGTTTCCTCATCCTTTTGAGTGATTCCATTCCTTAGCAGGGCGTATAAGTTACTGTGATCTTTCCCAAGCCTTATCAGACCTTTTCCCCTACACACACATCATACTATGCCTAGATGTTCTTTCCCACATTCTCTCCCTGCAGTTTGTTTCCTGACTAATTCTTGATCATCTATTAAAACTCAAATATCATTGCCCCTAGGAGGCTTCCATGACCATTCCACCCTGTTTATGTTCCCTGTACAGTCTCCATATTTCCTTAGCACCCTGGGTTAATTTACATCAGGACTGTTGTCAAGATTTACCGAAATGCTTTGCTTATCTGTCTCTCACTAGAATGTGACTCTTCGAAGTCTGTGTCTTTTCTGTATTCCCCTGGATTAGCTCAACCCCACACCTTCTCCCCCAGAAAGTGGGGCTTACTAAACTAATACATACACAAAAGGATGAATCCACACAACAACTCTTGGTAGTAGTATCATTTGCATACTGTTCCATAGGCTTAGACAGACATTAGTTTGAGATCCAGCTCACTGCCAACTTTTAGCTATATTAACTTGGATAAGTTCCTTAATAACTCTAAACTGTAATTTCTTTATCTGAAAAAAAAAAAGGCTGAAACATACTTTACTTGTTTTTTTGTAAGGTTCTCAAGAGAAAGGCACATGAAGAACCTTCTCTATTATGAGGAATATTAATGATAATAATTACTATTATTATTATGATCATCCCACAATAAAGAAACCAGAATCTTAACTCAGCTTGACTGTCTGCCCTCACTTTGTCAGTACTTTTCCAAGATGACTGGTGGTGTGGGAGGCAGGATGAGAAAATCTACTAAATAATTCTTCCCTGAACTAGTCTTGAGTAAAACCCCTAGTTTGAGTCACTACAGCCAAATAGATATATAAAGAAGAACCTAGCAAGCAACAAATCACAGACATTTTTCTCAATGTTAGGTTGCCCTGTAATTATTTGGCAGCGTGGAGATGAATTCAAATGTGGAATTCCTCAAATAGCAAAATAGCACTGCTTACTACCAGTAGGATGAAAAGCAAATATGATCAGACAAAGGAGAGAGAAAGCAAGTTTGTTGAGAAACTTGACAGTTAGGAAAAAGGAGAGAACAGGTAAAGGGAAACCCAGAGCTGTGGTGTGATTTTTTTTTTTTTAAGGAATATATTAGAGCTGTGGTTCCCAAGTATAAACCTATTTTGAATCACATGGAGTGCTGGTTACTGAGCCATATTCCCGGAATTTCTGAGTCAGAAGCTATGGTGGTGTGGGGACAGAGAATTTGCACTTCCAACAAGTTCCCAATGATACAGCTACTGCTGATCAGGAGACTACAATAAGGACTTCTGGATGAGAATATAGGAAGAAGAGAGGCGAAAGTTTTAGTAGAAAGAGGGTGTGATGCTTAATTTCATATCAACTCAGCTAGGTGATGGTGGCCAGTTGTTTGGTAAAGCAAAAACTGGCCTGATTATTATTGTGAGAGTGTTTCCTAAATGAATTTCTTTTATTAGTCAGTTAATTACATCTATGGCTGATTGCATCTACAATCAACAAAGGAGATTGCCTTCAGCAAGGAAAGGAATCTCTATATCCAGTCAACTGAAGGCCTTAAGGGGAGAATTGAGCATTTCAGCAGTCAGAAAGAAGAATTTCAGCCAGCCTACTTCTCCTGGGCAATTCAATGTCACTCTCATCTTATAAGACTTGCATTATGGACTTTGAACTTGCCAATTCTATGGTTGTATGAGCCAATTCCTATAATAAACCACACACATACACACACACACACACACACACACACACACACATATTCTCATATCTCCTGTTGGATATGTTTCTTCCGAGAACCCTGACTAATGGTGTGGGTATAATTGTAGATTTCAGTGCTATGAAATAAAAGGCATATAGAGAGGGTATAATCTTCTAAAAGAAAAGCATCATTGCTCCTAGGAGACCAGAGGAAAAAGCCTGTGAGAAAAGGAAACAGAGCTGGGATTTCCCCAGACAGGCAAGACTAAAGCGACATGAGCATTTGGGAAGGCTATAACAGGCAGTGCAGAAAAAGGGATACTGATACTGATTATTTTAGGCTTTGGCCAGTTTAAGAATGTCATTAAGATCAAAAGTATTATTTTATTTTAATTAAACATTCATTTATTTCTTAATAGATTATATAAAACGATATCTTAGAAACTGGATCATTTGCAAATTACTGTTTTTCATATTATATTCATGTTTATGCCTCGGACAATATAGCCCCACCTACAACCTCCATATGGACACACATTCTCAGCAGCCCAACTTACTAACAGGACCTCTGTGAAATAAAATTCAAGTTTGTTTTTTGAACAAAGGTTTCCTGGTATTCTTGTTATCAGGTACACATTTTTTAAAAAATATATATATATTTTCATCTGTAGTGGCCTTATTTAGATGGGGTTGGGAAATGTGTAGGGTTTGGGAAATTTCAAATTCCTGAAGCGTTTGGGGACTTGGAGCTCTTTTGAGCTGGCAAAAGATCTAAGGACAAAATGTAAAATGAAGTAAAGAAGAAATAGAAAACCTAACTGAATTGTTTTTCCTCCCCCCTCCAGAAATAGTGTTTTTCACTGTCTTATATATAAATGTCTTCCATAAAACAGACTAGACAAAACCTCCAGGATATCCAATTGTTAGACAGAGTTTCCAGAGGCCTAAGAAATGATCATATTCTTGGACAAAAAGTGCAGCTGACGCCACAGGCCACCAGGTAAGGGACACATGGCCTCTTCCACAGCTGTCATCTCTGAATAGAGGACACGGACTTTGCAAACTGAATGTGCCAAGTCAAAGGACTTTGCCTTTTCACAGGGAGATTTTCTTTATCTTCAGTTTTAGCCTCAATTTTGTGCACTGATGAAAGTGGTATTTAACTTTAAATTTAATGCAAATTTTATGGAATTCAGTCTTTAGCTTATTCCCTGACTTTAATTTAATTTGGGGCCTGGTGGAAATATGTTATGTTAGGGAGTTAGGGTTCTGTCACCTTTCAACTATGTTGCCTTTAGCTAGACACTTATTCCCCAGAATTTGTTTCCCATTCGCGCAAATCCAAGGGATGAAAGATACCAGAATATCCCCCAGGCCCTTTTGCCTCTTCCTATGCCTTTCCCACCCCTGGTTCTCTAGTTTTAGGAGGCATAGTCACTTTTATATCCTTTTCTCTTACTCATTTAGAACATTGCATCTGATGTGTATGTCTTCAAATCTCCCAAGTTAGAGGCTTGAAGTTTTTTCTCATCATTTGAATTTAGTCCTTTAGATACCATAACAAGCTTAAGCCAGGAAAGTGACAATATTCAGCCTGAGTATTATATCACAATCTTTATTCAGTTTTGCAGATCGGTTCAGTTAACATTTTTCATATCTCCTTCACAAAGCACTTTATGTAAGTGTAATGTTACAGTGAGTTTAATCTGGCTAACAGTGACATAGTTCAATGCTTCATAAATTCTCCAGTTTGCCAGCCAACTGAACGCTGCAAACTAACTGACAAGGTGATGGGTACATCATTGCTCAGGGTGATTTATGCAAAAGGATTGTAATTAATTTTTTTTCTTTAGGAATATCATGATCAGAATGCATATCAGTTTCTTCAGCCCTCAAGCCAACACTACCACTGTGATGCTAATGTCACATTCAATGTTCAGTGTTATGGAAATTATATGCAGATGATATATGATAATGACCAAAAAACAAACGATAATTTCTTTGACATCTCCCAGTCAGAATATTACAACACACCCTATTCCTAGAGACACCTTCTCTCATTTTGTGAAATAATTCTAGTGAAAAAACAAGATAGAAAAACAACATCAAGGACATTTCTATTTTGTTTTATGAGTACATCAAGAAAACACATTTTGATACTGATACAGCTGCTAAAGGATTTTCTCAGACCACTTACCTGAAAAAAAAATTACATGAATAATGACTACCTTAAATTGTTTTATGCCATGACATGATTAGGAAAACTTATTCTTCTTTTTGGCTTGAACCTAGTGAATGGTCAAAATGAAAATGATATTCCTGTTTCTAGGACACTGAAAGAGGTTCACATAACTCTATATATGATACTTGGTGTTTTGTCAAATGATGTGAATATATATATAATATATACACACATATAGCTGTGTATGCATTTTTATGCAGAGATGGGTATAGGTTTATATTTTATTTTAAAACATTGTATAAATGTCAGCACAAATTACCAACAGGAGAAATTGTTTAGTTTGGGGGACACTACTCTGCAGACTTTTGAAGGATACAAAGTTATTCTAGTATGCACATCATATATGGCCAATGTTACAAGCTTTATCTGAGTGATTTTGGATGTCGTTTTGTGCATGTCATTTCCTGCATTGTTTCTATAGATCAATTATAAAATATTGAAAGCTGCCCTTTGCCCTGTAGGTACAGTGTAGAAAGGTATAAACATAATATTAATATTTTTGTATTATGCTCATTTGCACTTTTTCCAGGACAATAAAATATCAAGTATAATTTTCTGATGATGGTAAATATAAAAATTTGTTCTTTAGATTTTATTTTTATGTTGATTTTTATTTATCTATCTTATTGGGGAAAGAAATTTAACCTGAAGCATCTGTAGGAAATGACATGCTCAATGTGATGTGAAAAGAAAAAAAATAAGTAGATCAGAACCCTATTCCTTCCACAAGTCAAGCAATACTGTCTAAATGAGACAACTTGAAGTTATACAGAAAGTGATAATTAATGATTAGTGAAGTTTTATGGGACCAATTTCACGTGTATAAATAAAACTTCAGGTAATTTTTGTGATATCCTCTAAAAAAGAAAACATTATTAATGTAATTTTAAAGGAATGATCGCTAAAACTACTATTCACATTTCTTAAAAATTAAATTATTTCTCAATCCTGAGACTCTGCATTCCCCAGGTAACTGCTTCCTATATCTGAACTCTGCAATTTGCATCAAGTTCAATGGCCCTTTATTTGGAACTTTGGTTTAGGTACCTTTGGTGTGGTGTTGGTTTCTAATGTCAGACCTTCCATTGGGTTTCATTTATTTCTCCCTCTAGCTCTCTAATTTTCTATCTTTCTGGGATACATTGGGTTTAGGGAGCCAAGAGTCTTGCTAAAGCCAACTCTCAAGCGGGGTCATGTGGCAAATGGTTTGCCAGTCCTTTCACTTCTGTGTAATGGGCATACTTTTCTACCCATTAGGATGCCTGTATTTAGTTCCAGACAAATCTGTTTTAGTTTGTTAAAGCTGCCAGAATGCAGTATACCGGAAATGGAACAGCTTAAAGGGAATTTATTACATTGCAAATTTATAGTTCTAAGGCCATGGAAATGTCCAAATAAGGCACCAACGAAAGGTAACCTTTGATCAAGAAAGGCTGATACTGTCCAGAGAACTATCAGCTAGGAAGTCACGTGGCTGGCATCTGCTGGTCTCTTGTTCTAGGGCTCTGTTGCTTTCAGCTTTTGTTCCTGTGGGGGTTCCTCACTTGGCTTCTCTGGGGCTGGGTTTCATCTCTTGGCTTCCCTTGGCTCTCTCCAGGATCTGGCTTGCTTAGCATCTCATGGGAAGGCACATGGCCACATCTGCAGGGCTCTGCCAGAGTCTAGGCATCTGTTCTCTCTCTCGGCACCACAAGCATCTCCAAAGATTCGTGTATCTGTCAGCTCTGAAGCAACTGTCCTTCAAGCATCTGCATCTGAGGTTTCTCCAAAACACTTCTTCTTCTAAAGGATTAGTAAATTAATCAAGACCCACCTTGAATGGGTGAAGTCATATCTCCATCTAATCAAAATACCACACCCACAATTGGGTATGCCACCTCTTTGTGGAGATTATCTAATCCAAAGGGATTCTACAGTACAATATTGAAGGGGGATTAAAGGACTTGGCTTTTCTCTGGTATACAACAGCTTCAAACTGTCATATTCCACCCTCTGGACCCCCCAAAACCATGTTCCTTCCATATAGAAATTATAGTAATTCCATCACAATATCATAAAAGCCTTAAACTATTTCAGTAACAATACAGATGCAATACAAAGTCAGAAATAGTACAAAATCTCAGCAAGGTCAGTTACAAGCATAGTCTATTCTAAGGCAAAAAATTCTGCTTTGGCTGTGGACCTGTGAAAATCAGAACAAGTTATCTGTTGCTGATATACAAAGGAGGGACAGACATAGGATACATGTTTCCATTGCCATAGGGAGAAATCAAAAGTAAACAGGGGTCAATGAACCCAAACTGTTCCAAAAACCTGCAGGGCAAATTTCATTGGATTTCAAAGTCTGAGAGTCATTTATCCTTAGGGCTTTGGAAAGTGGCAGTCCTAACCTTTCCAAGGGTATTCAGTAGCCTTGCTCTCTGCAAATGCTGGAGTGGTGGTTACAAAACTGGGGCTCCTTCGGAGGGACGACCTTTTACTTCGCTTCACCCTCTACAAACATTAGGGCAGCACAGGGGCTCTCTGCCATCTCCAGGGCACACACTCAATCCCCTTAGAACAATAGGGTGATTGCCAGGCTCCCCCATCCCTGGTTTATGTGCTCCACCCCCTCCAAGGCCTGGGGCACCAAAACTCTTCCTGAGCAGAAGCAGAAGACCCGCTCTCTGATTCCACGGCAAGCTCACTCTGTCCAGGTGTATGGGTGGGTCTGTTCTCCTGGCCCAAGATTTCCTGGCTCCAGACCTTAGCTTCCATGGTTCTGCCGCTGAAGTTATTTTTCCTTAAATTTGATTGCTTTTCTGTCCCTTTTACTCCAGATTGACAGTGGTACTGTTTATACAGATCCCACAACATTTTTGTCAGTTTTATATGCAATTTGCAGGGATTGTAACCATCAGACAATAGGAATTTCCACAAATCCTTTCTGGATAACACCATGCCCAAACCTGCATGTCCTATAATGACTAACTGGTTCCATGTTTGGTTAAATCCTCATGTGGGGCACTATTCCTGTGGTCTCTCTTTTTGGAAGCCCAGAATTTTCTGGGCCATCAATTTCTGGTTCTATGTACCCAAGAGTTCAGTTCTCAGCTTATCTCATCCCTGTTGCATTTCCATATGAGCTGCAAGAAGAAACCAGGAGACACTTTCCACATTTAATTTGGAAATCTCTTCAGCTAAGTATCCCTGCTCATGGCTTTTAAAATGTGCCTTATACCCAAAACCAGTAGTCAATTTGGACAGATTATCTGCCATTTTAAAACAAGAGTGACCTTCCTTCCAGTTTGTAATAACATTTGTGCCATTTCTATCTAAGGCCTTATCAGAAGTATCTTTAGAGTCCACATTTCTACCAATAGTCTTTTCAAAGCATTCTAGGCCTCCTTTATCAGGCTCCTCATAACTCTCCCCAAATTTTCCCTTTATCCTACATGTTTGGCATTTGCAAACCACAGCACCCCCCTTCTTTGGTACCAAAATCTGTTTTAGTTTGTTAAAGCTGCCAGAATGCAATATACCAGAAATGAAACAGCTTTTAAAAAGAAATTTATTATGTTGCAAGTTTACAGTTCTAAGGCCATGAAAATGTTCAAATAAGGCACCAACAAAAGGTTACCTTCATTCAAGATAGGTTGATGCCATCCAAAGCACCTCTGTCAGCTGGGAAGGCACATGGCTGGCATCTCCTGGTCCCTTGCTCCTGGGCTCCATTGCTTTCAGCCACTGTTTCCTGTGGGGGTTCCTCACGTGGCTTCTCTGGGGCTGGGTTTTATCTTTTGGCGTCCCTTGGCTCTCCCTACATTGTGACTTCCTTAGCAACTCATGGGAAGACACATGAAAACATGTGCTGGGCTCTGCCAGTGTCTAGGAATCTGCTCTCTGTGTCGACACTCCAAGCACCTTCACATATCCCTGTCTCTGTGAGCACTGAAGCAACTGTTCTCCAAACATCTGCATCTGAAGTTCCTCCAAAATGCTTCTCTTCTAAAGGACTCTAGTAAACTGACGAAGGTCCACCTTGGACAGGTGGAGTCACATCTTCTTCATCTAATCAAAAGGCTACACCCACAATTGGGTGTGCCACACCTCAGTGGCGATGATCTAATCAAAAGTGGTTCTACACTACCATACTGAATGAGGATTAAAGAATATGGTTATTCTGCGGTACATCACAGATTCAAACTGGCACAGTGTCCATTTGGGACTTCCACTCATAGGGGGATCCTACTAAGATCAGAGAGGTAACTGAGTGACTGAGACAAAAAGTCTACAGCCCAACAGATATTTCCTCTGACTGAAATATAATGGAGTCTTCCTGTTCTAAATCTCCCTCTCTTCCTTCTGCTAAAACTCCGTCATTTTATATATACTGGTACTAGGAACTATGACTTTTTGTTCACCAGTGGATCTGATAAAAAGTTATTTGTCTTTACAGTGGCCACTTAAAAAACTCTCTAAGAATAAAATGGGGCATCTGAATGACTACTTAATAAAAAACAAAAGGAGGGCTTCCAAAGATTGGAACTTGGAGGCTGCTAGAGGACTATCTGCCTCCACAACAGCTTCACTTAATGGTTCACTAGAAAAGGAAAAGGCTAAAGACAGAAGAAAGGAAAATGAACTTAAAACCAGACCAATAGCTCCCCTATCTTCCTGTATCCAGCCCTTCCCCCATAGTTACCCCAACCAGTTTCTCTTGACCCAGTGTAAGAAATTGATCTAGTCCAGACTCCTTTTACAATTAAGCCTTCTATGGGATCTGGCTACCCCCTATAGCAGAATTTAAACCTGAAACCTGACTGAATTAAAACCGTAACTGAATATTTCCCCAAATCAGACCAGCAGATATTCACAGAAGAATTAAGAATTCTTTGGGTGCATATGATCCAGGGCTACCTGACCTATTATATTAGGTTGCACCCATGCTGGTCAAAATCTCAGATGCTAAATCCTAGATGGCAAAGCCTATTGGTCTGAACTGGGAAGGGACTTACAAGAATCTTCTTTCCACTATAAATGTGGTGGTCAAATAAGGCTGAAAAATAGCACAAAGTTTCCGTAAGATTATATGTCAGAGCAAAGAAAGAAGTTTCCTCCACAAATTACGATGAGAAAGCTTTAGCTAGCCCTTATATTAAATAGCCTCAACTTGTCTCATCTGCCAAGAACAAAACTGATAAAAATATAATGGTGGAGCAAGGGAAGAAAGTCAGGTCTTTTACATAGACTGAGTTTTGATTTCTGTGGCTTTATGTCTGACATGGCTGAATTAATTAATTAATTAATTAATTGATTAATTAATTAATTTTTACATGGGCAGGCACCGGGAAACCAACCTGGGTCCTCTGGCATGGCAGGCAAGCATTCTTGCCTGCTGAGACACCGTGGCCCGCCCCATGGCTGAATTTTTAATTGCAGCAGTAAGTTTTCTATTTGTGTCTGTCAGTTTGTTTGATGTATATTTTCTTACCTCCAGATGGTAATACCAAATTAACAAATAAAAATTCTTAAAAGAGCTCTATTCAAATTGCTTTAAGAGAAATAAGTTTATATATAAATTAATACTCCTAAAGTCTCGGAAAATTAAGGAAACCAAACTTCTAATACTTTCAATGTAAAAAGGGTATCCATAGAGTCAAATTCAAATGTTTTAAAAATTCAAGCGAACATAATCTAGGAAACTTTTGGGCTAGTTTAATATTGTTATTTAAATAAAAACAACTCTGTCTTCCGAGTTATCAAGCATACGTTTTTTATTCTACTTTGGCATATTCTTCCTAAATTTATACAGGTTTACTGATCAAATAAGCTAGCATTTTATATCTACTAGATATTTAAAATGATGAAAAGTGTAAGTTTGTTTTTAACCAAATTGAGTTATTCTGACAAATTTTATTTCAAGAGTTACTGTGTTTTATAGGATGTCAGCTTGAGGACAATTTCCAAGATTTTCTTAGGAACTTAAGTATGTAAGGTACGCAGGATGCATTTTTGTTAAGGTAAAAGAGTAATTTTTTCCTAAAGTAACTTGACTGGATATTGCACAATAAGAAACAGGAAAGTGTAGGACAAACCTAAATGGACATAGAAAGTTAGAGGTATGTGGAAATGAATTTTAGTTATCGTGGTTACTGCTAACTAGGATTTGATAGGGTTATTTATGAGAATTTTATAAAAAAGAACTTTCATAATATATTCAAGAAAAACTAGAATTTAGTTTCTCTCTGTTAAAATGACAAAGTTTCCTTGGATTATTAGTCTACTTTTAGTGGGGGGTTATAAAAGATTTTTCTTAACCATCTGAGGAAATCTGTCTAGAGGTTAAGGAACATGTCATATCAGAACATCCTCCTTCATATTTATATGGACCAAAAGAGGGGAAATTGATTAAATTGTATAGAGAGCCCTGGGGAACATTCAGAGCCCAAATCCCATGCCTTCTTGCATTTCCTCTTTACCTTTTGAAATTTGAAATCTCTACCAAGGAAACACTTAGTTCATTAGCTATAACCCAATACAAAATAAAGCCCACCTACCTTAAATCCACCCCTATAAGATTGACAAACCTTCATACAAACAATAGGAGTCAAGTGAACTTCCTTTTTTTTTTAAAGCAAATTTCTATTTCATATCTATAAAAATCATTTGCCATCTCTAGAATCCCAAAGCTACTTCCATTCTGGCTTCCTTTGCTGAAGCACAACTTTGGGGTCTCAAATACAATGATGTAGTTTGCAAACTCAACTCTAATTTAACTTTCACATATCAAATGTTTCTTCTCTATTTCCATGACCCAAATGCTAGAACACTTTTTTTTTCCTTTCATCAAGGTTATCTAATTTCATGGGAGTTCCATTCATTTATTTCATATCCATTTAAAAATATCCTTTTATCTTTTCTCTCTCCCTTTCTACTTTGTGGAAGAACTGAAGAAAAACACAACACAACAAAAACTTCCATTATCTGTGTCATTCTTTATGTCATCTCAATTTTGCATTTCCAGAAGTCTTTTTGAGTGTGATTTATCTGGGAGAAGAGATACCCTTACCCTATAATTTTTATTACTACTGGGTTAGTCAATTCCATAGCTCTTCCTCTTCTATCAATGTTACATCCTTTTATTACTTACCACAAAATTTAATGTATGCATGTGAAGTACCTTGCAAATTATAGCATAATATCCTCTTTGCTAGGCTGCAGTCTTTCAGCCAACTCTTCTCATGATGTTCCATCTCAATCCCACCCTAAGCTTGTCTTATTCTGCTTATATCTGCAAAACCCTAATACCTTGCTTCCTGGACCATATTTCTGAGATCAAACTCCCTTGTATTCTCAGCATTTGCCTTGGAACATTGACTTTCAGACTTAGCATTAAATGAGTGAAATTGGGCCTTCTGGAGTAATTCTGTATTTCCCTCAAAACCCTACAGCATGAAACATACAACAGTTTCTTTTTCATCATCACTCTGCTACCTTGTTTCAACTCCCAAAGACCTCTTTGCTCACTCTTTTATAGGGAATCAACTTACATGGCCCTTGTTAGGAAAGTTGAATATCTGTTAAAGGGCCATCACCCAGACTTCACTTAGCCCCACTCCTTCACTGGGGAAGTCACAAACACACACCAAGTGGCCATCCTCCTGCCTGCCTTCCACTACACTCACCTCTTTCACTATTATGTACCATTACACAACCTGGGCGGGGGGCGGGGAGGTGGAATTTTAAGTCTAATGAAGGGCCCAGGCAAATCTTAAACTCCAAAACTGGGAACAAGGAGCCCCAGATGCCTATCAGAATTCTCAGTGGCAAGACCCCTCACCTGAGGTGGATAAAAACTACACTCAAATTGTGTAGATTGTTCTCTTTTCTCTGGGACAAAATGGAGCATGGGGAGTTGTCATCTATGGACGTTGTGTTAGTCAGGGTTCTCTAGGAAACAGAACTAATAGGAGAGATGTGTAACTATGAGATTTATAAAGGTGTCTCATGCAACTGTAGGAATGGAAGGGTTCAAAATCCTCAGGATAAGTTGTGAAGCCAGCATCTCCGATGAAGGGTCTGGACGAACTCCACAGGAGAGGCTTGCTGGCTGAAGAATAGGATGCAATTCCTTACCTAACACTCACTCTTAAACTTCATGTCCTATGACTTAAATACTACAACATGACCAATACAACTTAAGTTATATGATAAGAGGTAAACAAGATATTTGCTTATGTACAAATGCAAACATACTCAAAACAAAACAGTTATGAAATATTCATACAATCACAGTCCATGTTTCTGTAGCTGGTCATGTGGTCATAGTTCATATTTATCACTAACCTTCTTCATGTGTTCCCTTTACTCTCAGCAAGCACTTCAGCTAATTGTGGTTATTTGCCAGGTGGGGTGACCTAAACCTTCATTCCTGAAGTTTCTGGACCACTGGGAGTCCTGCCTGGATTTGGTGGTTGCAGTTTTTCTTTGACTTTAATCATAGGCCATGGCAGTACTAAGACACACTCTAGGGGATCTCCTCTACTCCAGGAAAACTCTTCTTTACCACTATTGTGTAGCTGCAGTCCTATTTCCTCTTGATAGGATCAATCACCCCAGGCAGAACAGTAATGCTGATTCATTGGCTTGAGAAGCCCGAAGTGGCCAAGTGGTAGTCTTAACTTCCAGTTCAGTGGAATCATTGTTGGCTCTTCTGCTAGGAGGACTCTTCCTTTTGGAAATAAAACCTGTAGACTAGCAGAGCTTAAGGTTTCAGGGACAGGAAGCAAAAATTTTCCTGGTTGATCACTAGGGGTGATAGGAGTGGTGCCACTCCCATTTCCACCCCTTGATTCCTGGATTTGTGAATCCTGGCTATGGGAAAAACAGCACCATACAGGGAACACTGATTCAGAGCACACATAGCCTCCTAGAGAACACTGCCTCAGCCTTGCAAGATATTGCCACCTAGTTTGCACTATAATTGGGTCTTCAATAGGCCATTCCACTGTTCTATGAACCAGTTGCCTCTGGATGATGGAGAACATTGTAAGACTGGAGAATTCCATGAGCATGTGCCCATTTTCACACTTCATTTACTGTGAAGTGAGTTCCTTGATCTGAAGCAATGCTGTGTGGAATACCATGATGGTTGATGAGGCATTAAGTCCACAGATGGTAGTTTTTGCAGAAGCATTGCATTCAGGGAAATCAAACCCATATCCAGAGTATGTGTCTATTCCAGTTAGAACAAATCACTGCCCCTTCCATGATGGAAGGGGTCCAATATAATCAACCTGCCACCAGGTAGCAGGCTGATCACCTTGGGGAATGGAGCCATATTGGGAGCCAAGTGTGGGTCCCTGCTGTTGGCAGATTGGGCACTCAGCAGTGGCCATAGTCAGGTCAGCCTTTATGAGTGGAAATCTCATGCATGACCTCCATCCCTATCACCATGACCACTCTGTTCCATGAGCCCACTGGACAATGACAGGAGTGGCTGAGGAAAAAAGATGACTTGTATCCACAGGACGGGTCATCTTATTCACTTCTCTGCTGAAATCACCCTCTGGTGCACATTCACATGGAGCACAAATGTCTTCATGTTCTTTGCCCACTCAGAAAGGTCTATCCACATACTTCTTCCCCAGAGCTCTTTGTCACCAATTTTCCAATCATGCTCCTTCCAAGTCCCTGACCATCCAGCCAAACCATTAGCATCAGCCCATGAGTCAGTATTCAAATGCACCTCCTACCAGTTCTCCTTCTTAGCAAAATGAACAACCAGGTGCACTATTTGAAGTTTTGCCCACTAGGAGGATTTTCTTTTACCACTGTCCTTTAAGAACATCCCAGAAAGGGACTGTAGTGCTGCAGCTGTCCATCTGGGGGGAGGTGTACCTGCATATTGTGCAGAATCATCTTAAATTAGGTCCAAGTTTTTTCTTCCTCAGTCAACTGACTATAAGGAGTCCCCCAAGAGGCCATAGCTCTGATCTGGGAAAGAGAAGGTAATGTGGCAGGAGTGGGGGTCATGGGCATTGGGCCACTCCTTAATGTAACTTACTTGTGCCTTCAGGAATTGTTCAAGGTCTATCTCTTATATACCATTTCCATTTTATGATGGAGTGCTGCTGTGCCTGCCCCATTATATTGCATGTTGGGTCAGACAACACTAAACTCATGATAGGCAACTCAGATCCCATGGTAACTTGGTGGCCCATGGTTAAGCATTCAGTCTCTACTAAGGCCCAGTAGCAGGATAAAAGATTTTTTCTCAAAAGGAGAGTAGTTATCTCAAAGGATGATAAGGCTTTGCTCCAAAATCCTATGGGTCTGAATTGTGATTCTCCTATAGGGGACTGCCAAAGGCTCCAGACAGCATCCCTATTTGCCACTGACACTTCCAGAACTATTGGATCTGCTGGATTATATGGCCCAAGTGGCAAAGCAGCTTGCACAGTGCCTGGACATGTTGCAGAGCCTCCTCTTGTTCCGGTCCCCACTCAAAACTAGCAGCTTTTATGGCCACTCATTAAATGGGCCAGAGTAGCACATCCAAATGAGGAATATGTTGTCACCAAAACGCAAAGAAGCCTACAAGACATTATGCCTCTTTTTTTGCTCATAGGAGGGGCCAGATGCAACAACTTATCCTTGACCTTAAAAGGGATATCGTGACATGCCCCACACCACTGGACACCTAGAAATTTCTCTGAGGTGGAAAGACCCCTGTATTTTTGTTGGATTTATCTCCCATCCCTTGACACATAAATGGCTTGTCAATAAGTCTAGAGTAGTTGCTACTTCTTGCTCACTAGGTCCAATCAACATGATATCATCAATATGATGAACTAATGTGATGTTTTGTGGGAGGGAGAAATGATCAAGTTCCCTGCAAACAAGATTGTGACATAGGGCTGGAGAGCTGATTTACCCCTGAGGCAGGACAGTAAAGCTTGCCAGTTGAATGCAAACAGTTTCTGGTGGTTCTTACTAATAGCTATTGAGAAAAAAATCATTTGTCACATCAAAAGCTGCATACTAGATGTGCCAGTTTGAAAGGATGTATGTACCCTAGAAAAGCCATGTTTTAATCCTAATCCCATTTTGTAAAGGCAGCCATTTCTTCTAATCCCTATTCAGTAGTGTATGTTTGAAACTGTAATTAGATCATCTCCCTGGAGATGTTCTTTAGTCAAGAGTGGCTGTTAAACTGGATTAGGTGGAGGCGTATCTCCACCCATTCAGGTTGGTCTTGATTACTTTACTGGAATCCTATAAAAGAGAAAACATTTTGGAGAAAGTGGGAGATTTCTGAGAGGGCAGAGAATGACATAGCCACAAGAAGCAGAGAGTCTACCAGCGAGCGACCTTTGGAGATGACGAAGGGAAATGCCTCCTGGGGAGCTTCATGAAATAGGAAGCCAGGAGAGAAAGCTAGCAGATGACACTGTGTTCGCCACATGCCTTTCCAGATGAGTGAGAAATCCTGACCATGTTCGCCATGTACTTTCTCAATTGAGAGAGAAACTGTGAACTTCATCAGCCTTCTTGAACCAAGGTATCTTTCCTTGGATGCCTTAGATTGGACATTTCTATAGACTTGTTTAATTGGGACATTTTCTCAGCCTTAGAACTGTAAACTAGCAACTTATTAAATTCCCCTTTCTAAAAGCCATTCTGTTTCTGGTATATTGCATTCCAGCAGCTAGCAAACTAGAACACTAGATACCAGGTGATGTGTTGATTTGCTCAAGCAAGGATACCACATCTGGAACAGCTCCAGCTATTAGAGTCACCACCAGTTCATTTTATGATAACTCACTGTCATCTTCCAAGACCCATCTGTTTTCAGCATAGGCGAAATAGGAGAGTTGAATGGGAATGTGATGGTAAACAGTACCCCTGCATCCTTCAAGTCCTTAAGAGTGGCACTAACCTCTGCAATTTCTCCAGGAATATGGTGTTGTTTCTGATTCACTATTTTGCTAGGTAGGAGCAGTTCTAGTTGCTTCCACTTGGCTTTTCCTACTATAATATCCCTCACTCCATGAGTCAGAGAACCAATGTAGGGATTCTGCAGGTTGTTGTGTATGTCAATTCCAATTATGCATTCTGGAACTGGGGAAATTACCAGAGAATGGGTCTGGGGACCTACTGCACCCACTGTGAGATGGACCTGAGCTAAAACTCCATCAACCACCTGACCTATAAGCCCCCACTCTGACTGGTAGACCAGAGTGATATTTTGGGTCTCCTGGAATTAGTATCAATTTTGAGCCAGTGTCTAATATTTCCCCAAATATCTGATAATTTCCTTTTGCTCAATGTATAATCACCCAAAGGCTATAGGTCTCCTTGGGGAAGGCTGGGAAGAAGGTTAACAGTGTAAATTTGGGGCAGTGTTAAAGTCTCCTTTCTCAAGAGTACCCAGTCCTCCCCTCATTCAAGGGTGTCTGGGTTTGTAAACCATCTCAAATCTGGGAATTGATTAATGAGCCTTGACTCTGTTTCTGTAATTCAAGTTAGACTTCTGCTCACTTGACCTAGAATTCTTTTGCTTTTATAGCTTAAACAAGAATTTAGTAGACTACCCATCTATTTTACTTCTAGGTACCCTATGCCTATGATCTACTACTAGCCAATGCCACAAGTTTCTGTGAGTCAGATAATTTTGACTGCTTTTTTAAGTCTGCTGTTCACTGTGGTGGCCATGTCCACTTTGTCTATGGTGATTAACTGTCACTAAGTAATCATGGATTCTGCCAACTCTGGATCCAGTCATCCCCATTCATTTTAAGGATTCTAGCTCAGTGACAGCAGTTCCCTCAGTAATATCTGACCTACAGAGAAGGACGACTACAGAGCTCTTCAGGGATGATGGAGCTAGTTTCATGAATTTGCTTTTCAAGGTTCTGGTAAAAGATCTGTCCTCTGGACATTCCTGGGATGTATGAGCAGGTCTTCCATATTAAATCCACTCTAACATTCCAATCCCTTTTAGCCTCTGGATCCACTCACCTACATTATATCAGGGCAGTGCTGGCATTTTTGCCTTAGGTAATGTTGGCCATCTTTTGATCCATGTATCAGCCAACCATTCAAAGAAACTGTTAATGCCCTTTCTAACCCCTGAAACTACAACACTGAATGCAGAATCTCTTCTTAGTGGGTCCATATCAATAAATTCAGCTTGATCCAAATTTATATTCCTTCCACCATTATCCCACACCCTTAATTCCTCCACATATTCTCCTGATTTCTCTATATAGATTTGAAAACTCATGCAGTTCTTTTGGAGTATAGTTTACTTCCTCATGAATCACACTTTGTACCTCACCTTTTGGTACCTGTTGGGACTTTAGTCTAGTTATAGGTCTTGAAGAAAAGAGAAGTGGTGGGATGTGTCATGAAAAGAAATAGAAGTGTCTTTCAAGCCAATTACCTCATGGCAATTCATTGGAGTATTACCTGGATTAGGTAATACTCCAGGATTAGGTGCTTCAGACAGAGGATTGAGGGCTATTTCCTCAGGGGAGGTGGTTACAGGGTTAGCAGGCAGTGAAGGGTTAATCTCATGAGGTGGAGGCTGGATGGCTGACTCAAGGCTAGAAAACTGTTTCCTCAAGACAGGCTAGAGGTCAGGAAGCTCTTTCTTCAGGGCAGTTTATTACAGGTCTATCTAGCAAAGACTCAGCAGATTCTAGAGTGCCCATCTCCCCACCATCATTATCAAACCATATATTTCCATCCCATATTTCAGGATCCTATTCTTTATCAATCAAAGCCCTTACTTTAACAGCAGACACCATGCAATGTTGAGATTTTAGTTTACACTGTAAATCAACTATTTACCTGTGTCTGGTTCTCAGAGATCTCAAGTCTGTGACCACAGCAAATGAGATTTTCTTTCAGGGCAAACATGAAATTTTTCTTCATTCATACGGCACTTAAGTTGCAAATTTGAAGCCTTCAGCTCATCCCATTCCCTCATCAATGTATCCAGTGTATTCATCAACAACCACCAACATCATTATACCTCTTAATTCCACAAAACTCCCTAAAATTGTCAAACACTCTCACTCAGAGCCTTGTCTCATATAAGCATATGATTAGCAGAATCTAATGGTGATATTTTGCGTATCTCTCTTGCCAACTCACCCCATGGACTGTCAGTGCCATCTTGATTATTGGAAACAGAGTCATTAGTGCCCCTGGGTCTAGTCAGAGTAGAAAAACCAATTGTAAAAACCCACTTTTAAGATTCTGTTTCTCAAAAACTACTCTGGTACCAAGCTGTATTAGTCCGAATTTTCTAAAGTAACAGAACCAACAGGAAATATCTGTAAATACGAGATTTATAAAGGTGTCTTGTTCTTTCCAAGTAATAAAGGGATCATTTGCTAAAAATTTCTGTTTTGCCTTGACCTGTGTGTTCCCATGAACAAAATAAAAAATGCACAAGCATCAACAACCATGTAAATCTACACTTTTTAAATCTGCGTCCATATGCACTTTGATTCCTCAACCCTTTCTAATCCTCCCTGTCTATTAACTTTTTCAAGGCTTTTCATTCCTCCCTAATCAGCCTATAGAAAATGTTGCATTTTTTAATGATGGACATGCTAGGACTCCAGATTCTCTTATCTTTAGTCCTAACATTGCACAGGCTGCACCAATCCCTGAAACTGAAAAACTGTAACCATCTGTACTATAATTTATCCACTTCTACTCCAGAACTAATAACCAATTCTTAAAGAAACTCCCCCTCCACACATACATACACAAATTTTTACTCAATTATAAATTGATGCCAGCCAACCTCAGTTGGATTCACATTTCTCGCCACCAATCCTTCTTTTTCATCCCTGACTAACTCTCTAGAATAGCTTTCTTGCTGTCATTTCAATTTTATCTCAAAGATCAACCAATTATCTTTTTGAAATTTGAATTTGATGGGAGAAAATAAGGCTTTCCCCAAAATACATGATTTTAATTAATTTACTTTTCATTTCATCAATTCTTCTTTTTTTTTTTTTTTTTTTTTTTTTTTTTTTTTTTTTTTTTTTTTTTTTTTTTTTTTTTTTATGTGCACGACAGGTAGTGTCTTGGTTTTCCAGGCTGTTAAGGACAAATACCACACAATGGGTTGGCTTAAACAATGGGATTTTATTGGTTTATTGTTTTAAGACTAGGAGAAGTTAAAAATCAAACTACTGGCAACGCATGTTTTCCTCCCTGTAGACTGTGGCATCCAGGTGCTGGCTTGCCTGCAATTCTTGTGGTTCCTTGGCTTTTTCTGTCACATGATAATATCCTCTCCTTTCTTTGCTGGGTTCCTGCTGACTTCTTGCTTCTGGAACCTCCCTGTGGCTTTCTCTGACTCTGGCTTCTGATTACAGTTCCTTTATAATCCAGATTAAGACTCCAATCTCATTCAGTTGGGTCATACCTTAACTAAAAATAATTTCTTCAATAATTCTACCTGTAATGGATTCACACCCACAGGGTTGCACATTAAGATGAAGAACATGTCTTGTGTTGTGGTACATCATTCAATCTATCATAAAGTTCAAAGGGAAGAATCCTTCCTTGGCTCTTCTTGGCTTCTGGTGTTTGCTGGCAGTCCTCTGCATTCCTTGGTTTGTAGATGCCTCACTTTAATCTCAGCCACTGTCACCACATGGTATTCTCCTCTTCTTACAATGACAACTGTAACTGGATTAGGGTCCATCCTAATTGATTCTTCATTTTAACTTGATTAAATCTGCAAAGACCCTATTTCCAAATTAAGATCACAATTTAACTCAAAACAGTCTGCCTTCTGGCCACCCAAAATTCAAGCCTTTCCCACATGTAAAATACATTCAATTGCCCCCAAGACCCTCAAAAGTTTTAATCCATTTAGTAAATTCTAAGTAAAAAAAAAATTCTCATCTAAATATCAACCAGAAATCCCAAGTCTCATCATCTGTATCATCTAAATTAGGTAATGTTGAAACTCTGATATGGTCCATATTGGGGTAAAATTCCTCTCTTTACAGATCTTGGAAACTAGAAAACAAGTTATCACAATGAGTAATTAATATCTTAATTTTAATCTCATAGAACAGGCGATTCTCATGGCATTGGTTAAGCATTTTACATTTTAAGAAGAGTCCTATGAATACCTCTTAATGTATAGTTGATACAATGTGTCACTGACAATTTCTGCCAGATTATTTACTCTTTGCTTTATAAGGGAATAAAGATAGATTAGAATACGATATTCTAGCCATACTGAGAAGCAACATTCCTATGAGGCAGAAGATGTATTTTCATTATCCAGCTCAGATTTCCATTTAGAGCTTATGGACCAGTCCACAGAGTCAGTAGGTAGCAGTGGAGGGATTTTAACTGAATTGAGGCCAACCCCTTAGTCCATACTATTGATCACTGTGTTCCATTGTTTTAGGCTATGAAAACTGGAGGATAGTGGCATACTCCTCTTATATCACTCTCAAACACTTAATAATCCTTAATATTTTACTGACTTATTTTTTTAAATGTTCTTATTTATTTTTAACCAGAGAACAAATTGGCTGAATATGTCGATCAACAGCTCTGGCAAATTGAGGAAAAAAAGCTAATGAAAATGAAATCCAGATTGTCCATTTGTAATATTCAGTGGTTGGACTATACGGCATAAAAGGTCCTTCCAAGTCTGAGATCTGCTGTATAATTTAGCTTTCTAATTATAAATCTTAATTAGGTTTTACTAGACTTTGAGCTGCTTGCAGATAGTAGTGATTTATGATTAATCTATTTTTTTTGCTGTTAGCCAGCGGCTGTTCCTTTCTAGGTTTTCAAAAAACTTTTTGCTAATTTGAATCATAACATCCAAGATAGAATTTTGACATAAAAATACATTTTAAGATAGTTTTCAAGGTTAATTTAGATAAAGCATAGAGGAGGAGTATTTCTTTGTTTATATAGTTCCTGCATATTGGCAGTTCTTATTCATTACTGTGGTTTGGATTTTATCTATCCAAGCTTGTTTTAAGCTACTGGCTAGTTAGAACAACCATAGCTAGATAATACATCAATACGAATTCTTGTACCTTTCAAGAAATACCAATGACAAAATTAGATTAAAATGAAGCATTTATATATTTCAAAACTTTTTTATATCCATTATTGCACTTGTTTTTAGAATACCCTTGGGAAATAAGTCAAATAGTCACAGTAACTGACTGAACCATAAAGTATTCTTAATAATAAAAAATGATTATGATTAAATTATTTCTATTGTTATGTACTAAAGACATAGTATTTTCACAAACACTAAAATTATTTCCATGATATGGTTTAGAAAATGGATTATTATGATCCAATAAAAATAGATTAAAATAATGTAATATATAAGGAGACTATTTTTTATATAAACAATATAGGAACAGAGTGGAATAAAAAACTGTTTAAATAAAACAAGATTCAAATTAGCAAACTCATTTAATTCCATGCAATAGCCACATAAAGGATATCAAAAAAGATACTTTAATTATCCATCTAAGGCAATTAATAGACTTTAATAAATAATAGAAAATAATTACGTAAAGTTCAACTTTGAGAAAGAACTGAAAATCCAATACCAAGGTTTAAAAATGAACTAATGTGCTTAGTGTATGGTTAATAAAGTTACAAATATTATTTTCTCTTTGAAAATAATTTGCTGCATGACTATATCTCATTGTTAGGTAATATATTTACTCCAGCCTCTCTAATGAAATTTACTGAAACAATAATTAAAAATATAAAAAATTAGAACAAGGACTCCAGAAAGTATTTAACAAGAAAAAATGAAAAGGTTAATATTGATTTTTTTTTCTCCTTACTAATTATGGGCTATGCTATCACACTGTGCAAAGCTGGTTAATTAGAGCTAACAGACTTTACTTAGCTAAACCACTTTTCTTTTGTTCTTATTTCTCCTATTTAATGTGGAAGCTACTTTTGAGCATATACAGCTTCAGTAATGAAAAAGAAAAGTTACATATGATCTGGAATTTTAAGTCGTTGTATAAATAGCCTGAGAACATTATATAACTTTTGTGTGTGTGTGTGTGTGTGTGTGTGTGAAAGGACTTAATATGAAAGCCATCCTTATATTCTGACAACTCAGATAGTGAAGAGAGCATTTTGACCAATTTCCTAATGAAGTAAAATGTCCTCCCTCAAAATTCCTTCCTAGTTGTACTTCACCTGTTTGAGAAAACAAAAATCAATAATCAGTCCTCACATTTCCATTGAACGAATTAATCAGTGTTGTTAAATTCTTTTTAGTAAATATCAATTCTAGGTTTTGTAAGTTTACAAATTTTCTTTCATTTCCTTAAGCCTATAATTCTTAGTACTTAAAGATTTATAGGCAGTTGCATTTTCTAAACATGTAAGCTTTTCTGTAACATTGTTTTAAAAAGTTTAAAGCATGAGAAAACTAACTATTTTGCAGTAAAATAATATATCCAAGTGAATCCTAATGCTTAAACTATGTACTAAGATCCACCTTCCACAAGAAAGAATAGCTTTTCGTATTCTATTCCCTCTTTTCCATTCACTATGCTGTCGTGCAATTCAGGCATGAAGTTTCTCTTCTCTCAGACCTCTGATCTCTCTGTGCTAACTCACCTCCCCACAATCCAAGCCATTTTACTCTACTTCCAACATTAATCTTCCTGAAGTCAGCTATATCATGATACTTCTTGACTTTAATAATGGCCTACTTCAAACTGGACCTACACTGTACTTTCCTATCTATGCCCCTTACTTACACTGTTTCCACCTTTGAAATGTTCTTTGCTACTTCTGTTTGGCCAGTCTTAGGTGTCCTTTAAAGCATATATGGCAAGCATGGCTATCTATCCACCAAATATGTATGCTCCCATCCACAATGTGAAGTTGTTGCTGGGAAGTCCCGATAGGAACTATATCTGTACATTTGCATATGGTAGGGTTGGGAGGTGGGGGGAAATTTACTGGGTTCTGGCCAATGTAATGCAGGCAGAAATGCTGTGTGCCACTTTTGTGTCTGGCCCATAAAAATCTGCTCCCCATTCTCCATGCTCTCTCCTTGCCTGAATGGCTATATTGAGGATTGCTCCCCTCCCTTGCTGCTCCCATCAGTTGGATTTTCAGTGTATAAGAAGTGAACTTCTAGTCTGTTAATCACAGATTTCAGGGTTTCTCTCTCACAGCGCCTCCTTCACCTTAACATACCCAGCCCACTTGTAAATTATAAACTTTATTAAGAACTTGACAGTAAAGAGAATAGAAATTTGCTCATTAAAGAGAACTTTATTTTCTCAGCTATATAAACATTTCCCATTTCCTCTAGGTACACCCCATGATATACATATGGCACAAGAGAAACTCACCAATATAAAGAACCAACATACATTGTCAAAAAAATCCCAATTTGGGGGGATTTATTAAGTGGAACACTGTGGAATGTTTTGTATGTATTTGATATCTAAATGATCATTTTCACAGACAGAACTTGAATGTAATCAGATGTGACTTCTAGAATGACACTTTTAGGATAACAGAACGAAAATATTGATGTTAAAGGGAGCTACATGCTGTTTTATGTATGATCTATAAATAATTTATAAATAAGAGCCCTATACAGCAGTATTTCAAAGAAAAGTTAAACACATATTTCATAAATGTATAAAGTATCACATTTAACAAATCAAAATCTTCAGTGTATTTGTGGGATACCCGAACATGATATTACCATTTATTTCAAATAAAATCTACATTCCTTAATCGTGTGTGCAACTGCCCTTTTGTCATATAAAATAACACTTTCATTACATAAAATAACACTTTTCATAGGTTCTAGGGATTAGGGCATGGAAATTTGGGGGGAGGGCTATTATTCTGCCTACCAGAGATGGAGTAGCAGAATAGGATAGAAATTAGAACATTTTCTTCATGTGAAGCTTTACGGTCAGCTCAGGATGAGTATAATGCAATAATAGTACTTTCTAGATGTAGAAGTATTTTAATTTTTTAATAAGTACAGAGGCAATTGGTAAAATAGAAAGGTCCCACCCTCAGTTCCTCAGGGTTACACTAAAAGATTGCATTTAGATATTAGAAATTAAAATAAGAGCCTATTAGCCTATTAAGGCCTGGTTTCCCTCAGCATTCCAATGGACACGTATGACTGAAAGTGGGCATGTATGTACTTCCCCAGTGAACAAACAGCAAGTTTGTACAGCTCTCCAGCCATTTTAGGTTGAAGAGAAAAATAAATCCATATGAGGTAAGGGACATAATTTTTCTAAATTAGGGAAAGAGAACATTATCTGAAGGTATTAGAAGAAGAGTGAATATTTAGTAATCATAAAATATAGGAACCATAACTAACTGTATAAAGAGTTTGTCACACTCAATGGAATTAAAGGAGATATGGAATATAGGAAGAAGGAATAAAATGACATAAGGAGGGATCAGACTGAGATGAAATGAGGACAGAATATGATTCAAAGAGAAGGAAAATTTTGTGGAGGCTGTAATAAAGACTAATTCTAGAAGGCCTACTAAAATGTAGAGAAAATGTGCAAAGAATTACAATGGTAAAATAAAAGCTAACTATCAAGAAGAGGTTCAATTAAGAAGTGTATATATCCTAGAAGAAGAATCCAAAACTACTATAGCAGGAAGTATAAGCAAAGATTATCACAGGAGAAAAGCAACACAAAACACACACGCACAAATGAATGAAAACACAAGCACAAGATGACAGCAAGTTGACTTCAACTGAATTTTGAGGAATGAAGTTTTTGAAAAATTAAATTGACAACTGGTAATCTGTCATTCACGTATGAAGCAGAGAGAAAAGCAAGGGTGCAGAAAATCTTGATTTAGAAAATCTCTTTCCCATGGGTCCTTGAAAAAATAATTTCTACTGATGAATCAAATAAGTACACAATCAATAATATGAAAACAACAACCAGAGAGCAATGACAGTAGTTAAGGAGGGTTGCCTTAAAACAATATTAGAAACAGAATTTAAATTCTAAGATGATTCTTTATCAAGTAAATATGATATAAAATGAGTATCTGGACTGAAAACTGAGTTGAAAACTCTGGACTAAAGAAGAATTAGAAAACTAAGTGAGCAGAGGGATAGGATTTTTTAAAAGTGTGTTAAATTCCTCATGTTACATAAAGATTATTAAGAATATCATTTTTTTGGAAATGTGTAATTATTCATTAACAATTTACTTTCAATATCTGGTATGATCACATGTGAAATAAGTATGTTCCTAAAAGCCACAAGCTAAATGATTAGAAACTCTAAGATAATAAATCAGAACTCAGGCAGGCCATGGTGGCTCAGCAGGCAGAGTTCTCACCTGCCATGCCAGAGACCCAGGTTCGATTCCCGGTGCCTGCCCATGTTAAAAAAGTAAATAAATAAATCAGAGCTCATTTCATACTTTAAGTACCTGAAAAGAAATCCAATTTCCAAAAATATACTTATATTAGGTACTATCATATTTTAATGCAATTGAGATATTATATTATATATTCACATATCAAAGTGCACAATCAATGGTTTACAGTATCATCATATAGCTGTGCAGTCATCATCACAATCAAGTTTTGAACATTTTTATTACTTTAAAAATAAATAAAAATGTGAATAAAAATAAAAGTAAAAAAGAATACTCAAAGCATCCCATACCTTCCATACTCCCTATTATTTATTTTTTGTCTTCTTTTTCTTACTCATCTGCCCATACACTGCATAAAGAGAATGTCAGTAACAAGGTTTTCATAATCACATGGTCACATCTTAAACACTATATAGTTATATAATCATCTTCAAGAATCAAGGCTATTGGATTATAGTTCAAGAGTTTCAGGTATTTTCCTCTAGCTACTCCAAACATCGAAGAATGGAAAAGGGGTATCTATATCCTGCATAAGAATAACCTCCATAACGACTTCTCAAATCTAGTTGAAATCTCTCAGCCACTAAAGCTTTATTTAGTTTCACTACTCTCTCCCTCCCCCACCAACCCCCTATCCCCTTGCCTTTTGGTCAAGAAGGCTTTCTCATTCCCTTGGTGCTGCTTTGTGTATGAAGCAAGGAGAAAAGCAAGGATGCAGAAAGGGCAGGCTCATCCCTGGGAGTCATGTCCTATGTTGCCAGGGGGATTTACACCCCTGGGAGTCATGCCCCACATACGTGGGAGGGTAGTGAATTTATTTGCAGAGTTGGCTTAGAGAGAGAGAGAGGCCACATCTAAGCAACAAAAGAGGTTCTCTGGGGGTGACTCTTAGGCATAATCATAAGTAGGCATAGCTTCTCCTTTGCAGAAATTAGTTTCATAAAGGTAAACCCCAAGAGAAAAGCCTAGCCTATCAAATTGGCAGTCTCCAATGCTTTCTAGAATATCAGGTCTTCCCCAGGTGGTAAGTTTAATATTTCTACCTTTTTCCCTTGTCCCTCAAGGGAACTTTGGAAGTACTTGATAATCTTCTGCCTAGATTACTCTGTAGCAGATTACTTTGGAATATATCAGGGCAACACACCAACCTGGACAAACCAAGAAGATCTCACTCCCTATTCAAGGTTCCATGTAATTATGGTGTTTGAATAAGCTGACCATAGAAGTTAGATTAGATAGTGCGCTAATGAAAATATAAATTGTGCACAAAATAAACATCTCTTCCTTTGGTATCACACAGAAGTTGAAGTTTTAAAATACAGTCAATATCATCATCAGGTGTCACACAAATACCCGAAGTTCCAGGGAATGACCAGGTTATACATCAAGAGGTCAGTATTTCAGAATTTAGAAATAACAGTTACAACTCTGGAATATAGATGTGACTGCTGTCGGAGCTTAAAAATCTAGGAACTTTTATAATAGGCCTCATCTGATAGCCTATGCTCTCAAAATCAATTCTCAGAGTTTGCACATTATAGTAAGTCCATATTATTGAGATGTTATATATTTCTTTTCATTTCTGGCTTATTTCACTCAACATACTGTCCTCAAGTTTCATTCGCCTAATTACATGCCTCACAACTTCATTCCTTCTTACAGCCACTCAAAAGTCCATTGTATGTATGCACTGCAGGTCCCCCTTCCATTCCTCAGTCAGTATATCCTTAGACCACCTCCATCCAATGCTAATCACTAAACTGTCACTACCAACACAGTGTACAAAAGTCCATTCATGTCCCTGTTCCGCCGTAAATGCCAGTGTGCAAATGTCCATTCATGTCTTGCTCTCAGTTCCTCCAAGTAGCGATAGCATTGCAGGATCATACAGCAATGGCCATCCTTAGCCTTCTAAGGAGCCACCAACTGTAGTCCAGAGGAGCTGAAGCACTCTACTTCCCTACCAACAGTAAATGGGTACATCCTCTCTCCACATTTTCTGCAGCACTTGTATCTCTCTGCTCATTTTTGTATAGTTTTTATGCACATGTAATACAAGCAAACCTAAGTAAAAAAAAAAAAACAATTGTTCCTGGTATAATCGTATAGCCATGGCCTCGCTACCACAATCTATATGACAATATTTCCATTGGGGCTGCAAAGAATCCCCAACCCCCTCCCCTAAATACCCTGCCTACTTACATTTAGCTTTGGCATAGTGTCTTTGTAAGATTCAGTGGAGGTATATTGCAATGTTATAGTTAACAATAGACCTTAGTTTGCACTGATTGCACTTTTTTCCCATCTAACATCCTATTTTCAACATCTTGCAATGTTGACATTCATTTGTTCTCCCTCATGCAAAAATATTTTTATATTTGTATATTTAATCACCATCATTGTCCACTCTAGACATTGCTAAGTTATACTGTCCCAGTCTTTATCCTCTATCTTTCCTTCTGGTGCCATTCATGCCCCCAGCCCTTTTCCCTCAACTATATTCACACTTAGCGTCGTTCAGTGTTCTTACAATATTATGCTACCATCAGATAGTATAGTGCTATCCATTTCAGGATCTTTATAACCAGTCCTGTTGAACATGTTTTATTCCTTAAGCATCAAATGCCCAATTTCTACCCTCTTTCTATTTTCTGATAACATGTGTTTACAACTTAAACTCTCAAAATGTTCTCATTAATATTAGTTCATATTAGGAAGACCATAAATTATTTGTCCTATTGTTTCTGGCTAATTTTAACCAGTATAATGTCCTCAAGGTTCATCCATGTTGTTACGTGTTTCATGACTTTATTCTGTCTTATTGCTGTATAATATTCCATTGTATGTAATAGCAGTTTGTTTAGCCATTCATCCATTGACATTTGGGCTGTTTCCATCTCTTGGCAATCATGACTAATGATGCTATAAACATCGCTGTGCAAATATCCATTCATGACTTTGCCTTCAGTTCCTCTGAATATATACTTAGTAATGGGATTGCTGGATCATATGGCAATTCTATACTTAGCTTCCTCAGAAACCACCAAGCTGCCTTCCACAGCGATCGCACCATTCTACATTCCCACCAACAGTGAATAAGTGCGCCTCTTTCTCACATCCTCTCCAACACTTGTAGTTTTCTGTTTTTGTGATAATGGCAATTCTAGTAGGTATACGATGATATCTCATTATGGTTCTGATTTGCATTTCTCTTATCAAAAGTGAAGTTGAGTATCTTTTCATGTTTTTGAGTCATTTGTATTTCCTCTTTGTAAAAGTGTCTGCTCATGTCTTTTGTCTATTTTTTTAATTGGGCAGTTTGTCTTTTTGTTGTCAGCTAGTTAAACCCACCCTCCTTTTTTCATTAAAGAATTTTTTTTCTTCTTTTTTTTTGCATGAACAGGCATCGGGAATCAAACCCTGGTCTCTGGCATGGCAGGCAGAACTCTGCCTGCTGAGCTACTGTGGCCCACCCAACCTTTTAATGGACACATTCTAATCAGCCAACACCTAAATTTTAACTCAAGGAAGTCATTTTAATTTTTCTCTGATGGAGAAAGACAGGTCAAAATGTCAACATGTTTTCTCCCTATAATGCAGTTGAGGGAAAATTGTTCATTATACATGTTTTCAAAAGTTGTAAACAAAAGTATGATTTTTATCATACTTTCTGTGTTTAACTTTATTAAATATAAAAAAATATTAAGGGAGACATAGCAGATGGTACTTGCAATAATAGCTGATATTTTACTTTGATGTAAAGTAAGTTTAGAAAGATGATCTGTCTTGTTCAAGTTCACAAAACTCGTAAAAGACAAAATTGAGAAAGAGAAGAAGGCACATATAATACCCTGAATATATTATAATTTTTCAAATTTAAGAATGCAAATATTATGATTTAAGAAGAAAAGAATAGCTATTGACCATAATAACTGGCAAAGTTACCAACCTATCATAAGTAATCAGCAAATATCTGTTCAAGTATTAATTACAATGGCCAATGACAAAGGAATAAGGACATTGCATGAAATATCAATTAGAAGTATAATAGCAAATTTATATATAGGCATTGTTAAGGCACCAAATTTAATTATCCTTTTATGTTGAGAAATAATTATTTCTAAATGATAAGGTGAATGGATCTTCAGTTCTTACTCAATTATGTCTTGAAGTTGATGCAAGCTAGATTTTTTGATCTTTGAACCAAGTATCTTTAGAAAGGTCCTTATTAAAGTGAACAATTAAATTGTAGGTAAGATGCTCCCTTCAGATCTAGTTATCAGAATTGTACCAAACTTATATTAAATATTCAGAGCAGCCTTATGAAAAGCTTTTCTAATCCAGGCGTCTGTGGTAGGGTATAAAGGGTTTGAGTTCTCCTCCACTTCACGTGATTTCCAGTGCCTGATAGGAGGATCCATTTGACCAATTGTAGGTCCAGGAATTCATGTCACCCCGATTAGTTTTTTTTTTTTTTACAAACTAGAGGTGGGGAAAAGTTTGATAGAGATTTATAAAGTGATATTGATGATATTCATCATAGACTGTTAGAGGCTTGCTCTACCAGTCCTATGTGCTTGAGAATTACACTTTTTATCTGCAGAAAAATGTGACGAACAGAGTACGTTGTCTTGCATTCCCACGCACAGATGCTCATGGAGTAATTGTGATGTTAAAGGGTACATAAAGGGTATTATTACTGGATCCTTCCTTTTCAATTCATCCTTGCAATACTGTGAGTGGACCTCGGAGCCAGCTCCAGGTATATCTGTGATGTCTATAACTTTTTATCCCTTTTCAACGTTGTTTTTTACCCCTTGGTGTGTTCACTGGCACGGGTGAGAATGTGACTTCTTTGGATGAAAAGGAGATATTGATAGACGTGTGAAAATATGAATGATAGCAATGCACAAAGAGTATAAGTAAAAAATAAAATAGTAATATCTAACAGAATATGTATGGTTAATTATCAACTGAGTTACTTGGAAAGTGCTTAAGGAGTAACCATTGAAGAACTTCAGGTCGGAGTAGTAGTTTAAAAGAAGAATAATTGAAAGAATGGGTGGGATGTGGAAAAAGACAATAGCAGAAGAAGAGTGATATTTCATTGAGGTGGAACTGATTTGATAAAATCCTTGATGATCTTGGAAGGTTTAGTATTGGGTGCTTTATGACAAATACATCCTAGAATTAATATTGAACTTTTCTAGAATTGCTAATAAAGTTTAGCAGTTCATCTACCCTTCTGTTACAGTATTATCCAGAAATAGGCCTTCTTTTTGTCTGCAGATTTGCTTTACATGTGTCTTTAGCTTTCTTCTCTCTGTACATAGTGAATTTTATTTCATTTAATGATCCCTGAGATCTTTCTTTATTGTAATGGAACTGCCTACTTTGTCAATATGAACGGTATTTCAATTTGAATTTCAGGGAACCATGACAGTTTTCATTTTATTATTGTTCTTACTGTATGGCCTATAGAAATCATATATTTTTAGTATTGCAAAGGAGTAGTTCAAAGGGTAATAGTACACATAATGTTTTTTTCTTTTATTTCTATAATGAATTAAAAAACCATAGTAATAGCATCTTTCCCATTCCCTTTCTTTTTGTTTTTTTCCCGATTATGAATTAGTAGCATAAGCAATCCAGATTCTCTTTTGTCACAGTTTGTCCAGAGTTTAAAAATCTGGAAAGCACTGTAAAGTCAGTAGCATCACCATGAAGCAAAAATATCACTTATATGACTTTTGGGTTCTTACTATACTTAACAGGGATCTTTTCTAAGTCACGGTTCCTTTTTCTCTTATTACATACATCTCTTCTTCATAGAACAGAAGTGACAGAAAATATAGGCTGAGCCTTGTCAGGCTATTAGTTTTGGGCTCCTCAATATATTTCAAAGAGAAGAATTGAGAGGCATAAGCAGACGACTGAGGTGATAAAAGTTGTGCTTCATTAATATTAATATTACATCGGGACTAGAATGGATTGAAAGGGGTGGATATTGGCATGAGAAATAGCATTTTTGCAGCTAATTCAATCATTTGAGCAAGAGGCAATAAGGATTTGGAGGATGGTGGTGGTGCTGGGAAAAGACAGTTATACATGTAATAGAATTTGGGAATGAGTTAACACATAACTAGCTGTTAGCAAGAAAAAAGTTAACAGTGCTCAGTTTTTAAGCCATTTTGACTACAGTGTGATGTTGCCACTAATATGAAGAAAGGGGTGAGGAAGATCAAGTGTGTTTTGTGCTTTTGTGCTGGCAGGATATTCTGAGAACACACTTCAGAGGTAGCAATACAGAAGACCTCCAGAGACATAATGAGTTCCCTCTGTTTGTGTTGATGCCATTGGATTATGGAGTGTTTTATAGAACTTGTATTATCTGGTTATTACGTAATATTTAAAGCAAATTTTCTCTATGTCCATTTGATCCTCAATTCTTTATGATGGAGTCCATAAAAAATTGTAACTGCCAGGGTTTTTAACTATTATAACTCTCTCCCACTACATCAATGGCAGGATAATTGGACTTAGCTTGCTGTGGTGATGCAATATTCCACTTGTTACATCCCCATTCCCTTTTTCCTTCCACTCATTTGTATTACCTATGAATGGAAGTTGGAAGGAAGCACTATTGGGGGGTAGAGAAATCATTCTGGCTACTTCAAAAAGTCAGCACCCACCAGTGAATAACTATCAAGTTTTCTTATTGGTACTGACCATGCTTTTTAAAACTAGGGACAGTGGAAGAGACAAAAGGTATTTTTCTGTCTACTTCTAGGTGAACATAGCAGATCTATTTCTAGTCATGGATAATCCACACTGATTTTTATAATCTAATATCAACTGCCTTATAGTTAATGAAATTCCCTTCATAAATAGATTCAAAGTCAGCTCTAGTTCTGCTTCTTATTATGAGTTTAACATTTTTTTAGATATTTTATGAGAGAATCAGGAGAGCCTGAGTCAGGAGCTGGTAAAATAGCATCTGGTTTAGGCAGGAGATGTGACATGTAGGAAAGAGTATGTGCTTAGCTTATGTAAAAGTTAGTTCCAAGTATGCTTTATGCTTACTAAGCAATGTGAATCATTCATAGCAAGACAATCTCAACCTTTCTTGTCAATAATAGTTACGAAGTAGGTTATAATAAATTTTATTGTATGGAGACTAAAGATAAAAGTCTAATGTAAACTGTACTTATAAGTCCTTTCTTTAAGACTGGAATACAGTTTCAAACCATTGGATATCCATATTTTATGTCTGAAAGAAAGAATAGTTTATGTGGAAAATTAATCTAAGAGACATACTCTCCTAAGTTGCTCTACTAAATATTTTAAGTTCTCATAAGTGTATTCAAGATTCATTCATTTAGGCATTCATCAGCCATGTATTAAGCATTATATATAGCTGTCCTCAGATTGTAGGAAAAGAAGAAATAAAAATAAATTATTTTAAAACTGCACGGTAAGTGCAGTAGGAACAAGAGAGGGGGTTCAATCATCCAGCAAAGCCTGGGAATTGTTATTGTTGAAACATGAGCTAAATATCAAAAGATGAGTCTAAACAGATATCCCAAAGGTCAGTGTTAGGTTGGCAAGAAGCAGCATAGTTGATGTAGAAAACTACAAGTAGTTAGCTGTAGAGTTTACAGCTCCAAAGATATAGAGATAAGAAAACAGCGGGAATCCTAGGTCTTGGATTCCCCTCCTTATTGGAAGCAGGTCATTGCACGTAGCCACCTATATGACCAGGACAAACATTAAAGGTCATCAGACCTCTTCAGGGTGAGGAAAGAATATACAGATGAGGGAAATCAGTTTAGACAATCAGAAAGCTCTATACCTTGTATTATATAAGATTAGATCTTCATTGGGTTGAATTTTATATAGTTGGACTTAAGAAATCCATCTTTGAATTTTAAGAAATCCATTTTGATTATCATACCAGTTGTTGGAAATAGTGCCATTATATTATTTCCCTGTTTTAAAACCCAAATGACAAAAAATTTCAGATCTTAATGGCACAAGAAGTTACTTCTTTAGGAGCTGGTATGGTTATTTCTTTTTGATAAGATCTACGTAGCCTCTGCATTTCATTTTTTTCTTTGTAAATGGAACTGTTTAATGTTATTTTAAAAATGTATGGGACAGGGTGGGCCATGGTGGCTCAGCAGGCAGAGTTCTCACCTGCCATGCCAGACAGAGACCCAGGTTCGATTCCTGGTGCCTGCCCATGTAAAAAAAAATGTATGGAACAAAATATAATCTGTTAGTGAAAACAATTCTTCTTGACATTGTTGAAAGAATCTCCTTATATTACACATGAGGGACAAGCACATTTGACTGGGAAAAGCTTACTGAATTTTGATTTACTGACCTTGAAACAAGTATGTTAGATGAGCTGTTTCAAGGATTCAAGTAATACACCTTGCAGGATTATTTTGATTGAAAGTGACAGAAAACCCAAAGGACATTAAGCAAAAAAATATATTTTTATGGCTTACGCAACTGAACATTCCAGGGATAGTGTTAGCTTCAGGCAAAGTTTGATTCAGAGGCTCACATGATGTCACTAGAGTCTATTCTCTTTGTTACTACATCATTTCCTTCTTACTGGCCTCATTATCAGACAGGGTCTTTCCTCATGTATAATAAATATTTAAGCAATTTTTAAAAGGCTAATTTCAGGGAGTGAACATTCACAGACCAATTACAGTAGAAAAAAGAACAACTGTCAGGGCTGGCCATCTTGAAGTGCATTTTGTGGTAACTCTGCTAGTTCACAACCAACCATTGTGGGCAGGTGCTGCAGTGCTCTGATTGGCTTATGTCTTGGCTGCCAAAAAATGTAGATTTTGCGAAATTCCTGGAAGTATGTTAACCTTTGTGATTAGTGTATTTACTTTCTTCTTCTGTTATTCTTGACTTGTCTTTGCATGCCATTTTAGTAAATTATTTTGTGGTAAGGCTATTACAGTTCTTAAAGAAGCAGAGAGAGCATAAACACACAATGTATTTGGGAGTGAGAGTTGCATGTGGGGAAAGCTTGTTCACTGAAATCCAATGATAAACTCAGAGAAGGCTCTGAGCTATTCTCTTCTTTTGGAGCCTAGAGTTCAGCTACAGGACTTCTTACTAGTTCTATTTTTCATTTAGAATTTCTCCTGTGAAAAATTTTGATTTTTTTTTTTTGGGATGCAGTATGGTGTGGGTCACATTTCATTGGTTTTCCTTGTTATTATCCTGTATTTGCAACAACATTTGTGGATTTTTTGCCGGGAATCGACCCCTGGTTTCCTGCATGGCAGGCGAGAATTCTACTACTGAACTACACTTGCACCCCCAATGACTTCCTTTTTAAAGGTAGGAAATTACTTTGTATTTGTGCTTTAGTTATGTATATAAACACCCGAACAATGGCCTATCTTACAAAGCTTATATTACCAGGCATTGACAAATTACAAAAATAAAGTTACAAAGGACTCTGAAAAATATTTCAATTTGATTAAATACCAGGGTCAAAATTAATAAGTAATCGTACAACAATAGAATCTACTGAATAACAAAATGAGTGCTAGAATCCAAAAACTTATTAACCACTGGTTGAAATGAAAAGGCAATGCATAATTCACCATTCCCTTGTTATCATTCAGTCAATCAACTAAATGCTACCTATAGAGGATCTTACTCTTGCTTTGACATTTTTAATGTTAAATATTGCCTATTTGGAATACATTTGATTTATATAACCTTTCATGGAGCATTGTTATAAAAGATGGTATAAATGTCAATGAAACATTGTTTCTTCACCCAGACATAGCAAAAACCAAAGTTGTTATTGGTATACATTAAACAGTCCTTGGAAAATCCACTTATCTTCAAAATCATCAAGTGAGCATAGCATCATTAAGAAAGGTAATAAAAGTAGAAATTAAAGTGAACCAATATTAGTGAGGATCACATCCAGAGAGGGCAGGGACATCATGTTAATCATCTCTGTATTCCCAATAGGAGCTGGAATAATGTCTTGAAAATTCTAGGCACTCAATAAATGTGTACTGAATGGATGACATTTGAGTTATTTAATTGCAGGCATTAACATTTTTTTCAAGGAAATTACTTCACTGCCAGGTTTCAAGAACATAATATAATACCCAATTGATAGGAAATTGGCAAATACAATAAATCTTGACTTAGTTTCTTGACACTATTTTTATCAGAAATTTGTTAGCCAGCCTGACCATTTTTCCCAGCTCTAAATTCTTGATCTGGCTTCTTAAATACATAAGTTATTTTCTGCCACACGACACATACATACTTGTAGAAGGCAGAAAGGGAGACCTTATATAGATTTTTCATGATATTCAACCAAAATGAACCAATCACTTTAAGCGTCAAAAGAATCTCATATCCATAATCTCAATCTATCAGTTAGCAGTAAACAAACTGATGGCTGCACTATTTGGTTAATCAACAAATTCAATTTCTTTACAGGTAGCATAACTTTTGGATGATTAGCGTTGTTGAAACAGAATGATCTAACTGCTCTGATTTGATTTTCTTTGCAGGAATCTGTGCTTATCATGTTTCCATAAGATTTATTTCTTTTAAAGTTCAAGCTTCAAGTTTAGGCAAAGACTTGTGATTCAAAAACCAAGACTCAGCCACCCTCATATCTATTAATTTCCTTAAACCAGCACAGTTTCAATAGAGTGGTATGGATGAACAGATAAAGGTGATAGGGACCCAAACTTACATGTATATACAGAAGAGTAAAACATATAGTTTCGTTTTACTGCTCAAAAACTTTTTACTGCTTGATTATTATGCATTACATATTCTGGTATGGTTATTTGAAAGAATGAAGTTCTCACTTGATTACAATGACTTCCATTTTAATCTGAGATTGATAAGCTCATTTGATTTTATAAAGAATTTGCCTTATTGTCAGTATAAATTATTCAACATCATTGTGTTAGTTTGCTAGCTGCCAGAATGCAATACAACAGAACTGAAATGGCTTTTACAAAAGGGGAATTTCATAAGTTGCAATTTTACAGTTTTAAGAAAGTGAAAGTGTCCAAATTAAGGCATCAACAAGAGGTTATGTTCATTCAAGAAAGGCTGATGGGTCAAGAACACTTCTGTCAGCTGGGAAGTCATGTGGCTGGCAGCTGCTGGTCCCTTGCTCCTGGGCTCCATTACCTTCAGCCTCTGTTCCAGTGGAAGTTCCTCACTTTACCTCTTCAGGGCTGGCTTTTGTCTCTTGGCTTCCCTTGACTCTCTCGAGATTCTGGCTTGTTTAACATCTCATGGCAACGTCTGCTGGGTTTCAAGCATTTCCAGACATCTGTTTTTCTATTCTCCCAGGGTCCACATCTATGTCAGCTCTGCTGAGAAGTTTCTATCAGCTCTGAGGTTTCTGTCATTTCTCTAGGCTCTGTCGTTTCTGACTCTCTCAAAATGTTTCCTCTTTTAAAGGATTCCAGTAAGCTAATCAAGACCCATCTGGAATGGGTGGAGTCATGTGTCCATCTAGTCAAAAGTTACTTCCACAATTGGATGTGTCACATCTCCCTGGAGAAAGTTTAATCAAGTTTCCAATCTACAGTGCTGAATAGGGATGAAAAGAAATGGCTGCTTCCACAAGATTGGATCAGGATTAAAACATGGCTTTTCTGGGGTACATAATATTTCCAAACTGGCACAACTATATATATGACATATGACATAGAACATTGACTAAACTCCTGCTTTTCCCCACAGTGTAATCAATATTTGTAGAATAAGCATAATGAAAGGAGTAGCCTAAATTTCTAGTTTGTTGCATTTGACATAACAATTGGTTGAAAAGATGGCAAATGAATTAAAAATTAATTTCTCATTAACAATCAGGGAAACAAAAATATATTTACTCTAAAACCTGTCTTGAAACAAAGAACATACACAATTCATTTTCCTAATATTATAGCAGTGTAAAAAGTTTAAAATGGAATTCCAATATAGGGTATTAAAATATTTCAAATGTTTCATATGCATTTTACTCATTTTCAGTAAGTGCAGTAAACTGCTCAGCCATTTTAGAAATGAACTTAAATCAAACATAACCTTTATTATATTGGAACATTATAAATACTCAGAGAGCAAAGGCAATTTAGAGAAAAGTATGGCAATTAGTAATTTTTCTCATGCCTGAATTAATTAGGAGAAAATCTATATTTATCATAACTCCTCTATTTCAAAGTCTCTGACATGAAAACTCTGTAAATAGCATCAATAACTCCTATCTTTCATTTTAATGTCTACCAATGACATTTGAAACACATTTTAAAATTTACTTATATAGATGTTTTTTGGAATATGCAGTCAGTTTTATAATTACACCATCTAATCAAGAAACTAATAGCGATTGTTAATGCTAGGGAAAAATCAACTCCATCATCAAAAGTTATTTATTATCAGAGGTAGAATAAAGTCTTGAAGGAATCCTTGCAAAGAACTTGAAGAATCTTGAATGTGAAAATATAATAGATAGGGGCAGAAAAATTAATGATAGTAGCCATTCATATAAAGTCATATATTTATGGATAAGAATCACTGCAAAAAGGAAATTCTAGGTCTCATCTGATTTGTGCTAGGGTTCGTCAGGGGGGCAAAAAAAGATAGGGCTACAGAAAGCAACCTGATAGTGGTGGGGCAATTCTAGATGCTATAACAATGTATTAATCATTTTGTTTAAAAACTGGACATATCATTTTTCTATTGGGATTCTAATTCCCTTTGCTTTGAATTAAATATAATCAATGCTTCTTAAAGAGTAATCCATGTCAGAATCTCTTGGAGAGCTTCTCTGTATATGTATTGTATTCTGGGATTCTACCTCAATCAGTCTCATTGAAACAACAAACCCAAGTAAGTGCCTAGTAAAAGTCACTTTTCCCTGGTAACTGTCTCAGGTAACGCAATCAATGGTATAGGGAATTTATTTTTCCATTTAAAGAAATCAGAATGATTCCTAAAATAACAAAGTCTCTTATCAAGTCTTTGGTTTCATTTGAAAGCCTTAATAAAGCAGCACAAGGGAATCAAATCAGCCTGGGATGCTGAGAAGGACAAAAGCCACAGAAGGGCCAATTATAGGCAAAAGACGATGGTGTCTTTTCAATCTGAAAATCAAAATTAGAGTTCACAACGAGTAGAAGGGGATGAAGTTTAAATAGAGAAAATCTAATCTCTTTACCCCTCTGGCCTCCATTTTCTCATCTTTAAAACAAAGCGTGAAGGGTAAGCAGACTTAAATTTCACTTCCAAAGCTAAAAGTTCAAAAACATCATATTTATTTGAATATTTTTCTTCCTCAGGTTGCAGTATTTCTTACAGTGAGTAGTAACAGTAATTGTTATTTTAGTGAGTAGGGTGTTTTAAAAAATGAATTAAAAAGCACATTTTAATGGAAACTGTGTACTGTATATGGTGCAGAAATGATCTACTTACGTTTATTCTCCAAAAAATAAGTCTCCCTTTACCTGGAGGCAACTGCAGGCGCAGTGTTTGCCAGTGAATAAGCAGCCTCTATTGGGCTTGCTTTGTAAACTCAACGCTGTCAAATGGCAACTATTGCACCTGGCTTTCAAAGTAAGAGAAATAGTTACCAAAAGTCCCCTTTTGTTTCCCTAACTTACTAAAATTTGTAAACGAAATCATTTTCTTTCAATTCTGTTTTTGCTTTTTCGACACAAGCATGCCCAGATCACTGGAGAATAAAGCCTTCCATTTATCTGTGAAACATTCAGGCGTAAACACCTGTCACGCAAGTCTCTGCTACCAAAAAGTCAATATATGTCTCGAGTGGTGGAAGGATTTACAGTAGAATAGATTTTCATTTTCTCCTCGTATTTTGCTTTATCTTGAGTTTCAGAATACATTTTAATTTTGTAGATTCAACGTTGTATAAATGAATTCTGACTCTGGGAAAAGCTAAAGCAACTGAAAGAATAGAAAATGGGGGAAGGGAAGGAAATCCGTGTCCCTTACTGTTCTGACAGTTTAGAAATCCCAGAGAAAACATTCATTTCCAAAGTAGGGGTTGCATTTCTATCAAGATCACATCTATATAAAATACATTTTATCATCAGATAATTTCAAAATTAGTTCTGGTGACAAATAGAGACAAGGGAAAAAGATTTCTAATATCAAAGCAATTTCTCTAACTCAAAATAGTTAATGACCATATTTTATTCAAAGTGGTTTGATCTATGAATTGCGAACATATATTCTGAAAGCTTTTCTACCTAAACATTGACATTAGACATATTCATTTACAGAAGTTTTTTTCAACATTTAATGTCAAAACACTCTTGTAGATACCATAGATGAAATAACACACTGCCTATCTTAGATAAAGTTACAATTTAATTTTAATGATAAGATAGTCATAGAAAAAATTCCAGGGCAAAATGAGACCAAAATAATCATATACCAGAATAACAGATGGGATTTCAGGATGTAGTAAGTATTTCTTCCCCAATCATAGGAGGTAGGAGGGTAAAAACTACTTTGGAAGGAAAAACTACAGACATGTAACTTAGAATTGGAGAAAAGGTAATGAAAAAGTCTTTTATTTTAGATTCATTTAGAATATTTTAGATTCATTAAACTAAGGAATACAAATATAACACTAGAAAGGAAATGTCATATATTTTAAATTAATAATAACGGGTAATATATTATTAATTTACACCGTTTGATGGTTTTAAGAATCTTTTCTCAGACATTTTAAAAAGATAACTAAGATACATGTTTTTTGTTTGTTTATTTATTTTCTTTTATGCTGAAGCTGGTCCCCCATCCCTTTCTGACTTTTCTGACTTGTGACTCATGGTTCCTTTCTCCCGGCTCTTGCCTCCATAAGTTGCACCGAGACAGCACACAGCTTTCTTGGTTCTTATGGATATGATACCTTGGGGTATAGTTCTATGGTCTCAGTTTAGTTTCTCTGGCTTTTCTTCACCCTTCCCTAGTTTTTATTATAAAAGCCTTTGCTTCTCTACCATTTGATTTACTTTATTTTTCTATTTCCAATTTCTATTTTTTTCTATTTTTCCCAATAGGGGTGGCTGGCAATTTTACATACCCTGATGCCAAAATTAAAGAGCAAACAAAAATTGCACAGAAATAAGTTGACATATACAAGACTCATGCAATCACATATCATCAAGGGGAAGAGATCACTTGTTACATTTAAGTGACAAATAAGAAGTGGTGACAAATGGGTGCTATAAGTAAATCCTTATGGGCTAGAATACTTAGAAAAAACTTCATAGAGAAAAATGGAACTTAAGCTAGATGTTAAAGATTTAGATGGAATTTGGAGCAGCAAAGTGCAGGGAGGAGGTTCTAATGAGTGGCAACAATACATATCAAAGTATAAGAATTTGATGGCAAATGTTTTCTCAGAGTAGAATAAATTCAGTTTTTATGAGGTTTCATCTCTGTGCCCGAGCTTTCTCCTCTGAAAAACAGAAATAAAATATAACATCTGTCTCATAGGGTTCTGAAGATTAACTGTTAATTTAGCAAATTCTTTCTAGACAAGTATTTAGAAAGATTAATCTAGCTGCAGAAATATTCTTGAGGTAGACATTTAGAGGAAGTCTAAATCCTGGGATAAAAACGGAGAATCAGCAGGAGGGATATTACAGAGATCTGGATTTGTGATCAGACATGAAAGTGGAATAAGCAAGAAGAATTAAAGAGGTACAATGATGTATATTTCCATAAAGGTTAAGTCTCATGGTCTGAGCAAAAGGATCTTTCCCCCTTGCCTGCTTGTTGCTTGGGCACATCTGCTTCATCTCAGACAGTGTTCCAGAAAATGATAAATACAAATTGAGGTTAGAGACCCTGAGACAGACTACACAGAGAAGGTTCTCTGAGCTCCTCAATTTAATTTTGCTAAATACAAATGTGATAAATGGGATGGGAGCTGTTGTCTTTAAACAGTTCCATGAAGGAGTTAAAGCAACCTAGGTAAGATAAGGGAACACTAAATTTAAGAATTCAAACCACACTGAGGACTAGGAATTTATTTTTTGAATTACCAGACTGACACCTTGCAGTACCACTGATCAAATTAAACAGTTGCAATGCATGGGTCTTGTTGGGAGTGTTGAGTCACAGGTGGCAGGAAGCAATGATGAGAGTAGAAAGGCTCCAGGCAGGTAACATTCATGCTTTCACTAAGCCAGAAGGAATGTTTAATGATTTTGATTCTATTGTGCCCATGGAGATTGCCCCCAATTCTTCACTCCCTCCCTGTAACATAATTATATATCCATGCCCTTGCCGTCTAATGATGGAGAGCTTCCTCTAAAGGAATAATATTTATTATATTATATTGAACATATAATATTTATTATATATTATTAAATATCATTATTAAATATTAATACCCTCTTGATATTGTGTTTGGCCATGTGATTTGTTTGGCTAATGGAATATTAGCAGACATGATCTGGGAGGATGCCTTACATATGCTTGTGTGATTTGGCTTAGGTATTGAGTGTTTGTAATTGCTATAGGAAACCACTAGTCCCAGAATGTGATACAGATGGAGAAGAACTGAAAGCAACCCTGTGGAGGTGAAAACCAATGTGTGAGAAAAATAGATCTCTGATGTTTAAGTCACTATGTTTGTTACACAGCATTATTGTAGAGAAATCTTATTAATATATATGCTTAAGTTAGACAGTGGGCAGTTCTTCATTTCCTGTAAGTCATATATATTTTCATGCTTAGCCAGGCTGACATACATTAGCCAAAATTACGGATGTTTGCTGTTCTAGATTTGCTAAAACTGAGTAATGATTTGAGGGTGCTTGTTAACTATTAGTCAGCTGCCGAACATGACATGTTATCCAGCCCACACACTGTGCTCTGACTGATCAGGGGACACAAAGGAAAGTATATTGGACAGTAAATATTGTATGAAAGGACTGTTATAACCAAAGGTTTCCAGAAGAATTACAGTTATAGAAGACATTTTCAATTGCTGAGTTTCCACCTAACTCCACTCATGGGCAACACATGGGCAAATGTTGGATCGCTTTTGCCATTGATGATGATTGACTAATTATTAACAGACCAGAAGCAAGAACAACTATTAACTCATGAAAATTTTTTTCTCTTCGTATTTTCTTCTATGTAGTATCATTCACAATAATAATTGAAAGAAGTTACTTTTTTCCGATAGTAAAAGAGCTCTGCAGATAATTTGAAGATTGTATTCTAAGCAATGATCATTTTATAATCATTTTATAGACACAAAGGTACATAAGAATATAGATGGGCCATTCAAAAGACTGACCATAAATGAGGCTTTTTTTCCCACATGACCAGAGTAGAATACTGAAAAACTTTTACTACTGAGAGATAGAGGGAAAATTTGTGAGTGTGCAAAAAAGGGAAGAGATTGCCAAGGATGCATTTTGCTTTAGGTAGACAAGACACGGGGTATGTTTTTTTGTTGTTCATTTGTTTGTTTAAGAGCAAAAGATTCCACTCATAGTATATGATCTAATATATGATGATAGTATATGATCTAGTAGCATATATGGTGTAAATCCGGTCCCTTTTTTATTATTATGACATAATGCAAGCACTTTCCTATATTCTCCTTCTTTGGGAGAAGAGAAGGTCAAAGCAGATAGCCTGTAAAGACGAAAATGGCATTAGGGTTCCTTTTGCTGAAAAATGAATGAAAACTCATTGTATAAAACTTGTAAGTTCCTGCTGAGATCAAGCCTGTGCAATAAAGTATAAGAAAGATAATTTTTTAATGGAATGATTCACGGGAAGAGATTTCAATTTTGTGTGAAGCAGAAATAATCTCTTCAAACTAAGGACAGGAGAGCTCTAATAAAGAGTCACCAAGAAACTCCAGGGAACATACCCAATGTACACTATGAGAAAGAATATGGAAAGATGAGTCAGCACTTTTAAATTAGAATGAGAACAGAAGGACTTGTGCCCAAACACAGAAGCATCCATTTTAGGGAAAATGGCTGGGTGGATCCCCAAATATATTCCACATGTTTGTACTGAGTTTCTACTCTGTATACCAGGAAAAATACCAGGCTCTAATTATATAGTGGTTAGAGATACACATACTTTATATATACATAACAATATACATTTATTATATATATATACAATAAAGATAATTTGTTATATATATATATATCTATATAATAAAGATAGGCTAGCTGAACAATATTATCTAGGATATAAACGAAGAGGCTTAGTAGTTATCCTTTACCTACAAAACAAAATACCAGGAGGAGAATACAAAATACTAGGAGAAAAATACACTTTCTCCTACTTCTGCTTATTGTAGATCTAAATTGGGTTGTCCAACTGGAACCTAAAATACATGTTCCAAACTGAATTCATTACTCCTACAAATAATGATTTTAAACAAAGATTGATACATTTAATCAACACAGAAGAATGAGTATGCTTGCTTATATGTTTATAAAGGCTCTTACTTAAAAGACTTTAGCCAAATTAAACAATTTTTGCGTGCCATGGATAAATAGGTATGTCTAATTTTCTAAATGCTTGATTTATACAGTTGTATCTTATTCTAACCCTAGTCTCATATTTGCATATTTTAATAATTCATTTACATTTAAAAATTGAGCATATAATGGTTAAATACTATCATGAAAGTCACATTTTAAACTGTAAATTATATCATATGATTCTCATACATACATGCTTCTAACAGCTCTCCATAGAGTAAAGTCTAAATTTCCTAATAAGACACGTAACACTTGTCAACATGCTTAAATGTAAGAATTTCCTGCTCCTTTTCTCAATTGTCCATGTGCTTCAGATACTCCCAACGTATCCTAACCACACTGCGCAATTTCATGCTTTTGTAAATGCTGTTTCCTTGCCTGCTTAGACTGATTTGCCCAATTGGAAAACCCTGACTTTTCCTTTAAGTGTCTGATTAAATGTTGTTCCCTCTATCAAATCTCCACTGAATTTCTGGGTGACAACTTGCACCTTTCTTTATTCTCAAAACAGATAGCATGGAATTGATTACAATGCATTGAAACTTTTTGTTTGCAATCCTTTTCCTCTTTTAAAACATAATCTCTTGTCTGCTTAGGGAACCTGTTTCACTCCTCTTTGCATCTTCCGAGCACGTTGCTTGGTGCATGGCATCCAATAGATACTCAACAAGGACATAATTCATTTCACACATATAGGAAAGCAGAATGACAAAGATAGAAAGCTCTATTTGTTGCATTTGTAACTTTTGCTACATATTTAAGTATTATCTGTGCTTAATAATATTGAAGAAAAATCACCATGAGCCACAAACACCTACATTTTTTCAGATATTCAAATGCCTGCATAAAGCTACCACCTTATATCTCTGCTTATTCACAACTAATGAAGAAGTTAAATGTGCTGAATTTCAGGTTAGCAGACGTAGATTTAAGTTTGCATCTTGAAAGTAGTTTCTTTCCATAAATACCTCAACACATGGTCCCACTGTGCATATAATTCATAGTTCAGATAAAACCATTGAAGAACTATTATCATAAATAGCATTATTAGGATGAGCTCAACTTCTTGGCTTTTTTTTCAGCTATCATTCAAAATGGATTCATAAAAACATTAAAGGTCTTTTAAGCTTGGTGGAAATGTATTCTATTAGAAGCTGGTGTGATTATTATTGGATGTTTCCATTTGACGGTTTTCAAAAGGTCCATGAAATTTTAATTTACATAAAACACTACAATGCATAGTTATTTGTTTTGACATGTTTAACCACTTTTATATTTTAAAGCTAAAGATGAGAAACCACTGGGGAAAGTGAAAGAGAAGACTCTCAGGATGAGAATGAAGAAATGAGAGATTTTCAAACGAAACTTCATATTAATAAATTGTCATTTAGCTACAGTGTTTTTATTCTTTAGAACATGAAAAGCATATAAATTGTTTTTTATTCCTGATTTAATGTGAAATTATTAATGAACTGTTAAAAAATCAATATCATGTCCACTATGTGTCACTAATTGAATTACTGCTAATGAAACCATCAATATGTAATGTAAACATTTGGATGAGCGTTTAATAAAAATATATGAAAGTCAGTCATACTATTTATTCATCCATTTGCTCAGTTACCTAGCTAATGGAATTAAGTATGTATTTCTGTGCCAGGTGCTGGGCTAGATTCTGGGAAAACAATGCAGAACCAAGTTTGTGTGCTTCCAATTCTTAAAGAACTTATATTAGTGGTAGAGATAAGTAATAGTCAAACCAAAATCAAAATCAAACAATTATGTATGTTTAAAAACAGATGTTAAAGGAGGTGAAATGAGTGCAATAATAGAAAATAAAAGCCATCATTGAATACTTTGTTCAAGGAAAGTATTTTTGAGAAAATGCCACCAACCTGGAGTATGAAAGAAACATGACAATTGCATTAAGGGTCTGTCTTCACAGGAAGGGACTGTCTTTGCAAAACAGTTTTCTTTGTTTCCAGTAAGGCTATCTTTTTTTTTTTTCTTCTCCCTTTGCAGCAGTATCTCAGTGCGGATCATTTGTTGTACAATATTCACAACAAAATTTGGTGTCAGGAAAGAAGACATATTTCTTCTTCCAGAAGTATATATACATTTTAACAGGGGTCAAAACCCCTGCACATCACAGTGGAAAGAAATAATGCTCTATCTCTGATGTTTCTATCATTATGTTCTTAGTACACTTTGGCTGCATGGGGGTGGGTGCGAATTGCAGAAATGACACCAGTTAAGCAAGTACCTAATAATGCAGACCTTGTTGACAATGTCTTGAAAATATTTTCTTTTCTTGGGCTTCTGTCAGGACACCAAAGACCCATGCTGTGAGCAAAACGAGAGAGTGGAGCCAGGTGTGTCTATGAGGCCTTTGTGGGATTTACTGGACAGGAAGGGTGGACTTGGCAAAAGAGAAAATTGCACATTTCTCTTCTTTTCCTATGGTCACCTTATGGGGCTCAGGGTTGTGGGTTGTCAAAAGTGACATGTGGTTGTCTTCATGCCAAAAGGTAAAATAGCCATTTCCTCTAGCGATGGATACCAGAATTACTTCAAATTTGTTTTTAATCTTTTAATGAGCATATTACTCAGATGGTGAACAATATGATGGAGCCATACACATGGGCATTCTAGTTACTGAAGCTGGGGGGTTGTGGGAAGAAATGTGAAGGTTAACTGGTCCAAATTCAGAAATCTCTGTCACATCCTTGACAATCCTTAACATATCCTTATGTAATCTACCTGAAAAGGTACCTTTTCTCTCTACTTGCCTCTCTTCAAGACTCTGGAAGACTCACTTTGAAGAGTTCAAAGCTCACTATTTGCAAATATAGGGTGCATCCAAAGCAACAAAAGCAAGCAAGAGACAAGTGAGGAGAATTCCTAGGAGAAAAGCAGACCATTTTAACATATTTCACAAATTTGCCTTGGGTTACAAAGAAGAGGATTTGCAAGGTTTGCTGCTATGCCAGAGATGAAAACAGTATTTGTTCCTGTTTGTTCAGAATATTTTCCCCATATACTATAGGAGCTGAATTCATAAAAGCGATCACAGGAACTCTTTTTGGCTTATCAATTATTGAAAGTGACAAATAAAATGATTTTTATATATCAGTGAATCAAAGCACATATATTACAGTTTTGTGGAAATTAAACCACTGCCTCTCAGTCTTAACCCATGTTTCTCTAATTTGTTTTGTGATGCTGTAGTCAGAGACTCTGAAAATTACATTTCTCCATTATTACCTACTCTTTGTTTGACTCTATGTTCAGGTGCTGGAGGGAGACTGTAAGGCAGAGGGGGGAAAGGCAGAGCTTGCTCCTTTCAGTTCAATTTGCTATTCTATGTCTCCCCAAAAATGGGCCTTTATCCCAGGTACCTACTTGGGACCAGTAGGATTTGGTTACATTTTCCAGTTTTCCCCATACTCTGAGAAATAACAGCACATATGGGCAAACACCTGAACTAAGAGATTTTAGTCCCAGTTCCTCAAGGTCCCTCTTCTAATCTCGAAAGGCACTAGCACGAACTGGGCAATATGACCTCAGAGGAGGAGGAGCTTTCCCCATTATTATTTGCACTAGTCCTACATATGCTTAGTTTTGCATAGCATGTACTATGTATTATCATACATATGAATCATAGAATGCCCTGATAGAAGAATGTACATGGTATTCTTGATAAGCACATAATACATACATGTTATGTTTAATTGTGCATATTATTGTCCCTATGAATGAATATTCTTTACTGATAGTTATTCTTGCATTTACATAGAACATTAAATCTTTAACCATGCATGGTATATTCCGTTAATTATATCACTGTCAGCATGGTGGATATCTACAATTGTTTATGATAAATTAAAATAAATCAACAGAACTAAATTTACGATGATTTTAAATTCTAGGTAAAAACCACTATATCTTTTCTAGTAGTTGTTCTGGAGGACGAACTAAAACGCGCACATTGCTAAGCCACCATCTTGGCCCCTCAGCCGTAAAAAGCACTATATCTTTTAAATAGGTTTATTTTGACCAATCTAGAAGAGATTGAAAGTGCTCCATAATTTTTGCCAATCTACTGGATAATTCCATTACAAAAACAAAACAAAACAAGCATGCTGTAATTTCCCTCTACTGAAAACAATAATAATAACCCTCTCATCTCCAATTTCTTCTCCAGCTACTCAGCTCTTTTATGCAAGATTCTTCAAATGAAATGAATATACTCCCATTCCTCTCTAATTCTTCTGATCATACTTAACCACTTTCTCACTTGAGGCTATTTAAATCAGTCTTTCACTCTTATCACTTCATAGAAAGAAATTACTTTCCTGCAAGGGCACTATAGATGTTGTCATAGCTAATGACTTATCCTTAGTTCTTATCTTGTTCAACATGATTATAGCAGCAGACACAGGTGAAAACTCCCTTCTCTTTGGTACAAATTTTAATTTCTTCTGAATTCCACACTTTCTTGGAGGAGTTATCCTTGACTTTTCACTTTCTCCTACACGGCACATCTAGTTCACCGGGAAACCTACTTCAATTATATCCAGAATCCAGCTACTTCTCAACACTTCTACTACTTCTAGCATAAGTTCACATCAGCTGCCACCTAGATTCTAACAGTTTCCCTGGTTCTATACCTGGACTTTAAAGTCTACCTTTTAATACAGCAGCCAGAATTTTAAAATGTGAATCAGATTGTGTCCCTACCCCTTTTGCTCAAGACTCTTCAGCTGTCTCCCATTTCACTCAAAACAAAAGGCAGAGTTTTGGGGCAGCCTATAGGCCATATAGGTGACATTGATTGCCTTCTGCTACCACTCACCCCTCACTCCCACTCTTACTAGAAACACTGACCTCCTTATTGTGCCTCAAACACTACAGGAATGTTCCAATCTTCAGACCTCGCCTTGAATTTTTTCTCTGCCTGGAACGCTCTGCCCCTAAGTAGCCACTTGGCTAATTCCCTTACTTGTTCTCTTTTCTCACCATTATTATAAGCCTACACTGATTTCTTTATTTATGTGTCCACCTCCACACACACTCCATGTAGTTCCCAAATCCTCTTACTTCTCACCTTTCTAACATAACATGCAATTTCTATACACTTCATTTATATATTACAATTGCAATTTTTTATCTGTCTCTTTCACCAACATTTAAGCTCCATAGGGCAGGATTCTTTCTTTTATTTCCCTATTTCTAGGTGCTTAGAGTATAATAACCTTGACACATAGTAAATGTTCAATAAATATTTGCTGAATGGTTACAGAAACTTATGTAACCATTTAATACTCCCTGATTAATATCTATTTCCTTCAGTCCTTGCTTCCAATTGTTCTCTGGAGGAGACAGTAGAATCCCATTCTTCTTTATGCTCTTACTTCTTTTCTTTTCTTTTTGTGTGTGTGCTGTATGGGGGGGTCACATTTCATTATTTTTCCATGTGAGCTTCCCATTGTTGCAGCACCATTTGCTAAATTTTTCTTTGCTTTTTCGTTTTTTTTTTTTGTTTGTGCTTATTTGTTTTTTAGAAAGTGCATGGACTGGGAATTGAACCCAGGTCTCCCACATGGCAGGTGAGAATTCTACCACTAAACTACCCTTGCACCCCCTCTTTTTCTTTTCTAATGCAATTTTGACATATATTCATACATCATACAATCCATCCAAAGTATACAGTCATTGGCTTACAGTATCATCACATACTTGTGCATTCATCACCACAATGCTTTTACTTCTTAAAGATTCCCCTGCCCTTTATTCAACTGAATTGTAAACATTCTCCAAAGCTCTATTTAAATTATATATATTTTTGCACATCTTTCCCTGATTCCCCAAATTTGAAATGGTCTCTTTGTTCCCAATAGTAATATCAGCATGGACCAATGGAAAAAGCTCAGGTACGAAAGTTAAAAGCTTTCCTTTGTTCTGAATCATGTTATTACATATCTGTGCAAACCTGGACTGATCTCTGAATATCTAAGCCTCAATTTACTCATTTTTAAATGAGACAGTAGCACATTTTGAACTGTGTCGCTTCTTTATTTTGATTCTACTTTTGCATGACTGCAAATCATTTAAAGCACACTGTTTACAGTATATATTTGTCTGAGTCTCAAGAATTACAAACCTGTGGTATTTTACCATTAATATGTCTCATATTGTTTTAAAACTCATATACAATTAATGTCCACTTATTTACTTCTTAACTCTTCAATTATACTGTACATTTCTTGAGGGATTGTTTCAGTCCTCTTTGTATACGTACTACAAAATCAGTAACAATAACATAACACAATAAAGATAATAAAGCCTAATATTTATTGAGCATTTTCCACACAACAGATAGCCTTCTAGCCACTTCATATTTAATACTCCTGGCTAACCTAAAAGGTAGGTGCTGTTATTATCCTCATCATACCACTTGACAAATGAAGAACCTATGATACAGAGAGATTAAATAGTTGATAGATATTTAATAAGTGGCAGATTTCAACCCAGGCATTCAGATTAGAGTCCAAGTAATAACCATGACATACAATCCCTAATCTAATTGCTCTCTATATTTTAGTTATTTAGGCAAGTAGAAGGGAGAGATTAGAATTAATGAATAAGTAGGTGTTTTTCTGATTATGAAATTGTTCTAATATGACTAGGTTAATGTCTAGTTTTCCAAAGTAGAGTTAATCCCCTGTTGTAAATGAGTCAATATCCTTGTTACAAACTGTTTATGCTGGGCACTGGCTATTCCAGCACTGTCATGATCATTAAATTCAAGATACAAATTTGGGGGCATGAGATAGTATGCTTGCTACACATTTTTCATAAACAAAGTTCAGATTAGCACAGCTTTTCCACTGCTGCATCAGGGGAAAGAAATGTGGACTCATAATTACATACAAGTTTTTAAATTAACAAGGGAGACTTCTCAATTATCCCATTAGTACATGAAAGTCAAAGAAAGACCCAGCTGTTCTATCCAGCTTTGTGTTCTGGTGCTGACGGTTCAGCAGTCCTGGAAACATACTGAAGCGACATGTTAAAAAAAAAAATCCCTGAAAGGAACTATCATCCTTTGGATTTGCAAACAATATAGACTGCCAAGTACATGCTGAATGAAAGCTGTATTTTATGCGCAAGTGCTTTTTTCACCCTTTAGAAAATGCCTTCCATAAAATTGTTGACAAAGAAACAAAACAATTATGTTTACACAAGTGAAAGTGAAGTAAAGGATGGAAGTACTAAATTTAGGCCACCAAAATAGACTTGGCCTAAAATACCCAGAGAAAATATAAATATTTAGTTATCATTTGCAAGTGGCGTTCTTCCAAGGGATAAGTTGAAAAGCATATTTTGTATTTAGTTCTATTTGGCCATTCTTTATTATTCAACAGTTGTATGGTAGATACATGCTGACTTTATTACCATTTTATATGGCTATTTCTCACTTTTTTTAAATAACTAAACTTACAAAATAGTAACTATACTTATGCCCACCATTTTCCTCATCATTTCCCTTTTAATGATCCTCTGATTGGCTTGATTCTCAACATTTTCCTTAGCTTTTGGAACAATTTGCCACTTCTCCATTGCTTTTCACTAGCATGGTATAGCAGAAAGTGTACAAGTTTAGGTATAGAGCCAAATTTATTTCAAATATAAACTCTGTTACTGTAGAACTCTGAAATTCTGTATTATCTTTCTAAGCTTCAGATTTCTCTTCTATAAAGGGATGGTAATACCCACTGCAAGATTTATTGTGACTATTATGTGAGGTAAAATATATCAAGCATCTAAAATTTAATACAGAGTGCCCCTTAATAGATGTTAGTTCTGTTCTTTTTATTCTTTGGTTTCCATGAAACAATATTAGCTCAGGTGCTGCTTTATTTCTTTTATAGTCTTTGTAGTTCTTTTCAGTCTTTCTCCTTCTATCTCCCGTCCATGGTCATTTCATAAATTTTTTATTTATTTTCCTTATGTTACAATCACTGGTTCTTTCCTTTTTTTTTTTTTTAAAACTTTCACCATTTTGAACATATTGTCTTTTCGGTGGATGTAGGGAGAGGTGAGGGTTGAATGGAGAGTAGACAAAGAATCAACATTGATAACCATAACTTTATCAGTATTTTCCAGTTTTTGAATAGTATTAAACCCTATCCAGTAGATGTGATATCTCACCTGAGTATTCCACAAGATTGGCAAGCAGATGTGGGAATAGAATTCTAATATCACTTACAATTCTGCCTTTACCATTTATGTAAGTTCAAGGTGTCTTTTTCTTATTAAATATTTAATATTTACTTATTAAATATTTATTTTTATAAATAAAAATAAATAAATAAATTTTTATTTATAAAAAATATTTATCTCTTTTTTTTTTCTTTTAAACATAAGCAGCTGTCTTGAAGCAATCTTCTGACGTGGTTTTCAGGGGACTACAGACTCTTGGATTTACTCTTATCTAATTGCCTATCCCTCTGCTATTTACTTTGTTGGCTTTCTCCTCTTCCCAAATTCTGAAAAATGAAGGTCGTTGAGAGTTGGTTTGGGACACTTCATCACTATCATTTTTTTTTTTAATTCAGTAAAGTAATCTAGTTATGTGGCTTCTACTACCACCCACATACTAATGGCCCCCAAATACACAGCTCCAGCCCTGAGTCTTCTATGAGCTCCAGACTCACAGTTTCAATCAGGAGCCTGGGATTGTGTCTTGATTCTTCCCTTTCTCTCACGCTCCATGTAGAATCTGTGTTAGTTTGGAAGCTGCCGAATGCAATATAACAGAACTGGAATGGCTTTTACAAAAGGGGAGTTTAATAAGTTACAAATTTACAGCTCTAAGTGAATGAAAATGCCCAAATTAAAGCACCAACAATAGATTTCCTTAATTCGAGGAAGGTCCATGGGTTAGGAACACCATTGTCAGCCGGCTAGTCACGGGGCTGGCATCTGCCTCTCCAGGTTCTGACTTGCTTAACATCTCATGGCAACATCTGGTGGGCTCCAAGCAAACATCCACATCTCTATTCTCCACGTGTCCGCATCTGTGTCAGCTCTGTTATGAAGTTTCTCTCGGCTCTTAGGCTTCTGTCATCTCTAGGCTCTAGGCTCTGTCATTTCTGGCATTTCGCCAAAATGTTTCCCCTTTGAAAGAATCTAGTAATCTAATCAAGACCCACCTGGAATGGGTGGAACCTCATCTTCATCTAATCAAAAGTTAATATCCACAATTGGGCGTGCCACATCTCCATGGAGAAAATCTAATCAAAAGATTCCAAGCTACATTATTAAATCAGGATTAAAAGAAACGGCTGCCCTCACAAGATTGAATCAGGATTAAAACATGGCTTTTCAATGGGACATAATATTTCCACACTGGTACAGAATCTATTGCCAAGATGTGATGGCTCTACCTTTTAACTATTTCTCAAGTCCAATAACTTATCTCCAACTCCACTGCTATCATCTTATTTTAAACCACCATCATCATACTCCTGGATTACGCAATAGTTTCTGCTTTGTCTTCTTTTTCTCATTCTTGCCACTATACAATCTATTATCCAAATAGTAACCAAAGAAATCATTTAAGAATCAGATCATGTCACTAAGAAGAAATCCTTCAGTGGGCTTCAAATCTAACCTCGTATCGATCAGACAAGAATATACCTGTATTATACCTCCTGTGATCTGGCTTCTACCTACCTCTCCTCATCCATTTCTTCCTTTTTTCTATTCTTTGAGTAAACCAAGTGCTTTCAAGTCTTAAGGGTCTTTGTATTTTACAATCTTCCTCTCCCAACCAAACTCTTTGTTATCTTTCATGTCTGAGTCTAAATCTAATCCCATCATTTGTTTTTAAACATTTTTATTGTGAAATATAACATATATACAGAAAAGCAATAAATTTCGAAGAACATTTTAACAATTAATTACAGAATAGATTTCAAAGTTTGGCATGGGTTACCATTCCACATTTTTAGGTTTTTCCTTCTAGCTGCTCCAAAACATTGGAAGCTAAAATAAATATCATTATAGTGATTCAGCAGTCATGCTCGTTTATTAAATTCTATCTTCTCTGTTTTAACTCCAGCTTCATTTTTGATCCTACTCCCAATCTATAGGGGCTTTGGGCTATGTCCATTCTAACATTTTCATGTTGGAAAGGGGTATCAACAATACAGGATTGTATTGGAGAGGCTGGGCCCTCTGGGTTTCAGGGCTTCTCTGGCCCAGGAACCTTCCGGAGGTTATAAGCTTCAAGAAAGTAAACTTAGTACACGAAACTTTTGTAGAGTCTCAGTTAGAGCCCTAAGTGTTCTTTAGAGTTAGGAATGATGTTCATTGGGGTATCTCAAACCATGGCAATTAGCACTATCTAGCTAAAGCTTGCATAAGAGCAGCCTCTAGAATAGCCTTTCACTTTATTTGAACTCTCTTTGCCACTGATACCTTAATTTGTTACATTTCTTTCCCCACTTTTAGTCCAGAAGGCATTGCTGATCCCTCGGTGCCAAGACCAGGCTCAACTCTGGGAGTCATGCTCCCTGTTGTCAGGGAGACTTCCACTCCTGAATGTCACTGTCACACACCATGCAGAGGGGAGGGTAATAATTTTCCTTGCAGAGTTGGGCTTAGAGAGAGAGAGAGAGGCCACATCTGAACCACCAGAGAGGTCTCCTGGAAGTAACTTTTAGGCATAACTATAGGTATTCTTAGCTTCTGTGCTACAGAAATAAGTTTTGTTTAAGGACAAGCCTCAAAATCAAGGGCTTGGCTTATGTTCTTGGGAGTCCCTAATACTTGAGAGAGTTAATCGCATTACTTTTTACCAAATGGTTTTGTTTATTTCCTTTACAGCTTTTATTATAATCTGGAAATAATATCTATTTATTAATCTCTCATTTTCCACTAGAGGATTAGTACAACAAAGAACAAAAGCACTGTTTATATCTTTAGTTCTCAGCACAAGGTAGTTTTTCAATAGGTAATAATAAATGATCCAGGAATGTAGGGACTCATGTGTGTGTGTGTGTGTGTGTGTGTGTGTGTGTGTGTGTTTGCATGCATGTGATTGTAATCAGCAGGTAAGATTGAAATCACATAGGTGAGAAGACTGTGATGAAACACCAATACTTGCCTTTTCTCGTTTTATAATTTCTCCATCTCTTTTATGATACACACTTGTGTGACTTGTGGAGATGAAAGACCTGGGTAATAAAGGTTGGTAAATGGGAGCAAAGGTAATAAAGGGAAGGTTGGCCTCCTCATAGTATCTCAGGTATTATAAGCAGCAAAACGAACAGAGACCAAGTTAGGAGCTGGTAGTAATGGGGAGGAGCACACGATGATGGGGAGAGACCTAGTTGTCTGCTCACAGAAGATGTAAAACAGCAGCACACTACCAGTTAATTCAGGGAAAGATGCAATCTAAAATGAGAAAGGAGTTCCATGCTCATTCTCTTCCTTGCTGTCCTCTATCATGCCTTCAGTTATCTTTCCCTTCCTTCAACTTAAAGCTTTAAGGAATATACTTTGAAAACTGGTGGGTGATGTTTAAACCTCTTTTCTTCTCTAAAATTCATTTTTTACTTTACCATTAATATAGTCATTTACATTTTCATAACACTGAATCTAACATTAACAATTTTTGCTTTAACTATCTAACTTTATTTTAGTTAGATAATTTCTGGTATCTATTTTCAAACTTGCGCAAAGCCACATAACTTATGTTTGTGCCTGCTACTTTTAAGAGTGGCAAGAAATGATTATAGTACAGTACTAAAGAGGTCACATATTTAGGAAGAAAATAGAATTTGGAGTTCCTGACAAAATAAAATAACAAGACATAGCTTAGAATAGTGAAGAGTGCTTATAGGAGGCACTACCTTACTGCAGGACTAGTTTTGACTATACTTGAGAAGCATCAACGTTGTCTCTTCATTGTTTTGAAGGGCAGAAATTCCACATAGAAAGCAAAAGTGAAAGTGAAATAAAAGAGAGAAACCTCTCCTCCCCCTGCCCCCACTTTTTATAACAAAGTATTTAAGTGGGGAAAGAAAAAGAAAAGGAAGAGCATAGAGCAAAGTGATAAAGAAAAGAACATTTCTAAAGGGACCTAAATAAAAGGAAATCTCTAAAGACACTCAGTAATCAGTTTAGCTAATTTTGTTATTTAGCACATGAGAAAACAGAAATCTACAGATGTGAGGTGGGTCTGGGCTCTTCACTTCAGGGCACTTGTCTTCTGGAGTGTTGCGGAGATTAGGATGATCAAATGGACACCATTGACATTTTGAGACTGATAATCCTTTGTTGTGGGAGGCTGTCCCATGCTTTGTAGGATTTTTAGCAACACCCTTGGCCTCCACCCACCAGATGCCAATAGTCACCTCTTCTCCAGTTGGGACAGTCAAAAATGTCTGCAGACATTGTCAAATGTTTTCTGGAGGGTAAAATCACCCCAGTCGAGAAGCAATGCTTTAGAGTATTCATTACACAAGGGTTTTTCTCCCCACTCCCCCATATTAATTGCCAATATTTTATTAAGAGAAGAAAAGTAATTAGAAGAGCTAGGAATTGTTATTTTTCATTGCCAAATAGTAAATTCTCAGATATTTGAGAAAAGGGAGTGAAAGAAACCACTTTTCAAAAGTTCTAGATAAGCTATAATTCTGACTTGTCTAATGTCATATCATCTTCCTGATGAAATCTTTTGTATTTTAAATCATTCAAACATGGCAAATTGAGACATTAGAGCACTCAATTAGAAATAGTTATTGAATTTTAAGGTTTTTGCTTCATTAAAGATTAAACGGTTTCTAAAGAAGTATGCACATAATCACTCACACACCCACTTCACTCATATAACACCTATCAGCCATACAACATTGCTGGATAATAGAGCTAATATTCTTCATTTTTTATCAAAAGTGATGCCCATTGGCTAGTCTATGTAATAAATTGCATTATATATTACAGACTTGCTCCCGGGCAGTCAAATAATATGTAAAGTTATATAGCACCCTCTTTTTTTCTCAGTTTCCTAAGGGAAGTATCTCTTATAGAGACTCTCAAGGATTTTATTTCCATCATCAAGTTTTTTATGAACAACCCATTTGCTATGTATGCCTATGGCATGGATTATGCTATGTGAAATAGCACACTACAGCTCTTCGGTTAAAAAAGGTTAGAAACATATCTATTATATTTCTGGATACTCCATCCAGATTTCACATTTCCCTATATATGATTATTTTATAAACAGAGAGGTTCCACAGCCCTAGTGTACCTGCCATAGTTGAATAAAGTGTGCTAGAAGGAAACGCTACTTGATCTAAGCATACCTCAATCTGGATAATCACATAGACTGGGGGGATGGGATAAAGGAATTTTAAAGGTGAGTTTTATTCCAACATGACCATGAAACAGTGTCTCCTGTGAAGTTACTCTAAAGTTTATGTTACTGTTGAGTGATCTGAGAGACAAAGGGTTATAACCTGGAGTTACCAAGTAGAAGTTAAAGACAACATAATTTGATCACCAGACACCCCATTTCCCTAGACAAAGTAAGTCAGACTAAGCTCCTACAACAAAATGATGGGCTGTTTTAACCAAATGAACAGGTGACTGAAAATCAGGGGCCATTAACTAGAAGGTAGAAAAAAAGTTTGGTTCCTTTATTTTCTCCTGGAGTTATGCTGAATGCATTTCCAAGCCCGAAGAAGAGAATAAAGCTACATTAATTTTAATCACACCATTTCTCTTTTATTGTATTCTGTGTGAAAAATAAATATAAAGGGAATATGGTTAATTTCAAAGTTTTACTTTATGTCATGCTCCGGAGAATACATTTTTCAGCAGATGTGTATATATGCTTTTATTTTATTCATATAATAGTTTACTCAGCGCAGCTCTAGACTTCCATATCTTGAAAAAAAAAGCTCTTCTTATTATGAAAGTATCACATAAAAATTCAGTTTCTGGTCAATTTCACACACATGAGCCTCCCATAATTAAGCCATTATTTCCTCCAAGATACTTGTTACTCTCAGTTCACAATGATTTTTGGTTCATATAAACTGATAAAGACAACAGAATTATAAAGTTGCAGTTTGTAACATCTTGGCATCAGTTCATTAAAAAAAATCAATCAACTGAATATTTGGATATAAGCTACATGTAAGACATTGTGCTAAGATTCAAAGGTGGATGGACATGAAATAAGTGTAAGATTATTGTTCTCAAAAACCTTTAAAACATTAAGTTTTTGCACATATTTTCAGATACCTGAACAAGATAATACATAAGTCAAACAAGTGGAAAAAATAAGTGATTTAACATTTTAGAATTTGAGATCAATATGGGATTAATGTTCAGGACTTCTGTGGAGGAAATGTGGGACTTGATCTTAAAAACTTAGGGCTCCATGGAAGGTTTTTGGATGAGAACATGATATAATGCAAGCAGTAACTTTAGAATTTTAGTCAGGTGGGACTATATGGAATGGACTGGGTTAAAGAGACAGAAGCAAAGGAAAAGAATCAGGAGATGCAATAGTCCAAAAGAGCAAAGATGAAACAATTCATCATCTATTCTCTGACAAGTATTGTGCTGAGAGTTAGGAGTACAGAGATTAGTGATACATGGTAGTGAAGGAGTTTGCAGTTTTTATAAGGAATTAATAAAAACATTATTATCCAAGAAATTAAATGCCATTCTATAGCAAGGTGGATTGTTCCCTGTAACTTGAAGGATGTTCAGGCCGTTGTCAGGATGGCATATAGAGGAAGGGGTTCCAGGCAGATAGAAAACCATGTGCAAAGGCATGGACCAGTGAAAGGCAGTGGAAAGCTGCGGGATTGTAGTGTATAAGGAAGGAAACATGAGGCCACAAAATCCATCTGAACTCAGTTGGTGCAAAGTCTTGTGTGGTTATGCCAAGGAATTTGGAATTACTCTTTAGGTAATAGCGACTAATCAAAACATATTCCTTCTCCTTTACAATGATAACCTTGGATAAATATAGAACAGAAATTAGAAACAATAAGGGAGATTATTTCTCCTGTGAGAATCCCAATGAAATGCGATATGGGCATCATTGGAATACTGGGTGCCGCATTCATCAAATATTTCAAATGTGTCACATTAAAAAAAAAACTCATTCTGTACAAAAGGAAGTCAACCTGTTGAATGAATGGGGAAGACAGTACAATAGATAGCTAAGAAGTTTTAATTCAGACTCAAATTTTCTGGCCTTTTTTGAATTCTGCTGTTTAATAGTTAAAAAAACATGGGTAAGTTACTCTATCTCTCTGCCTCTGTTACTTTATATATAAAATGCAGAAAATATTGGTCTTCATTGGAGTTGAAATAATTAAATAATTTGATGTGTTTGTATACATTAAAATGTACTTAGTATGCTCTGTTTAAACACTGACTGGGCCAGAGAAAGAACTCAATCAATGTTAGCCAGTGAGCAGTCTGGCTCAAGTTCATGCTAAATATGTCAATGATTGGAAAGGAATATTAATTTTGGCAATTATTAAGGCCTTGATTATCCTTTAAATAAATATATATTTTTTGATTTAGGGTACTACACGGAATGAAGACAATAGATGGATAAGGCACTTCAAAAAACTAGTGAAATTCAGAAATACTGAAATCACACAATTCACCTTCTCCCATCACAATGGGAAGGAGCTAGAAAGCAATAACACGGGGAGAAATGGAAAATTCACAAATATGTGGGAATTCAACAGTGTACTCAAATAAATAATGGGCCAAAGAAGAAGTAACAAGAGAAATTAGGAAATAGTTTGAGGCAAATAAAAATGAAAACACATCTCAAAGTATGGATGCAGCAAAGGCAGTGCTGAAAGGGAAATTCACAGCCCTAAATGTTTATATTAAAAAAGAAGAAATATTTAAAGCCAGAGCCCTAACTTCAAAATTTTAGGGTCTAGAAAAAGAAGAGCAAACTCAAAGGTTATGGCGCAGATAAATGAAATAGAGAATAAGAAACAATAGAGGGAATAAATAAACTAAAAGTTGGTCCTTGAAAGGATCAATAAAATTGACAAATCTTTACCTAGATTGACAAAGAAAAAAGAGTGAGGACACATGACTAAATGAAAAGGGGGACATTACTACTAACTCAACTAAAATAAAAAGGGACTTTAAGAGGATATTATGAGCAATTGTATGCCAACAAATTAGACAACCTAGATGAAATGGACACATTCCTAGAAACACAAAATGACCTACACTAACTCAAGTAGCAATAGAAGACTTAAAAAAACTAATAATTTTTTGTTTGTTTGTTTTTCCAATAACTTTTAAAGAGATTTAATCTATAATCAAAAACTTCCCAACAAAAAGATCTCAAGACCAGACAACTTCACAGATAAATTTTACCATACATTTCAAGAAAAAATAACATCAATACTGCTCAAATTCTCCAAAAAAATTGCAGAAGAGAAACACTCTCCAATTCATTTTAAGAGCCCAACATCACCCTCATTCCAAAGTCAGAAAAAGATACCATAAGGAAAGAAAATTACAGCCAATAACTCTTATGAATATAGATGCCAAAATCTTCAGCAAAATATAAGCAAACCAAATCTCACAGCAAATTAAAAGAAGTATAAGCCATGACCAAGTGGGATTTACCCCAAGTTCACAAGGGTGGTTCAACATAAGAAAATCAATTAATGTAATACACTGCATTAACAGAATGAGGGGAACAAACAAACATTAACACATGATAATCACAGTTGATGTAGTAAAGGCATTTGAAAATATCCAGCACCCCTTCTTGATAAAAACTCGGACTAGAAAGTCACTTCTCAACATGATAAAGGGCATGTATGAAAAAGCCACCAACATACTTAATAGTGAAAGACTAAAAGCTTTCCCTATAAGATCAGGAACAAGAAAAAGATGCCCACCGTCACCACTTTTATTCAATATTGTCCTGGAAGTTCTAGCCAGAGCAATTAGGATAGAGAAAGAACTAAATGGTATATGAATTATAAAGGAAGAATTAAAACTTTCCCTATTTGCAGATGCTATAATCCTATATTAAGAAAATCCTGAAAAAATCCACAATAAAGCTATTTGAACTAATAAACAAATTCAGAAAAATGGCAGGATACAAGACCAACATACATAAATCAGTAGTGTTTCTATATACTATAATGAGCAATCAGAAGAATTAAAAAAAATCCATTTGTAACAGTAACTAAAAGAATCACATCTAGGAATAAATCTAACCAAGGATGTAAAGAATTTTACACAGAAAAACTACAAAACATTGCTAAAAGAAATCAAAGACTTAAATAAGTGGAAAGACATCCTATGTCCGTAGATTGGAAAACTAAATAAATATTATTAAGATGTCAGTTCTACCCAAAATGATATACAGATTCAATGCAATCTCAATCAAAAGTCCAACAATCAATTGAAAAAGGTAATTATCAAATTTATATAGAATAATCAGGTGGCCTGAATAGCTGAAAACATCTTGAAAAAGAAAAACAAATGGAGGACTCAAATTCCTGGCCTTAAAACTAATTACAAAGACACAGTAATCAAAATAGTGTGGTCCTAGTGGGAGGACAGACATATAAGCCAATGTGATTGAATTTAGAACTCAGGAAGAAGTGCACATATTTATGGCCAACTGATTTTTGACAAGGGTGCAACATCCACTCAATTTGGAAAGAATAGTCTCTTCACCAAATGATATAGGGAAAAACAGATAACCATATGCAGGTGAGTGATGGTAGATCCTTCCTTCACACTATACAAAATTAACTCAAAATGGATCAAAGACCCAAATATAAGATCAAGAACTATACAACCCCTAGAAGAAAACATTAGGAAGCATTTCCATGACCTTGTGTTAGGCGATGGTTTCTTAGACTTTACACCAAAAGCATGAGCCACAGAAGAAAAAACAGATAAATGGCACCTCATTAAAATTAAAAACTTTTGGCATCAAAGCACTTTATCATAAGAGTAAAAAGACAGCCTATAAAATGAGAGAAAATATTTGGAAACTACATATCCAATAAAGATTTAAGATCCAAAATCTATAGCTTAAAAACAAATAACTCAATTAAAAAATGGGCAAAAAACTTTAATGCCACATTTCTTCAAAGATATACCAATAGTCAGACAGCATATGAAAACACCCTCAATGTTATTAACCATTAGAGAAATGCAAATTAAAACCACAATGAAATACTTTTTCACACCCACTAGAATAGCTACTATTAAAAATATTGAATATTATAAGTGCTAGAGAGGATGTGGAGAAATAGAAACACTCTTCCAGTATTGGTGGGAATGAAAAGGGTGTAGCCATTGAGGAAGACAGTATGGCAGTTTCTTAGGAAATTAAGAATAGAATTACCATATGACCTAGCAATCCCACTTCTAGGAAAATACCCAAAATAACTGGAAGCAGGGTCTTGAACAGATATTTGCATACCAATGTTCATAGTGGCATTCACAATTGCCAAAAGATGGAAGCAACTCAAGTGTCCATCAGTCAATGAATGGATAAATACAATGTGGTAAATACATACAATAGAATGCTATTTAGCCACAAAAATAAAATAATTTCTGACACAGAAAATTTGAATTTTGAAGACATCATATTGAGTAAAATATGCCACTTGCAAAAGGACAAATACTGTATGATCTCACTGATATGAAATCATTAGAATAAGAAAAGTCATTGTGTCATAAACTAGAGTATAGATTACCAGGGGCAGGGGTAGGGATAGAGAACGGGGAGATAATGCTTAAATTGTACAGAGTTTTTATTTGACATGATGGAAAAATTTTGGTAATGGATGGTGATGATAGCACAGCATTGTGAACATAATTGAATTATATATAATACATTAAAATATATAATATAAAATATATTTTATATATTTATAATATATATAATATATAATACATTATATATATAATAAATATAAAATATATAACAATATAAACAGCATTGAATTATATATTTGAATGTGGTTACTAGGGGGAAAGTTTAGGTTTTATAATTACTAGAATTAAAATGTTAAAAAAACCCAAACCCATAGGACTGCACAACACAATGAGTCCTAGTGCAATCCATGGACTATAATTTATAATACAATTATAAAATTGTTCTTCCCTCAGTTGTAACAAATGTACCATATTAATGCAAGTTATTAAAAGTGTGGTACATGGGAACTCTTTCTAATGAATACTTTTTCTGCAAATCTACAATTTCTCTAATAATAAAAAGGAACTGGCAGTACTTGTTAAATCATTACATGGGGCAGGCAAAAAAAGAGGGAGATTGATATTTGAAACATGTCTAGATTTTGAACTTAGATCTCCAGAGGAATGACTTTAAAATTGATATAAATGAGTTAGAATGGAGGTCGTTAAGGAAGATGGTCTTGGAGTTAGATGTAACTCTGAGGCAAAGAGGAGTCTTTAAGTTATACATTTTAAAAAATCAAGTTGGAGGACATTCCTTTAAGAGAGAAATGGAGACATCGATATGGTTGGAGTCACCCCGACAGCATAATTTCACTTAAAAATGATAAATGTGAATGGTCTCTAAGGAGAGTAGAAGGAAAGGTAAACAAGGGACTGAGAACTGAGTCATTGGAAAATGTTATTAACCTGATGTCTCCAAAAAATGCAGAGGCAAAGGATTTATGTGCTATGATTTTACTATGGAGTCAAGTTACAAAAAGCAGGAGTGATGGCTCTAATCTTATAAACATCACCATGAAGTGCCTTTATGTGTCTGTTAGGTGCAGGGCATTGGAGAAAGCTAGGAATCTGAGAGCGGGCCATAAAGTGATTGGAGGGAAAGTGTGTGAGATGAGCAAAGTTGTTCTCACGATTTCTCAAGTGAGTTTAGAATATGACTTAGATTTATTTTCTCAAACTCCTTCTGAGTTTCACTCAATACAAATCACTATATTAAGATTTTGCCTATGAAAGGAGTAAAGAGAATTCTTACCCTATAGGAGCTTATAGACATCATATGTAATTTCTAAGAGATTTTTTGGCAATTGAATATCATGCCCAATTTGATACTATAGGAAGTCCTTGGGATGAGTCAAAATCACTCATAGGGAATTCACTGTGATCAAAATGAATTTTAGTAGTTTAGAGTAAATACCTTTCTTGTCATTTGAATTTTTTATGAAAAATGAAATGAAATTATGAAAGAAGTTTGTTTTGGAATTCATATAAGACAAATTTTATTTACATGCACACTCTATTTTTCAGACCCAAAATAAATTTCATTCATTGGGGTTGTTTTTTGGCTTGTTTTAACAGTTGTGGACTTGAAATCATAAATTAAATTTATTGTTTGCAAAAATATTTGGGGGGCATTATTTTCCCATAGGCTACTTAATCCTTTAATATTCAAAATCATTTGTGTTTGTAGAATCTGTGTCAAATGTTGACTGATACAACCCTGACAAGGACTCTTTTGCTAATTAATTTGCTTGTTTTCCCAATGACATTTTGCATCTTTTATAAGATTTCCAGTTTCATGTTGCCATTTTTTGGTGCTGTGAAATATATTGCAAGTCATCTCATATTTCAGTATCTTGGCAACTAAATAGCCATTGAATAATCCAGAAACTGATATGATCAATTTTACAAAAAGTTAATCCACTAGTAAGTACTTTTGCTATGATTTTTCTTTATTATAAAACTTATTAACTGACAACTCTATAGATAATCAAGGAGTCTTAGAATTTATGGATTCCCTGTTCCCTAAATCAGCATGATTATAAAAAAAATCAAATACTTACTAAATTGGAAAAGCTACTGATTGAAACAGGAATGGGTGAAATCAGAGTCACTTCCTATAGTTAGAGGAAAGAGGTTTCCCAAGGAGTGAAGCCATCTGAAGGAACCAACCTGGGAGAAAGGTTTACTTTCCCAAATACACAGTCACTTTTCTTTTTTGCCCAAACTTGAGCTTCATACTTGCAAATATCCTGTTTTCTTCAATCCTCTGAACCTTTATTCCCTTCCAACCCTTCTGGTACATGCAAAAAGTAGCTTTTGGAAGCTCTCTACCTTGACTTATATTGTGCAATTAACCTTTCATTTTATTTTGAGAGATCAGAAAACATAATTGTGCCATGAAGAAAAGGGAAAGGCAAGAGTGTAGCATGCTAGTGAGGTGAGGTGTGGAAGCATAGTTTTATTAGTAGAGTTCTGCCAACCCTGTGCGTGACAGTCAGAGAACTCTAGAGAATCTTGGTGGCTTTTGTACAATACTCTATTAGATCCCTGACCGATTCTATATGGTGAAAATAAATGAACTACAAATAGTTGGGACAAAAGCACTCTGTTTATAGCAAATGTTATGTCAAAAATCCAGAGATATTCCCTAATGATTTTGAAGAAGACATTCTTTGCTGTAATTGTTGAAATAGGGTCATTGGAAAATATGTCAAATATAACTGGGTTTGAAATCATGTTGCATTTATGAACAAGAAGTTAAATCCATGCTTCTCACGTAGATTAGACTGCTTTGGTGTTTCATCTAAGTTGGCATACTTTAGTTGCCTCCAACACACAGTGAAAACAAAGAACAAATATTTTCATACATTTTAAAATCTATAGTGTTTAACTTATGAAACTAAAGAGAATCAACAAACATAAAATATTTTCAATCTGTCATATACATATTCTCTGGAATTTCTATTTATTTTGTCATAAAACTTTGACTAAATGAAATAACAAAATTTTCCCCCAAATTTTCTTCCGTAAATCATGATTTGTTACAGAAACTTTGTTGCAAGTAATTTGCACATCAGCATTTATTATGAACATGATGTACTCTTGCAGACTCTATTTACTCCAGAAATACTTAAATAACAATATAAGTAGGACACTCTGACCATTTCCCAAAAAGAGCTTATTAAAATTCACCTTTCTGGTATCCAAGAGGCAAAATGGGATACAATGAGGACTAATTTCAAGATATTTCATGAGTGACTTAAAAGTTTAATAGCTTTATAATTTTTGGCAGAAAAAAATTAGATACATCAGATTTTTATTCTACTCTGCCTAGGTATACTTAGCTTCCTACTTAGGAGAATGGAAGGATCTATATAATCAGATGACTGCTAATACAAAACAACCAAAATAGCATATAGCATATAGCTAGGCAGTTCTCTGTAGTGGCTCTGCCATTTATTTTCCCATATGACTCTGCTTTGTGATGCAAGGTTTAACAAAAATTAATACTTTCTAAGCACTAATGTTTGGCTCACCTCAAATTTTCTTGCCAAGAACTTTCATTTCAAATACAAATAAAGGAAACAGATTGAGAAATGTATTAGGCTAAGCACCAGAGAATGTAGCCAGAGGATTTATTTTCTAGGCTGATCCCAGTTCAGTTTCAGAGTTTTACAAGAAGCTCCACCAGAATCTCCACCAAAGAACCTTGTTTCTATAACTGATTATAATCAAGCCACAATTACCCAAAACACTTGAAATCTTCACATATGGTATGGCTCCCATTGCTTAAGAATCATGAAAAAACATCAATAAAAATCAAAGAAAAATCTAGAAGTATTTCTCAGTCAATTCCAAGGACTTTGGTTTGTGACCTTTCTGCTTATCAAGGTAAATAATCTCTGATTATGCCATCCCAGAAAGTTTATTTTCTTATAATATTTGAAGCAAAGTTAGGTACTCAATGGCAAAAATATCTAAAGTTGACTTAGAGAGGGGGTGCAAGGGTAGTTCGGTGGTAGAATTCTTCCATTGCCATGCAGGAGACCAGGGTTCAATTCCTGGCCCATGCAGCAACCCCCCCCCCAAAAAAAAAATTGACCTAGAGATCTCATATATATATATATATATATTTACCAAGAACTCATTGTTCAGTTAAAGAAGTTTAAGCAATCCTTATATGAGAGACAAAGAAGTTTCTTTCAGCAAAGCTGATTTGCTCCTATGCTTTCTCTGCTCTTGTTTCGGAAACATTTAAAATTATATCCATGCATATCTGGTTCCTCAGCTCTATCTTTTGCTGTTTTTTTTTCATAAATCATTTTTATTCTTGCGGTTACTATATATCAGTAATAGCTGATTTTCCCCTTTGATTTGTTTATTTTTGCAGTAAAATGAAGTTTGTAAAACACGATCTGGTCCCTATTGGCAGTTTTAAGTTCCATTTTATCCACCAAAGTTTACTATAATTTTATCCTCGCTTTGCAATTTTTAAAAAGTTATTATACACACATACACACAATCATGTTTTATTCATATGCCCCCAAAAGAGGTATAAAATATTTTAAAAGGCCTGGGGACCTTGTAGAAATGAGAATAGATATGGTATCCTGGAGTATGGTTATAGATTAAAATGTCTGCTTTGCTTTCTAAAGAATAAGTCAATATCTAAGATAGCAAAACTTCTCCCACCACAGCCTCTTTTTTCTCTCATGTTGGAATATAATGTTTGCATAGATGTGAAAAAAGAGCTCCCAGCATAAACTGAAGTATAATTAAAGGTAGATTTCCACTCAGCTTGCATGATGATAGTACAGCCATTTGGGGAGTTGAAATATAATAAAAAGTCAGTTAAGTGAAGCTACCCAGGAACAGTAGACCATTCATTCATTCAAATGGTACCATGTGGCTCTCACAGCAAGTCATGTGCATTTGGGGATTAAAATCAGCAAATTGCATTGAAAATATTCCCAGGGATATCTTTATCTCTTGAAATCTCTATCATCTCTCTATCTGTATCATCTGCATCTGTAACTCTCTCTCTCTCTTTTGGCTTTTACTTCACAAATGCTGTCCCAGCACAAATCTAGTCCCCTGATAAAAATGAGCACAGTGCTCTGTGAATCAGCTTTCATCAGGCTGTATCCTCTCCTAAGAATCTAGGGTGCTACTTTAGCATTTTAAAATGATGGATTTCTGAGTTTGTTGGTTTTTTTTTAAACTTTCTAGAGACTTTTAAGCCCACTAAAAAGTAAGAAAATTAAAAAAAATCATTTTTACTTATTTCTTTAGTAAAAACACATGCAGATTACTTGGGAATGATATTTACATGACCACTAAGACAGAAAATAAAATCTGTTCTTCCCTGATAGCTAACGACAGTTTTAAGGGAAAATGCCTTCCTTTAAATATGAACTTCTCTATCCATATACACATGCTGAAAAAGGAGGGTTTTAAAATTACGTTAGTTGTGGCATTTATTCAGAATTAGCTATGGATTATTTTCAAATAAAAAGGGCATAGATCTAAATCCCAAATGCCTGCATCTGACTACAAAATGTTGCATTTCTCATATAAGTACCATTAAGGAAATTGAGTTGGGGCTCATTAGTTAAGGACAAGTTTTGTTTTTTTAAATCAACTATATCCAATTGAATAGGAAAAATAGAATTTTTTAATTGATATAATTATTTTGTGTAGTTTCTACTTACGAGATTGTTAAGCATTATTCTTTTTAGGAATATAATTTTATCCTCACTTATTTTTTGGCACACATTTTTAAGAAGTAATATTGTAGAAAATTTGTATATTAGGGAAAATGTATTAAGAAGTTAATAAAATTGAATTAAGGAGTCATACAACAATTTGAGATAATCACTATTAATATTTATAGAGTTTATGTTTTTCTGACTTTTTTTAGCTCTTTCTATAGTTTTAACCTTAGAATCATATTTGTATAAAGTTTACAAATGGTTTATTTACCATATTTTATTTTCTTTTGGTATTAAATTTATTTGAGAAACATAACTAACGATAACTAATGTATTCCACATAAGGATACATTCTTATAAAACACCCCTTCATTTTAAATAGTTTGTTCTAAATTATTTTTATTATTATTCCTATGCTATGATGAATATCTGTGTATTTCTTTATTTCCTTAGAATCAGAATAACTCAAAGTTAATGGCTCAATGGGGAGTAACTTTTTTAACTATTCTAATGATATGGCCAACTTTAATTAAAGGTTATAATGTGTTTTACTAAAAAATTCCTCAATCACTGTCTTGTAAAACATTATAAAAGAAGTCACTTAAATTGTATGAAAATATCTAGATAAATATTATTTAATTTTGAGGGTTTTTTACAAATTTATTTCCCCATGAACAATTAAAACATAAAAATAGTATTACAAACTGGACTTTTTTTTTTTTTTTTCACATGGGCAGGACCCGGAATCAAACCTGGGTTGCTGGCAGGGCAGGCGAAAACTCTGCCTGCTGAGCCACTGTGGTCCACCATGTACCTCTCTTTAATAGATGGGGAAAAAGAAATTTTACAATGCAAGTTTTCAATGAACTTTAGAAATTGGTGTAATTAATTCCTTTAAAGAAGAATTAGTGCACTGGCTACACCCTTAAATATTCACAAAATCAAAAGAAGAATATTTTAATTGCTTAGCATAGAGAGGGCCCAAGAAGTCATGAGCAAATGCATTTGCTGAGACTGAACTGGGGACTTGCCAATATTTTCCAGCATGTTCCTTATGGACATACTAAGTCAAAAAAAATCTATGTTTTACATAGGTTTTACAAAGGTTTACAAAGGAAATTTTCCTGAGAAACAAAGGTAAGCAAAAAAAGTTACTACACATATTTTTTTGGAGATAGAAATACAAACGAGGATGATCTTTGCTGACTACAGGTTTCTGAAGCAGTGTAGATGTTAAAAAGGCATTCTAAAATTGAAGCAGTGTCAACATAAGCAAAACAAAGAGGATCAAGTACTTGCATTTAACCGAACAGCTGATTTAGGGGCAGGGTATATTTCCAATGATTTATCTGAAAGGTTTTGTTTATTTTGGGATGGAAATTGATTTCTTTTCTTCCAGTAGATGAGAGAGGTCATTAATAGAAATCACTTTCCTTCCACTATATAAATACCGAGACACATTTTTATGACTTTATTAATATGGGCAGACCACAACTGAATTGTTATAAACATTTGTTTGTAAATTAGTGGCATAAAAATTGAGGCATTTGCAATAAAAACTATATTACAAATGGTAGGTAGTTTTTTATTTTTATTTTTGTTTTTGGCTTGATATCAGGCAGTAATGCACATGAACACTTTTTACTGCCGTTATAATATTACATTATTGCTCCTGGAAAATATGGAGGGAAAGAGCAAATTCCTCAAGGAAACTAATACTTTTAAAATGCCAGCTCTTCAAAGAGAAGACAAGTCTCTAAGTCAATGTTTTTTCCAACTGTAGTTCACAACTTATTTTTAAGTCAGGAAATCATTTTAATGGGTCATGGCAATTATTTCTTTAACGAAAAGAAACGCCAACATCATGAGTGCACCCTAGTGCAACAAAATTATCGAGTGCATATGATCAGGAGGTACTGGTTGTGATATAAAATGTTTTCTTACTGTGTTTTGATCAAAATCACTCGAAAGTGACTGTTCTAAGTCAACTCTTCCGTGGAATTCTCAATTGGAAGATTAAAAAACTGAAAACAATTGTCCCCACAGAGAATAGATGTTTTCCACTCAATCCTTTTATAGCACGTTCCCCCATGCCTACCATTATCCATTATCCCTACGTATAAATCAGTGGCTACACATTCTAATGATATAGTGGAATGCTTTATAAAAGCTGATGATGCAACTTGGAAAATATTTTCACAGAGAGAAAATTCAAATTTACTCATTTTGAATTTTAGAATTTCACCCTTAAAGAATATGGGGGCGGGCCATGGTGGCTCAGCAGGCAAGAATGCTCGCCTGCCATGCCAGAGGACCCAGATTCGATTCCCAGTGCCTGCCCATGTTAAAATAAAAAAAAATAAAATAAAGAATATGGAAATTCTTGTAAATTAAAACTGACTCAGAGGAAAGACACAAGAACAGGATGAATAATATACTGATTATTCTTTTATAAGATTTATATTGAGTCCAAAAACCTTTCTGAATTGAGTTACCTTCACCCTGGACTATAAAACTTATTAAATAAAAATAAAAACAAAATACAAGTACATACTAACAGTGTCTGAGTCACTGTATTGGCCTTTCAATGCCCTATATTAGAAGAATTCTCTTCTTAATTTTCTGCATTTTCTGAATTTTTGCAATAGAATTAATTTAAAAAGAAGAAAAAAGGAATATGTATTTTTGAAAGCTCAAGGTCTTGATAAGAATAGGGCAGGCATATCATGGAGATATTTCCCTTCATTAAGGTGAATATTAGTGCCTCAGTTTAACTGTTTTTCTAAATTAATTATTTTCTCAGTGTTGTTACTTACACTAAATTATTCATATATTTAATTGAATTTGGTAAAACATGTTAAATTACAGATGAACCTGTCTTCTATGAACTCAATAGGTATTATGTAGGATGAATGAATGCGTACCAGATGCCATTTTTTAAATGAGTGCCTATCTATTTACTTCCTAATTTTTCTCAAATGTGAGCATTGATAACTGATGAGAACTTAGTTTCTGCTGTGTATAGGGAGAAAAGAAACATTTGAAAAAAAAAAGGTTATTTTCACTGTAATCTATAACCATGAGACTAGAGAAATGTTTAGATTTTGTATCAATTTCCCTTAATTTGTACAGATTCTTGGCTGAGGAAGCAAAATTTTTAAAAGTCTACTTTTATCATCTTTAAGCAAATCTATTATGGTAAATCAATTGTCACAGTTTTATTTCCTTCCTTCTTCCCTCTCCTCCTCCTTTCATTTATTCTTCCATCCTTTCTTTCATTCTTTCAACAACCACTGTATAAATTACATGAGTGTATCTTGGATTCTTAAATTAGATCTAATCAAATGAATACGTCTATTGACAACCTTACAAATACACATTTTTCCTAGCATATGGAAAACCAGCGAGTTGGGTTTTCTTAGAGAATGCAAGGAGAGGACTTTGTAGTTAAACTCCTTTGTGGTTAGTCAGTCAGAAGGAATCATTAATCATAACATAAAGTAGTGGAGAGGTTTTCAACTACAGTAAATATTTGTATGTACATGTCTTATCTGCTATCCTGGTCTCTCCAGATACTTTCTTTCTTTTTTTTTTTTAATTTGCACATGGGCAGGAGGCACCAGGGATCGAACTCCAGACCTCCAACACGGCAGGTCGGAGCTCTGCCTGCTGAGCCATGGCAGCCGCCCTCTCCAGATACTTTCTATGTACTCTAAATTTCCATACATGAACTCATATCAGAGAATGGTGATAAAATATGGTTTATCAATCATTTTGACTCTGAACATTCAGGGAAGAAGGAAAGCTAACAAGGAAAAACAGAATGTAAACATCTATGTATATCACAGTAAATTGTGATTATAGTAATTCAGATATACCTCTGCCATAACATTCCCTATGCCTTCCATGAATTCTTATCAGTAGTGGCCCATACAGCCAGGTCATACAGACACACAAAGCCTATTTTATGAAAAAATATATTTATATTTCCTTTATCATGAGATATTCTCTTACAGAATACTCTAAGTATCTCTAATAATAAGATAATAAGATAAGTAATAAGAAAAGTATTATCTCTGCTCTATATGCTAGAGATAAAAATGGAATAAGACAGAGCTTCTGTAGCAGACATATGCATTTGGTGTCATGAGTGAACAAAAGATTTAGAAATACAGCCAGAGGTCATAAAGTTGAGCTCTCTATCATGTACTGCTTCACTATTTGGTAAATCTGTACTAGGTCCACAGTAAGTGTTCTGTTTGCTCACTGCGTCTGATTTATAAGCAGTTCTTCACTGAATAAAGATGACTATCACAGGGGACATCTAGAGAAATTTGCTGAAAGATTTTAGTGTTTATTAATCTCCTATTGTATCTATCATTTCTTTTTGTTTATAGTATTTCACTTTGCAATATCAACTTTCTGCATATCATATGAATAGAAAAACATTTCAAGAGTGCATAGTCTGTTCAAATAACAATATTATGTAAACCTTGGCTTATTCCATCACTGGGATGCCAAGTTTAAACATTACCTTATGTAGCTAAAGGCTTCCCTGAGTTTATATACCATCTATCCTTCCTTTTTGTTTTCAACTCTTGCTTTTCGTGACAATCCATATAAATTGAATAAGATAATTTTGAAGTTTTGATTCAGTTGATTTTCCTTATAGGTCATAATTAAATTAACATAGTATTGTTGCTAATAAAATGTATTACAATCCTCATGAAATCAATAGATACCAGACTGTTATATTATTAAAATGAACACTTTGTTTTTAAATTTAAAATACTCATAAAATATCAATATTTCTATTAAATATGAATTTGTTTTCCTAAGGAATAGAAAATTTGGCACTCTAGGAGAAACCCAACTTTACTCTTCACCAACCCTTCACTCTCAGCAATTTTCCAAGTTTAGTTCATTCAATCAGCACACAGTGCAACGATGCAAGTATTTCATAAGCCTAAGTTAATACCTAATCATGAAAATGTAACTCCAAACAAAACAACACAAAACAAAACTCAACTTTTATCTTTGGAAATCAAATCGCAGTATCAGGATTGAATATCAAATAGATTTCACTGACCTGAGGAAATATCTATTTGGCTCATCTTGGTCTGGGTGATGTTGATACGGACACCAACTTTGCTTTCAGTGAGGTCAACCTCAACATTGCCCAAATTATCTGCAAAGTGACTGAAGAGCAGAAGACCACTGGGGTTCCAAGTTCTAAACTGGAACCTGACTGAAAACAGGTCCTGATTAAGCCGTCCGGGCACTTCCAGGTAACTTGTAGCATTGAAAAACACAGGCACTGTGTAAGGTTCAACACAAGAGAAACTCAAATTTCCCTAAAAAACAAAAACAAAAAACAGGACATGCATGAGGCTAAATCAGAATGAAGTATGCATGCATATAAGGCAGTAGACAAAGCTGCAGTACTACACATGTCAAAGCAGAGCCCGAGCTTCTGCCAAATTCTCACACACAGCAGTGTGGCATGGATTTGGTGATTGAATACATGGGCGTGAATCTACTTTGAGCGTAATACCTCACATTGTGCAGCCATTGGGCATCAGGCTGAGGGGTGTGAGAAGCACTATCCACATGGAATAAATGGAATAACAGCCTGACATGATGGTCGGATCACAAGATGTGATATGTGTTGGAGACTTGAATATGGACCATTACCCTCCTCCCCATTATTGATGATGCTGGCAGATAGTTGGACAGGCAGAGAGATGCTTCTGCCCTCTTTTGGATGACCTATGTTAAATGCTTATTAATTCATTACTTACACTTGTCTCAGTGGAAACTGTGGTGTTTGCCTTGCTATTTATAAAGCTGATATTTTAGGGTAAACCTGCTTGGGTTTTATCCCCATACCTAATAGAAATGAATTCATATTAACTATTTAGCACCAGCATAATTGTGATTATTTCAGGTCAACTTGGATAAAAAATCAACTTGTTATCCTATTCAAGATTTCATTTAAGTGCCCATGAAATTAACTTATGTAATAAGGCACTAATGCTTGTCAAAGTACTGGAATGATTGTACAAAGTGAAATGAAAACAAGCATTGTAGTAATGGTTTCTACCTACCCCCAACACTCCTTCCCTTTTAGTATAAACAAGGTAATTTGTTTTACTATTCAGATACACTTAAATTTATACCTAAGTACTTCCTTTTAAAGATCTGAAAATCTATGTCTGCTTCCAACCTCTTTGATCCTACATCATATATATACTTTTTTGCATGGGCAGGCACCAGGAGTCGAACCCGGGTCTCTGGCATGGGAGGGCAAGAATTCTTGCCACCTACATCAGATTTTGAGGGATATAATTTGATGATATTTTCATCTGGTCCTTCAGTATATATACATATTTTTACAACACCTCATATACATACCCAGATGCAGAGTTCTTGCATTTCAGTGAAGGTTGAAGCTAAGGCAGGTTGTATTTCTGAATTTATATTTAAATTGCATTTGCTCTGTACCTTCACAGGCAATTATTTTTAAATGCTTGCTTTTCCTCATGAAAAGAACTGCCTATGCATAATAACAGAGATGTTATAGCTGACCACATACCTGTGTTGTGGAGATTGTCTCCTTGCAAAATTAAAGAGCCTCCTGGAGTGAGGACACTTACTAGGGAGTCATGTATAATGTATATAATGAGGAATAGGCTTTGTGTGTGTGCGGTGGGGTGGGGTGGGGGAGGGCTCATGTGTAATGAGTCAATTTCACTTGAATGTCAGCTCCTGACATCCTTGAAAGCAAAATTTGTATACATGTGTAAATACTTGCCCTTGTAGGCGTGCCTGCAAAAATATTGTAACATATCTCTCTCCTGTCTAAATGTTTTATTATGTATTTATATTGTGATTCAAAAGTGCATTCTTTTTGCTTATGCAATTATCTGTTAAAATGGTATATAATTATAGAAAATTCATGCATTAGTAAATATCTTTCTTACTCAAGTCTAAACTAGCATTTATAAACACAATTCATTTTGCATTTAAAGTTGATTTTGCAACGAGTCTCCTTAGTGCAATTTTCTGTAGACTGGGTACTTAATGGCAACAACTCAGGATCAACTGGGAGGTTTAGGCAGAAATAACATTTTGCCTCCTCTTAAAGTTGCAAATAATGGAAATCATGTTCTGATTATTCAGATTCTGTACTTTTCTATTAAATAGCAATTCAGAGAAAACGAAAAGACTCTGCTACCACTTTATCCAAAGCATAAAACAGAGCATCTATTACTGCTCTTTACAAGAATCTCCATAATATGGAAGAAGATCATGACTTTAGGAGTCATATATGGTGAAGCCACAATCTATGTTTGCCTCTCATAATTGGTAATCTGGGGCAAACTACTTTTCTTGATTAAATTGTTGTTTTCTCATCCACAAAATGTTTATGCTAACATCTTCCCTGTTCTAAGGAAACGTCTGAAACATGGCTAGCACAGTGCCTGTTGTCTATAAATGGTAGCTATTACTGTTTTTCTCTGTATTCAATATATTTTATGAGAAAGCGACATCAAAATGAAAATTTGCAATATCAACATTAATTTTGTAAAGGATAAAATGTTTATTAAAGAATAGCTTGGGGTTAAATTATTATATTTTCTGATATCCAAAAGCTCTATTTATTCATTAAGGGATTTCCTTTTGTCCAATCATTTCAAGAAAACCCTAGGCTCAAATTTGGGGCAACATGTCCTTCAGCATAGTGCAAACAGTCATGATATTATTTTATACCCAGGGTTCTGGAATGTATGGTTCTCTGGAATCTTAGGCTCATCCAAACAACACATCTGGGTTGAAGTAGTTTCCAGTCTTGAGCAACCATAGGACACACCCATATTGAATGTTTAAATAAATATATTTTAGAGATCCTTAGCAACGTCATGGGAAAGCAGGCATACTAGGATCCTCTTTGATTTTTTGAAATCTAGTGGAATCTAGAACCAATAACATCGGAGCCAGAAGAAAGCCATTTCTGTTTCACAGCTTTCATTATCCAGTGGTAATCAACACTTTTTCTAATTGCATAATATTCAGTATGTTGAGAAGTTTCTCAAAAGTATACTTATTTACATATTTGAACAAATTATCTTTGTAATCATGAAAATGAATATAGTAAACTTTCTTTCTTAAAACTTTTAAATATTAAATTAAGCCAAAAGTAAATGTACAGTCAGATAGTGAGGTATTTGAAAACATGATAGTATCAATTTAAAGGCTGCTGAACTGATGGAATAGAACACATGCTGAATTATGCCAATTCTCTGGCAATGGGGAATCTGGAGACACTTGGTCTATCATTCTGTCTCCCACCTGAATAAAACCTACTCTCTGTTTCAGGCTAATTTAGCTCAAATACCATTATCTAGTCCCAGAGCATATGAAGTATCTGTGTATTTTTTGATAACCTTAGAGTTTGTTTTACACTGTTGAGTCCAAAACAAACATGATAGAAAATGCTATAAATTTGCTTTCTTTCAGTTCCCATTAAAAAAAAAAACACATTATTTGATTTGCTATGATCCAATGTTTTGCAGGTGAAATTTCTTACCACATTTGAGGGCTCTAATTTCTTCCTTCTGGCAAGATCAGTAATGTTGATGCCATTGTAGTTAATGCTTTCCATACAGCCTTTGAAATTCTTTCTACTGCTGGAACTCGGTTTGCCAGAGAAAGGTATGCCTCCAAAGGTTATCTTTGGGGGGGAAGAAAAGCATTTATACTGAATTTGATTTTTAAAAAACAACAAAAGTGACATGAAATCAGATCATCTGATAAGCTAGAAAAAACTGTGAATACAAACGAGGCCAAGTATTTTAACCTTAGTCAAAATATACACAGTCCAATATTCTGTACCCCATCTCTGTTGAACATTGAACTATGTCATTATTGAGGTGTATAATGGGGATCATTAATTCTGGTAATTAGACTGTAAATTGAACAAGAATTTAGCAATGGTCTCTTGTATTTTTGCTACCTAAATGCATTTTATGAAATTTTCCTGAGGATGTTTTGAAGGATTTTATCCGGTAAACTTCTCTTACTAAGTGATAAAAAAAGTAGATTGCATTTTTATCTTTCAAAAACATAACTATCAATAGATCTCTCTATGAATAATACAATAGCCAGCACTAATATAATAAATTGATATAAGTGGAGCCCAAAGCAAGGGATATAGAGATAGCTTGTATAGGCTTATTGCAGTCTAATGACCATTAGAGTCAAAAGTTCTTTAGACTTACTTTTAATACAGAAAATAATTCAAAAGCCTTATTAGCACATTGATAAGGGACCTCTTAGGACTTGGGAGCCAGATGTTGAGGTGCACAGATTTGGAGATAATACAGGTGCTCCAAATCCTAAGGAATGAGCTCAGTGCTCCTTCCTGTGTTCCTCTGGCTACTTTTGCCTTTAGAGAGTATGTACTTTTCTACAAATCTTTGCCCAGATTGTAGTATTGTAGCATCAAATTCACAAAATACACAATTACACTTAATATTTATATTGCAAATAGTGAATCAGTAATAAATGCATTAACTACTAATCTAATGGTTATAATATCACAGTTTAGAGTCGTGAAGCTATATCTGTTTTAAATAGTGTTACCATTATCAATTTTTCTTACACATTTTTATAAAGGTAGCGATAGTTAAGAAACGCTTAAATGTCAGGACTTCAAATTTAAACATAAGCAAAGACCTTTATGTTCTAAGAGGCTCATGAGAAAATCGTGTTCTATTAAATCATTGCATTTTAAATGCAGAATTAGTTTTATGAAAAAAATAATGATGGTTTAGGAGACAATGTGAAAAAATAAAGTACCTCGCTTAAATAAAATTAAGCATAATTTATAATGGTTAGCCAAATATACATCGTTTACTGCAGAGTTCATATATAGGAAATAAAGGGAAAAATAAGAAAAAATGATAAAGGTATTAAGAAGAATTAGGAAAATGCAAAAGGAGAAATATAGAGTTAAATAAAATAGTAGACTTACTGGAAAATTATTTTAAAGTTGCTCCAAACTGAAGTTATTAAGTACTATATATGTACCTGATGTCAAAGTTAAGAATTATTGAGAATGGAATGGAGGGTTACATTTCCTGTTTATAATTGATTTAATCAATTTCTTCACCAACTCTCCAACTGAAAGTGATGAAACAGTCTACTATTTAATGGCATGCAGCACCACATTATGAATAATAATTATTAAATACTAGTTTTAAATTATGGCTTTGTTCCTTCTCTGTGTGCATAACTTTTTTAAATTTGGGACTTTCATTTCCCTTTCGGCAAAGATTCAAGCTTCCCTTAGGGCTTCTCTGCTTTCAGGAACCCTAAGCACACGTCCTGCCACCTCAACTAAAGTTCCCTGGTGAAGCATCACAGACTTATGTTAACAGATTCCTAATAACTAATATCAGGATTAATTCCTAATAAGCGATGCAGATTCTAATCCCAATTCCTAATATAACTAATTATATGACATTAGGAAGCCACTTCGTATTTCTGGCAGTCACTTGCTGTTTCTGGTTATGTCTTCTCATTGGTAAAAATGAAGTGATTGGAGCACAAGATATTTTTTGATATCTAACTATTCTGATAATAAACAGTTAGTTATTAAAATTAACAGCCAGATATTCTTACGGCTCATACAATTCACTTACTAATGATATTGACATTCAATAACCCTGCCACTAAAGAAATAACTGCATTAAGCATTTGTTAGCTACCAAGAGGTTACGGAATGTGGCAAAGCTACTTGACATTTCACTGTATCATTTCTCCCCATCTTCTTTTGGGGGGAAAAATGTTTTTTTAACTGGGTACATCCCCAATCAAAATTTATCACTTCCCAACCTGCTTGGATCCAGTTTTGGTCTCATTAGCTCTAAGTGGAAGGGTTGTGCTCATGCACTGTAATTAAAGGGAGAGGCACAATCTTTTTTTACTCTCTCTTCCTTTTTGCCGAATGGTACTGGGCAGCCACATCAGAGCAGTTTGCAGCAGGGATGGAGCTGCAGCAAGATAAAAGTGGGCTGGGGCCTTGGTGACCATGGACATGCCATTTGAGCCCAAATGGGCTCCAGACTCCTTTTTTTATGGAAGAGAATGAACACGCATCTCACAGAGCCACTATTTGTTTCTTATGTGCAGCCAAATCAATCTTAACTGATATATAGGGAAATCTGCATTTGTTACTTTCTGTGGTCTCCTTGCATGACCCTCTGAGAAACGTATCATTACATTCATTTTATAGAAGAATAATATGATGTGTCCACTGTTGGACAGCCAGTAAGAGACAGAAAGGGATTCAAACCAGTATCTCTGCTCCTGTTGGAGCCTGCATAATTGAGTCACTCTAAAATCCTAGCCAGTTTGTGGTTCTAAAATGGGTGAGGAGGAGTTGTTCCTCAACCCCCCAAGCAGAGCTGTACTGCAAAAGATAGTAGCATAGCATTCAAATTAAGTGTAACTTGGAGTTTAGCTGATGCACAGAGAGAAGTCAGGCTGAATGCCAATCTGCTGTCCTGCTCTTTTGGTTCCATTAGCTGAGAAGGAAAAATGAAGCAATGTGTATTTGCATATCACTGTACCCTTCTTAAGTCACCATATAGCCAACAGCTTGACTTCAAATGGAAAAGGGATCACAGTATGGTATAAAAAGGCTAAAATGAACTCTTAAGTCATCTCATGCACACCCAAAAATGCCCCTCTTGAGATACTTCAAAGGAGCAACTTTTATTCTAATGTTTCTTTCATGAAGCACAGCTCTTGGAACTGCGTTAGGTGTTATTTCATTTACCCCAGCAGTAGTGTGCTAGAGGCCATTTGTGAGAACGAGTGTTAAACAGAGCCACTATTAAAATTTAAATTATATGTGTTTAATTAAATAAATTACATTAAAAATGCTCACACCTCATCTCTTTCAATTACTTTACTATTATGTATGCTCTTGAGGTTATTCACATTTATAGCATCTATATGATGAAAATACTGTCAATGATGTGCTAGTGAACATCTCTTCTCAACTCCCTGCTCAATACTATTATGCTGGGACAATGAAATCAACCCTGGTGAGGAATTTATACTACAGAAATCTATTAATGCTATGAATTAGGGCATTCCTCCCCCTTCTTCCTCTGAGAGAACCTATTGTTAAGCATTTACCCTTCAGCCTCAATGTATCTGGCCATAGACCTCTCTGGAGGAAATGAACCAGCAAATTCTTAGAGAAGCAGGACATGGCATCTTCATGTTTTGTGAAGAAAAGACAAACAGGATTCTGATCCATTAGACCACAGCCCTTAAATTCTTCAATATGAACTTTATATTATTATTGCTTTAGATTTGAAATTGCTTTTGATGTAGGTATGGGTATAATTACTGTATGGATGGATGAGTGTGGTAACTTGAAGCTTTATGTACTCCCAGAAAAAAGTTTTTAAATTGAATAAATTCCTGTAGGTTTAAACCCATTGTAAGTAGGATCTTTTGAGGGGGCTATAAGTCTCACCCACATCATTCAGGATGAGACTTAATCCTATTAATGGAATCCTTTATAGATGGAATGAATGCAGAGAAAGAGAGATAAAGATAAAGCCATGGAAGTAAGAAGCTGAAATCAACAAAATACAGAAAAGAAGGGAAAACCAGCAGATACTGCCATGTGCCATGCCACATGGCAGTGAAGCCAAGGATTGCCAATAGCTGGTGTTTGGGAAGAAAGCATGGCTTTGATGAAACCTTGGGACATTTTCCCAGATTCTAATTGTAAATGAATAAATTCCCATTGTTTAAACCTGATTGTTTCAGTTTGCTAAAGCTGCCAGAATACAATATACCAGAAATGGACTGGCTTTTAACAATGGGGACTTATTAGCTTAAAAGCTACAATTTAAGGACATGAAAATGTCCAAGTTATGGCATCAGCAGGAGGATACCTTTCCTGAAGAAAGACTGCTGGCATCCCGGGTTCCTCTATCAGATAATAAGGAACATGGCTGGTGTCCTTTAGTCCTTTGCTCCCAGGTTTTATCTCTTTCAGCTTCTGGGTCCAGTGGTCTCCCCTTTGAGTTTTTGTGGGTCCTCCCTTAGATTCTCCAAGCTTTTCTTTCTAAGCTCTCTTGGATTTTTCTGTCCTTTATCCTCCCATAAAGGACTACCATATAAAGGATTAAGACCTGACTTGAATGAGGTGGTCACATCTCAATTGAATTAACCTAACCAAAAGGTCCCACCCATAATAGGTGTGTATCCACAGGAACGGATGAAAAGAACATGGCCTTTTCTGGGATACATAACAGCTTCAAACCAGCATACTGACCCATTCATGGTATTTGATTTAAGCAGCCTAGGAAATTAAAACAGTTTTTGATACCAGAAGAGTGAAGTGCTACTATTGCAAATACCAAAAATGTGGACCCAGCTTTGGAATTAGGTAATGAGTTGGAAGAATTGTGCAGTGCTTGATAGAAAATGCCAAATTGCTTTGAAGAGACCATTGGTAGAAATATAGATTTCTAAAGCTAAAGGTACTTCTGATGAGTCCTTAGAAGAAAGTGATGAATGTATCATTGGAGACTGGAGAAAAGGTGATCCTTGTTTTAAAGTGAAAGAGAACTTGGCAAGACTGAGTTCTGATGTTGGATAGAAGACATATATGGAAAGTAATGAGCTTGGTTATTTAGCTGAGGATATTTCCAAACTAAATGTGGAAAGTACAGCCTGGTTTCTCCTTGAAGCTTATAGTAAAATGTGAGAGGAAATGGATAAGCTGAGAACTGAATTCCTGGACACAAATAAAACAGAAAGTGATGGTTTGGAAAATTCTGAGCTTCTGAAAAGCAAGTACCCAGAAATTAGTACTCCATGTGAGAGTTTAATTGAATATGGATCCAGCCAGCCATTTCAATGCATGTCAGTATTGGAAATGCAATCATCCAGGAAGGATCTGTGGAAAGTCCTACTGTCTGATGGTTTGGACCCCTGTGTACTCCATGCAAAACCAAGTTTTAGTTTAGTTTTTTTTTTTTTTTTTTCTTTTGCAAGATATGTATGAATGGAACCACTGCCAGCCTGAACTAAAACAGACTGAAAAGGAACAGATTGAAGCAAAAATCACTTCCAGGCAAGAACCACAGAAGTTGAAGTTTGGACCAAAGACATCTTCTCAGGTCAAGACAGCAAGCCCATGCATGTGGAAAGGTGAGTATTTCCTGGAGCCTGGAGAGGTCAGGTCTTCCACCCCACTGTCCAGGAGAACTGCTACCACATCTGTAATCTCAGAGGTTGGAGCCTATTTCTTGGGGATTGCTGAGAGTCTGGCCATCACATTAGTATTCTTAGAGGGTGGAGTCTTCATCCCAGTGTTGGTGGTGTGCATATCAGCTGCACAAGCACTTGGAAAAGATTGTGCTCCCACTTCATCAGGTTCTGTAAGCAAACAATCATTCCATAGATGACTCTTACATCTTGAAATCTGATGAAGTATACCTTGCAGGGTTTCAGATTGTTTGAGACCCATGGCCCCTATTGAGACCCATGGCCCCTATTTTCCTTCTAATTTCTCCCAATGGAAACAGGAATGTTGATCCTGTAATGGTCCCTCCACTTTATAACAGAAGCAGATAACTTGTTCTCTAGGTTTCACAGGTCCAGAGCAGAGGGTAACCGTGCCCCAAGACAGACCATATCCAGAAGTGATTTTGATGAGTCTTTGTACTTAGTGTTGTTACTGAAATGACCTAAGGCTTTTGAGATATTTTGATGGAATAAATGTATTTTATATGTGGAAGGAACATTTCTTTTAGGGTTCCAGGGTGTGGAGTGTAGCGGTACCCCAGAAAACATGTTCTTAAATCTAAACCTTTCCTGTGGATGTAAACCCATTATAAGAAGGATCTTTTGATGAGGCTACTTCTAGTTAAGGTATGACCCACATCATTCAGGATAGGATTTAATTCTTTTATTGGAGTTCCTTATAAATGGAATGAATAAAGAGAGAGAGAGAGAGAGAGAGAGAGAGAGAGAGAGAGAGAGAGAGAAAGGGAGACCATGGAAGCAAGAAGCTAAAATCAACAAAACCCAGAAGAGAAGGAAGAGATTAGCAGATGCTGCCACATGCCTTGTCCTGTGGCAGAGCAGCCAAAGTATCCCTAGCAGCGGTCTTCAGTAAGAAAGCATAGCCTTCATGATAATTCCTTAATTTGGGCATTATCCCAGACTCTAACCATAAGCAAATAAATTCCAACTGCTTAAGTCAAACCATTTTATGGTATTGATTTGAGCAGCCTAGGAAAGTAAAACAATGAGTCAAAGAGATTTGAACTATGTATTTGCTTTCCTAAACAAATAAGCAGATAGAATCCCTCTGAGTTAAGATAAAGTGTTGAGGTATTAAGGTAGAACCAACCACCTTTAGTGCAGCTCATGCCAATAATTACAGTTTCAAAGAGAAGAGTAATCAGGCAGTGGCCCTAAAAAGAGGAATAAGTTGAGTTCATCATTATTCTTTCTTTAGTGAATTTAAATTTCTTCCTGGCTTCCAACAAACATTCTAAGGTCCCAAACATGGAATTACATATAGATGGGCTTCAAAGTGTCCATGAAACTGCTAACCTCTTATGGAAAATATGTGTACATAAATATTCATAGATTTCATCACAAATTGAGTAGGCTTTATGGCCCTAAATTTTAAATTCTATTTTTTAAACATTTGAATTATGTTTGCCCATTGCTAATGTCCCAGGATTTCTAACCTCCTTTATGTACTTCAAAGTTAAATAATAGAAGATGAATAATTCATTTTTAAACATTCTCACACAATGGGGATGAGTCACATGAATCATGATATAGTAATTTAGAGAAGATAGTCCTTTCTGAGATTTTTCGATTCATTCTCTTTGAACAATCATTTTGCTTTAAAGAGATTTTTTTTTTTTTTGCACGGGGGGAGCTTAACAATTATTCCCTGATAGTCTTAAATTGTTTTAATATTAATTAAGTCTTTGTCAGGGTTTATATAGCACATTCTATCTTAAATTTGAATTTAGGAATGTATGCAATATATTCATATTGTAAAATATTTGGAAACTATACATATAAAAAAGAACACATAGTTATAACACTGTTTTTTTTTACTAATTATTTTATCGTGAACACACTTCACATTCTGAAAAATGTACACATAGTTAGAGATAGTACACATACACACAACACACACACAGAAACACACACACACATATATATATATATGAAATTTTAAAAATATATATATATATATATATATCTGAAATTTTAAAAATAGGCATACTGTGGTGCCACAGAGAACTCATGAAGTGCCATGGTATATTTAAAACAATTTTAAGGTAAACACAGAAATACTTGACATTTTTTTTATTACTATTTGTGCAATACTAGATTAAGTTCGTTCACAATTGCAACATTAGATCATGCTCCGTTCCATTGCTAATGTCAAATGTTTGCAAAGTTAGTTGGGTTTTTTTGTCATTTCTCTGGTAAAGTATCACATAAAAGTAAAAGAGGAAAAGAAAATGAGGATGGTGGTCTCAAGCCTGATCCTAAATTATGAAGATTATTCAGTGAAAGTGCACTCATCTCTTTAGTAAATAATCATTGTTATTTAAGAATGAAATAAAATATTATTTGTCTTTTATTTTAGATGAATTTTTTCATATGCTTGCTAATTTGTTTGGGTCATATTATTACAAATTAGGGCTGCTGTGAAAAAAAAATTATTGAGGCCCTACAGGCTCCATGAATTGAGAAAGCGTGAAAACCTCTGGGTGAAAATTATTTTACTGTTAGGTGGTTTTTGTATTTCTGTACAGTTACTGTTATCCCATTTCTCCTCGTATATACTACACTGTGACAAACACCTTCTTACAGAACTCTTATCTCCATGAAGGGTTAATGGCTTTGATGAACACTTTAAGGCTGAGCTGATCTCCAAATAATTAAAAATCAACCCAAAATGTGTATCAGTCTACTATGAGAAAATATTTTTTTACAGTACCAAAGTGATTATTATTTTTTAATCTTTAACATTTGGAAGGTAAAATATCCCCTTTTATTTATGAGCAATTTCCTTAACTTTACCTTGTTTTACTTTATTTCCTATATGACAATTAAACATGAGAACATAACACCTGCCAAGTGACCACAGTCTGTCATCATTAATTTATAAATGATTTAATATGAACCAGAACTCAGATTTTTTAATTCAATATTTTGTAATAAATATAGACAACCATATGTGTACATATTATATACATGCTACAAAGTATACTAAACATTCTCAAGAGGAACAGGAAACTTAATTGATTACCAGTAGAAAGATTACAACATAAATTAATTCCGAACTCATTAAATGACAAGGCGATCATGATAAATAAATGATCTCTCTTCAAAATATTACTTTGATTCCAAGATTTAAAACCATTTCAAATGGTCATTAAAAGTTTAGAAAAGAAAAAAAAAGTTTAGAAAAGAAAATATTTTAAGCTATATCTTAAAGTTGCAAGTTGATTTTTCTTTGGAGAATAAAGTGAAAATGGCATAGCAAGAAAGTGATATGATTTTTTTTTAAATATAGGATAGCAATAGGAGATCGAGGCAGCTGCTTGGCATTTATCAAATCTATATGTCATCATGCTTACCTCATAATCCAAGTCCAAGTAATCAAACTCTCCATTGGTGCGAAAATGCTGCATGCTTCTGTCCAGGGTGAGGTTAATGCTTCGCCCCTGGCGCTCAATGATTACAGAGTGCCAGTGATGATCGTCCAGCAGGCTTCCAGTCATGACAGATGTGTGGCCATATATGGGGCCAAGCTGGTTGCTTCCTGAGTCAAGGCAGTGAAAAGAAACAAGGCAATGACTACGTGGCAGTATACCTGGGCAGCAGTAGACCGTTCGTTTATAGTGCCTAAAGGCTGATGTGTTCCCCAAAGTTCTTTCTATTGAAGTCAACACAAGACATATATGTCACTATATTTAAAATAGTTTTATTTTTAAATTATAGAAAAGTTACTAAGGATGGGAAAAGGCCTGCTCCCTTCAAAGGGGGGGAAATACATTTCTTTCCCTGTGCCATGAATTCCGCTAAATTTGGGGGGCTCATTATAAAGTCCACATCACATGAGTTCTGGAGCCAGTGTCCTGGGTTCTGATGCTGCCTACGCTCTTGATTTGCTGTCTGATCCTGGGCAGGTCGATGACTTCTCTGGGCCTCTATTTCCTCATGCAAAATTGGGGAAATAGTAGTTCCTGCTTTATGAGATTACTGTGGGGATTATATGAGTTAGGTGGTGCAAAGAACTCAGCACTCCCTGGCATGTAGTAAGCATGCATTAAATGTTACCTGAAACAATCTGTTCCTATTATTGCTGCCATTGTTATTGATCAAGGAAACATAGCATGATAATTTCTAGTTCTGTCTGTCTCTAGAAGATATGCTCTTAAGGACTATACAATATTTAATGGCAAGGAAAATTTACTCGTTATACTGCCAAGTAAATGCATCCAAATACATATACGTAGCATTAATCCACATTTTGAAATAGGGTCCACATAACAACAAGAGTGGAATAAATAAATAAGAGTGGAAGATTGTTAGACTACAAAATATTTACTTAGTTCATCTCCAGATGTCACTTACACTTTTTACACCATTTTCCATTTTATCTAATCAAGTATTGCTTTTTATGGTGAGAAAAGACTAAATACTATACAAAAGAATATGGTTTAAGAAAATAGCATAATAAGAGAACTTCAAGATCAGCAAACCATTAAATTATTCCTTTTTTCATATTTAGGATGGTAATGATCCCTATCTATTATATTTCCTATGGTTTTATTAGATCATATTTTCTTTGCCCTGGAGAGGAAATCAAACCTTGATGTGTGATTTCAACTGTGATTATGATTGTGACTGTGTGTATAAGAGAGGGAGGGGAAGGAAAGTAGAAGTAAATCTAAGTGAAAAGGCTACACTTAATTTTATTATTTTAAAACATTTAGGCTAGAAGACTGAGCAGCAGCCAGATATGCCTGATATTAGTCAATGGCATTAAAGAGTGACAGTAGATATTTGTGTGGATATATTTCCATTGTCATAATAAATTCTATAGTCAGTCTGTAAAACTCTAGAAGTAAATTGCTTTCTGGTGAAAAGGTAATGAACTGTTTTTGCAAGGTCGCATTGTCTCAGAACAATGTCACACCTTTATAGAGCATAGTGCTTTTTCAAAGGTTATTCTATATATTTCATTTGCAAAAAGGAAGAAAGAGAGGGGAAAATTTTTGAAAAAATAAACTTCTTTAGATATAATCCAATTACCTTTTGTAGGTGTATGCACATTAAAAAAAATAAACCCAAACCTTACTTACAGTTTGTTTACTGTTCCCTCTCTCCTTTCCCTCTGTTGTATCTTGTTTTAGAAAACAGGCTATATTCCCCAAATAACACAAGAACTGTATGTTCATTATTACAAGTAGAGAACATAATGAAGAATAAACACATGAAATACTAATCCCTCATATTTCTATCATTCTATTTCCTTCTTGACTTTTTTCCATATACATGCATTTAAATGTATATTATATTTTAATGTTATATATACATTAATTCATATATATTTAATATGGATAATATTAACACCATTCTTTTTTATAATATATATATATATGGAGGGGTGCATGGTCTGGGAACCAAATCTGGGTCTCCCAATGGAAGGTAAGCATTCTACCACTGAACCACCCATGCACCCCCTCTTTATAATATTTTATCCTAGTTTTCATTTAGTCTTTCATAGTGAATATTTCCTACATAATTAAAATTATTCACAAAAATTTTAAATGCATATCTACACATTTCTATATGTTTAGTTTTTTTTTCTACTTTTGACGTTGTAATTAATAGTGTAAAGTAAATCCTTGGGTTTAAATCCTTGTAGACATTTCTAATTATTTCTTTATGATTATGGGACCAAATATGATTTTAAATATCTAAAAACATATATCAAATTTATTTCTGAAAATATTTTCCTATTTACAGAACAGTACAAAGAGTCCTTTTTGTTGCATCCATACTCACAAAAACTGATATTATAATTTTTAAGTTTATTTACTTATTTGACCACCAAAAATTGTTACCTTTTCATTTTATGATGCATTTCTTTTAGAGCTAGTGTGGCTGGGAATTTCAAGTTTTTATAGAACATTCATATTTCTCCTTTGATGACTTATTTTTTATGTGCATTGCCTATATTTTCTCTAAAGTCTTGGTAGTTTAATGGATTAGTATGAATTATTATTCATATGTGATATTAAAACAGTATTTGTTATTTGTATTTTCCCAGGTTTTGGTATGAATTTTACCAGAAAATTTTTAAATATTTTGTTTAATTAATGAAATCCAGCTTTTTTATGATTTTCCATTCTTTTTTCTTATAGACGTTATCATTTACATCACATTCAAATTGTGAACATGAAAAGATTCATATTAAAAGGTAAATATTATCAGACACTATATCAAATATTATCTATAAAAACTAAGTGAAGTGTTTTTTTAGGATAATATTGATATTCAAAGTAAGGAAAAGGTAAGACTCTTTTACAGCAATCTATAATTTACAAGGCATATTCAAGAATGTTTGGACCATTCAAGTTGTTAAGGAAGTCAAATAGACAGGGTTTGTTTTTGGTGTATTACTTTGGGGTAGATTTAATGTGAATTTTAGTATTTACATAATTTAGAGTATAATATTTTTGTAGATTTCTAGCATTCTGACAACAGAAAAAATATAGAATCTATAATATCCTTCAAATAATCATTGCATAAAGCCTGAAATTTTTAGCCAAGCAAGAGAAAGAAATATTATTTTTTGTCTGAATTATAATTTTGAATATAAATCTCTGTCTTGTGGATATTCTTTTTAGCTTTAAGCAAATCCTGGAAATAGTATCAGCATACAGACATGCATTAGTTTTGTCCACTTAAACACAAAACAATCCAAAGGAAACAATATTTCCTTCCTTGAATTTACTTCTTTCTCTCGCCAACATTTCATTTCGAAGCTTCCCTCATTTCTAGTTTATTATACTTACAATCTTCATTCTCACACCTCTCACCCTCTCTTTAACTTTGGCAAATACAATTTCTGACCTTTCTCCTGCACCAACAGTGACTTCATATTGCCAAAGCTAATATTCACTTCTCTGTCTTCATTTTATGTGGCATTTTAGAGAAATTCAACACTGTTCACCACCCTATTCTTTCCTTGATCTGATTCCACACTATCTTTGTTGTTCCCTATCTCATTGTCACTTCTTTCTAGTCTTCATTTTAGCAACTTCTCCTTCTCTCAATCTCATATATTCAACTCCCTAATAGAAATCTCTTGGATGTCTAATAGGCAACTCAAATGCACTATGTCCAAACAGGTCTCTAGAGTTCCTCCTTAAGTTTTCTCTATTTCTAAAATGGACTAATGTCCATTTGGTAATCAAACCCAAACTCTAGGAATCATCCTTTATTTTCTTTCTGTTGTTCCTACCACATATCAAATCCATCACTTATTTGTAATTAATTTATCACAAAAATTAACTTCCCAATACACACATTTCTTTGCACCTCCACTGATAACTACCTTCTACAATCTAATATCATCTCACACCTGGACTATGTATTAGTACTATTTTGATCCTCTTGTTGATACAAGCAATTTTTCTTAGCGATGTCTCAATGAATTTTTTTTTTTTTTGCATGGGTTCAAAATCCATGGGAAATTGAACCCAGGTCTCCAGCATGGCAGACGAGAATTCTGCCACTGAGCCACCACTGTACCACCCCATCTCAATGAACTTCTAAAAATAAGATTATGATGACCTCCATATTAAAACCTTCTGATAGATATTCATTCTTAAAATAATATCTAAACCTAGTGCAGGCACAAAATGGTGGAGTAGGATGTTTTACAATTTGCTTTTGCCACTAGAAAAATGAATGAACTGGAAAAAAGTGACTGGAATTAACTTGGTGGTAAGGCTAGAATGAGACTAGACATGTTGAACAACTACAGGAGTACCAGAGGAGGAAGAAGTCTGCTAAGAGTTCAGCTTTTGTGAGTGAATGGGAATCAGTGACCAGCCCCCATTCATTATCCCCATGGCAGCAACTGTGGAAACTGCAGCAGCTACAGAAACATAACCCATACTCTGGGTGCAGCTAGCTGGATCCAGGACAGCAGAGGAAGCCTTGTACTACAAAACTTGTGGTTGAGGTTTGATGTCAATCTAACGAATTCCTAATGGACCAACATGACTCTGATAAGGGAGTTATTGGCCTTTTGGGTAACAGCAACTTTTGGCCTCATACCAGCATCCATCCAGATGTAAAAAGACAGTGCACCCTTCTGGCTTTTTGTTTGTTTTTTAATTCAGTGTGTAAGATTTTCCTGAACTGGCAGATTCTTGAGGGCCTAGTACACTGGCTTTGAGTAGGCCATCTCCACAGCAGCATCAAGCCTCCCACCAGCATATATAAAGGAACAGTGAGTCCTTTTTCATTGGCTTTTATTCTTGCATGTTATGGGTGATTTTTAGTTAGGCAGACCTCAGAGGGCCCATGGCAAATGCTAGCCTTGGTTTTGTCCCTGTGGGCAGAGACAATCTCTGGCCTCATACTAGCATCTACTGGGAAGTAAAGAGCCAGTGAACCTTTTTGTTTTTGTTGGTGGTTTTCATTCTTCTCTACGTAGGTGTTTCTTAGTGTCCTGAATTCCTGAGGGACGGTCCAATCATGGAAGAAAACAGAATTTGATGGGAAACATTCTGGAGGAAGCTCATTCTCTGGAATTACTTATCAAAGATCTTAGATCAATTGTCCAAAATAGGACCAATGAACTAAAGGAAAACATGAACAAAGAGATAAAATAAATAAGGAAAATAAAATATGAACATAATGACTAATTTTAATGATGAATTAGAAATTGTAAAGAAGAACCAAATGGAAAGTCTAGAGTTGAGAACTACAATAACTGAAATGCAAAATTCTACAAGAGGAATCAACAGCATTTTGGAAGAAGCAGGAGAAAGGATTGGTGAACTTGAAGGTAAGACAACTGAAATAGTCTCATCTGAGGAACTGAAAGTGAAAAGAATGAAAACTAAACAAACAAGAGCCCAAGGAACCCGTGGAACATCAAGTGTAACAAAATCCACCTCATAGGTGCCCTAGAAGGAGAAGAGGAAGAGGAAAAGGGATAGAGAGATTATTTGAATAAATAATGGCAAAAATTTCCTAAATCTGATGAAAGATAGGAATCTACAAATCCAAGCACCAAAATATCTACATTGAGGCACATTATAATTACACTGTTCAATGCCAAGGGTAAAAAGAGAATCTTTAGAAAAGCAAGAGAGAAATCACCTATAAGGACCTTTAATAAGATCTCCATCTGACTTATCAGTAGAAACTATAGAGGCCAGAAAGCTGTGTTAGAACATATATAAAGTGCTGAAAGAAAAAAATCCAATAAGAACATATGCAGAAAAACTTATTTCAAAAATGATAGTGAAATTAAGATATTTCCAGACAAAAATGAAGCTGAGGGCATACATTACCACAAGAATTGCCTTACAGGAAATGTTAAAGAATTCTTTCATATTGGAAGGAAAGGACACTAGGTAGTAACTCAAAGCTGAGTGAAGAAATAAAGACTTCCAGAGTAGGAATCATGTAGGTAAATACAAATATCAGTATGATTGCAATTTTTATTTGTATTGCTGTCTTTTTTTTATATATGACAAAATTCAAATGCATAAAAACCAAGCATAGGGCAGTGCGATGGTGGCTCAGTAGCTGAATTCTCGCCTGCCATGCTGGAGATTCCCGTTGCCTGCTCATGTAAAAAAAAACAAACAAAAAACAAGCATAAATCTTTGATAATGGAGATGCAAAGAATAAAGATGTAATCATAACAAGAGCAACCTTAAAGGGAAGGGCAGAGAGATACAGGAACTATCGAATGTGTGGGCTATTGTAATCAGGTTGGTATTAACACAAATTAATAACTTTGCATTTTAACTAGGAAAAGAAAAGCAAAGTAACCAAATGCTAGCAGAAGGAAGGAAATGATTGTGACTAGAGTGGAGATAAAAGATAGAGAATAGAAAGACAATAGAGAGAATAAACAAAAAAAAAATTGGTTCTCTGAAAAAAATCAGTAAAACTGACAAACCTTTAGCTAAACTGACAAAGAAAAATAAAGAAAAGACACAAATAACTAAAATAAAAAATGAAAATGGTGATATCACTACTGGCCTTATACAAATTTTAAAAAATGATTTTAAGAGAATACCATGAATGATGTACACTAGCACATTAGACAATTAAGACAAAATTTAAAATTTCCTAGAAATAAAAAGAATTACCTAAATTGACTCACAGAGAAATAGAAAAACCTCAACAAACATGTAAGAAGTACAGATTGAATCCATAATCAAAAACCTTCCACTAAAGAAAAGTCCAGGACCAGATGACTCACCAATAAATTCTACTAAACATTTAAAGAAGAATTAACATCAGTCCTGAAGTTCTTCCAAAGAATTCAAGAGGAGGGAACACTTCCTAATTAATTCTGTGAGACTGGAATTATCCTAATAGCAAAGCCTGGTAAACACATCACCAGAAAAAAAAGTTACAGATCAATGAATAGAGATGCAAAAATCTTAACAAATACTATCAAATAAATGCAGCAGCACATTAAAAGGATTATTCAACATGACGAAATGAGAATTGTCCTAGGAATGCAATGTAGTTCAACATATGAAAATCAATCAGTGTAATATACCACATTAAAAGAACAGAGGGAAAAAAGTAAACTTGATGATCTCAATATATGTGTGAAAAGCATTTTGCAAAATCGAGAACTCCTTCTTGATAAAAAAAAAACACTCAGAAAACTAGGAATAGAAGGAAACTTTCTCAACATGATATTGGACATTTATGAAAAACCCAGAGCCAGCATTTTACAGCCAGCATTTTACAGTACTGAAAGATTTAAAACATAACCCCTAAGATCAGGAACAAGACAAAGATGCCTGCTTTCACCATTGCTTCAAAATTAGATCAGAATGTATAACCAGAGACATTTGGCAAAAAAGAAATAAAAGGTATCCAGTTTTAAACAAAGAAGTAAAACTATCTCTATTTGTGGAAGACGTGACTTATATATAGAAAATCCAAAGGAATCTACAAGAAAACTGTTAGAGCTAATAAATGAGTTCAACAAACTGACAAAGTACAAGATCAGCACCCCAAAATCAATTGTGTTCCTATATGGTAAGAATGAACAATCCAAAGAGGAAATTAAGAAAACAATTTCATTTAAAATAGCATCTAGAAATAAAATATCTAGCAATAAATTTGGACTTGTACACTGAAAACTACAAAACACTGCTGAAAGCAATTAAAGAGGACCTAAATAAATGGCAAGATTTCATTTTAATGGATTGGAAGAGTAATGATTAAGATATAAATATTATCGAAAGAGATTGACAGGTCAAATTCATCCCTATCAAAATTCCAGCAGCCTTTTGTGCAGAAAGGGAAAAACTGATTATTAAATTCATGTGGAACTGCAAGGAGCTCTAAATATTCAAAACAATTTTTAAGAAGAAGAACAAAGGTGGAGGACTCACGCTTCTGGATTTCAGACAGTACTACAAAGCTACAGTAATCAAAACAGTGTGGTACTGTATAAAGATAGACAAATAGACTGACAGTACAGAATTGAAACTTCAGAAATACACCTATACTTCTATGGCCCATCGAGTTTTGTTTTTTTTCTTTTTGTATACTGTATGGCAGGGTCACATTTCATTATTTTTCCATGTGAGTATCCCATTATTGCATCATCACTTGTTGAACTTTTGTTTGTTTTTTGCTTGTTTGGTTTGCTCATTTGTCTTTTGGGAAATGCTGGACTGGGAAACGAACCTGTGTCTCCCTCATGGCAGGTGAGAATTCTACCACTGAACTACCCTTGCACCACCCCCAACCCCCGCCCCATTGAGTTTTGATAACAGTACTAAGTACATGCAGTGGGAGAAATGATAGTCTCTTTAACAGCTGATGCTGGGACAACTGGATATTCACATACAAAATAATCATACTCTTCCCTCACACCAAATACAAAAATCAACTCGTAATATATCAATGACCTACATAAATGAGCTAAAGCGATAAACTCTTAGAAAATAACATACGGGCAATTTTTCATGACTTGGGATTTAGCGATGGATTTTTATATGTGACATCAAAAGTACAAGCAACAAAAGAAACAATAGGTGACTTTGACATAATCAAAATTAAAACTTTTTGAGTGGCAAAGGAAATTTTCAAAAAAGTGGAAAGACTACCTAGAAAATAGAAAAGAGTTGCAAACCATATATTGGATAAGGGCTTAATATCCAGAATATAAAAATAACTCTTACAATGAGATAACAAAAAAATCAAGCAACCCAATTTAAAAGTGGCGGGTTGAATAGAAATTTCTCCAAAGAAGATACACAAATGGCCAAGAAGAATATGAACAGATGTTCAACATCATTAACCATGAGAAATATACAAATTATACCCACAAAGATGGCTATTATTTGCACAGATAGAAAATAACAGCTACTGGAGAGGATCCCGAGAAATGGGGACTTAGTACATTACTGGTGATAATATAAAATGGTGTAAGCACTGTGAAAATTAATATGGTGGTTTCTCAAAAAAGTTAAATATTAAATTACCATATATCAGGAAATTCAACTTCTGGGAATATACCCAAAGAAAGTGAAAGCAGGGAATCAAGCAGATACCTTTACACCACTATTTATGGCAGCATTATCCACAAAATCCAAAAGGTTGAAATGGCTGATGTATCCATGAAGAAACAAAACGTGATACATATATAAAATGGAATATTTTATGGTCATAAGAAAGAATGAACTTACGAGACGTGCTGCAACATGGAAGAACCTTTCAAAACATTTTCAGTGAAATAATCCGGATACATAGGACAAATATTATATGATGTCACTTATAAGAGATGACCAGAATTAGCTAATTTGTAGCAATAAACATAGAATAGAGGTTACTGGAGGATGGGGAGTGTTTGTGGGGAAAAAACAGATGAGTTGTATATACAATTATATCTCAATAAAGCTGTTAAAAAATATCTAAACCTTTTACTGTGCCCTATAGGATCGTATCAGATTTGGACATTTCAAAACTCTGGGATTTTAGTGCCTGTCCCTTTTTCTCATTCCATTTATCCATCACACCAACCAGCTTTCTTCCTGTTCCTTGAACATGCCAAATCTTTGTCTTAAATGATCACTTCCTCCAAAATACTTTTCTCTTGATGTTTTCATGGCTAATTTTTAAAATCATTCAGATCTCAGCTTAAACATCTCCTCAGAGAGGACTTCTCTCATTACACATTTGAATGTTGACTCCTCTCACTTCTGAAATCATTATCATATTACCTTATTTAATTTATTTTATAGTACTTATTATTATTTGAAATCATTTATTTTTATTTAATTGTTTAAAAATAATAGCAGATAACACATTCCCTGGCTCTCTACTAGATAATAAACTTCATGAGCTGATGAGCTTTGTCTATTTATTCATTACCCTATCCCAGAAACTAATAAATTACCTGGGCATAATAGATGTTTCATGAATACTTTTTGCATGGATAAGTATGTTCATTTACACTGACCACTGTGAATTAAGAATGTATCAATATAATGCGAACTATTTTATAACTTTACAGTTTCTTAAATGAAGGGCCTTAAAAATTTATTGAGAGACTAATATGTACCACACTGCATAAAAAGTCAAGGCATACCTAAGTTTAAGCTGAAGACCAGCTTGGCTTTTTTCAGTTCCAAAGTAATGTAATCTCCTTGCTGTCCTTCTCCGTGCAAGATTACCCCTTCACTTTCAGAAGTTTTAAATTTCAAGGCAATGACATCTTTCAGTGTTTTCATCTTCTTGTTCCTGAATCTATATGGTAACACAACATGGCCATCAAAGTTGATAACATCAGCCCCTGAAAGAAGAAATAAATAACAAATAGTTCAGTCATTGTATGATGCCATCCAGTGTGAAGTACATCCATTTCCAATAGGTGTCTGCACAAAATAAATGAGAATCAAAGAAGAGCTTTTCCTGAGAAATCTAGTGTCCCAGGTTCTCATTCTATTTCTTCCTTGGCTTTACAGTGTATCCTGCAGGAGATTTTATGGGAAATTTTTATAAAGAATGATTATAGAAATTTTTACCCATATAAAATCTTGCTTCACTTATAATACAAATAAATAGACCAAATGCATGTATTCTATGCTTCATATTCCTACTTGGGAATTTTTAGTTTAGTAGGGAATTTAGGATTTTAATGTTTTCTTGTGAATAATTCTTCATGATTTTTAATACACATTTTATTTGTAGACTTGCTTTTCTTTGACATAAAAATGAAGGCACTAGAAATTCACTATTTGATGGTATACTCATGATTTAACAATTTTTATATTCCACTATATTTTAAATAAACTTTGTAGTAGTACTCAGAATACATAGCCAATTAAACTTTAGGGGACTCCTTAACGTTTTCTCCTAGGCATTATGGCTGTCTCAAATTCCTTGTTAGCTCCTTGAATTTGTAAAGCAGAATTGAGCTGTCAATGTTTTTCAATACTCTGAACACAGATGTACTCACAAATCCAGACATGATTTAAAAGATCAAATATTATGACTGCATTAACTCTAATTTGAATCTAGGGTATTCATAGACATATTTAAGTTATATAAAGTTTTTAGAAGTATGGAAAATGTCACCATTTTCATAAATGGGTAAATGTGGGGATTAGTTTCATATTTACCACTTTTTCACACTAGAAATGGAAAATGTGGTAATCTTATTTATTTGGCACTATTGCTCAATGGCTTCCAAATTCATGGAAAGGCTCAAAGAGGAATTGCAATTACTCTGATCAAAGTTTGAGTATGAGTAGAAGCTTAGTTATCATGATTGGACTTGATCAGTAAACAAATTTTAAAGATTTCTTTCTTTTAACTATTTTTTCTTGTATGCTGTATGGTGGGGGTCATATTTCATTCTTTTTCCATATAAGTATCCCGTTATTGCAGCACCATTTGTTGAATTTTTGTTTACTTGTTTGTTTGTTTTTGGGAAGTTCATGGACAGGGAATTGAATCTGAGTCTCCCCAACAGCAGGCGAGAATTCTACCACTGAACTACCCTTGCACCCCCAAACTATTATTTTTTAAATCATAGGAAACTTAGTTAAACTGGAAAGCTCTAATTACCTCAGAATCACAAGCACTGATGAAACCAGCCTCTTGGTTTGGGCAAGGTCTTCCTAAAGAACTCCACAGGGAAGTATTAGAGAAAAATAATAGCAAATTTAAAGTTTGTCAGAGAAATATTTTCCCATCTCATATACTAGTTCTCTGGCACTTGTTTTCTTTAATTACCGCAGGGAATATTTAGGTTAGTCTTGTAATTGGATCATACTTTCAGATATATCCTACACCATGGGCTGCAGTTATTGCAGAGCTCCCAGGGCATCTGATCGTTGTT